>OZ025206.1:6896116-7381116 GCA_964019055.1 Anthopleura xanthogrammica | reverse complement strand
GGGATCTCGTGTTTGGCTATTAGAGGGTAAGAATTGGGTTCCAGCTCTCGTAACAGAAGCCAAATTGGGACAAATTACTTTTCGAACAGAATATGATAAGGTAAGTAGTTTGTGAGGTATTATTTATTGAGATGCCGAAGGGACGACTCGACTCAGCTGCTCATTTGCTGCCTCATGTAATTATGGATTCAAGGACACATTAACTGCTCTAATAGTTCAATAAACATTTTTTTCTAACTATCCTACAGGGATAATTTATATTTTGAATACAGTAGTTGAATAAATTTATGTAAAGCTTAACTTTTGCTGTTACTAGTGATAATGCTCTCAAATTTCAATTCAACACAAAATGTTGGTTTCGACCTGCTGGACACGATGGTTTGGAGTCCTACTTTCGACTTCACTTGCGATTTTTACCCCATCCTATTTCTAATTTAAGCCACACGTAAATTCTTACAAGAAACATTAAAAAATAGTCAAGAAGTTCGAAATTATAGTTCTAATTTTAAGTGTCTGCAGTGACACGTAAAGCTTGATGATTTTGACCTTGTTTCTCTGTTCAGTTTAAAAGGTCGTGAGTGTGACTCTCAGCAATTGTATTTCAAATACTTTATGATAAATAGCATATTATGTTTTGCAATTCTGAATTTTTGTACTTCCTTAGAGCGTATCAGCCGAAGGCTTTGATAAAGAGCTTTATGGCGAGAGGGTCCATCCAACACACCGGTCAAACCGGAAGTGACTGAGTACGCCTTGATCTTGATCATGTTGTAGCACATCGATAAACATCATCATTCACTCTCGTTGATTGAGTTATTTATACCTAAAAAAAGATGTTATCAGAGTAAACAAACTGAACAATGGGTCTTGCATTAGGACCAGTTGGAACATATGAAATGTATGTTACGCATACGAGTAAGAAACACATGTAATAATTAAATTTATTTTATTTTTCATTCATAAAAGTCTTTTAAATTTATTTTATTTTTCATAGTCCATCAAAAACAGAAATATGTTTGGAAAGTATTTCAGTTTCTGTTCGATTGTTATTACTAAAAACCCAGCCTACAAAATATAGAGTAACTAAAGTCATTGCCATACAAACCTTATCATTATTGAAAGTGAATGTACATATCTATATGGGAGGATTTATTTACTTTACCAATAAACACTCAGTTAATGTGTTCATTCCTATCCATTAAGAGGTTTTTTGATTTATTAGAGTCATTTATGGTAATACCTTAAGTGGACATGATAATCCTTATATTAATTTACTTTCTAGTAATATTTCAAAGGTTTTGTGTTGGCTTTTTTCAGATAATTCTATGAGAGTAAATGAACCATGTTTACATAATTTATATATTATATAGATTTGATGTTGTCTATATTTTTCTTGTTACTTGTGTGACCATGTTTTAAAATGTCTGTGTATATCATAGGGTAGACAGGTAGACAAGTGTAGGGAAATTTCAGCATGTAGAATAGTGACCAAGAGTAAGTATGGTTATGATAATATGTCATGTTTGAGATATTAAATTCAGACTTGATTATGAGGCTTTAGTTGTATGGTAATTAATGTATGGTACAAGTGCATGATCACCAAATACATTAATTTTATATTGATAGTAATAAGATAATGTACATTAGAAAAAACCTACTAATGGTCTATCACCAATCGAGCCCTGTGATTGGCTGAGCTACTAGGGGTCTATTAGTGATAGACCTCTAGTAGCGAAAAGCGCCAGTTTTGAAAACCAAAAAAAATATATTTAAAGCAAAATCCAAAACTTTTTGCATCCTTTTATTGGACAGATTAGTAGGTTTTCTACTAAAACAATTAGACCTCTCGCCCTCATGGCCTACGAGTCAATAGCCCATTCGGCCTTTGGCCTCATGGGCTATTGACTCGTAGACCATTCGGACTCGAGGACTAATTGTTAAATACACAATGTTTCTACCAATAGGCAGTGATAAGAAAATTTTGGTAGAAATGCTTGTCATTTCTCTACTCAACAATGATGTTATAATCAAATCTACTGTACAACACTATATTTACTGGTCCTGTTGAGGTTTAATGCAATTTTGGACATTTTATTCCAGAGAGCCTCGATATCATACTAGAATTTTAAAATCTCAAATGTGGCCTAATCGCTCATTATATACACTTTATTTGATTTTACAGAGGTGGAGCTCAGGAACTTTTTGGGATTCGGGGTTTATGATTCCCAATATGAGACCCAGTCTCCAGTTTCATATGCATGAAGTGGTTATCACTTTACAATATTAGTTAATTGTGTAGATCAGCACTGGGCTGTTACGATTAGCATGTGCCCTAAAATAAGGAATCTTATTGTTGTATATTTTTTTATTTATCTGTAAAAATGGAACTAATTCAAATTAATTCAATGTTCAAGTTACATATTTGTATTTTCTGTTGTTTATGCTCCTTTCCGTAGTCTTCCCACAATCCATTACGATTCAAGCATGAGGTCGATGTCCGGGTAAAATTTGCATAAAAATGTACTTAAGATATGCAAATTTTACCCTGACCTCCACCTCACACTCGGATCATAAGGGATTGTGGGAAAACTACAGAAAGGAGCATGCAATTTATATGTAAATTAGCAAACACTAGATGCAGTATGAACCAATTTTGGGATTATGGTAATACTGTAGTTGTAAAACCTCTACCTTTGATATCATACATCTTCCCAAGTTTTTCTCAAGGCTCATAGATTAGTCATAGGGGTATGTGGTATATGTTAGTTGAAGTGGGCCA
Organism: Anthopleura xanthogrammica; assembly: GCA_964019055.1. NCBI lineage: Eukaryota > Metazoa > Cnidaria > Anthozoa > Actiniaria > Actiniidae > Anthopleura > Anthopleura xanthogrammica. The sequence goes on along the minus strand of OZ025206.1, from coordinate 7,378,337 downwards.
AATTGGAGTAGGAATATCAATGTCACCCTCTACTGATATGAGAAACATATTATTATTTCATTTGTATACTTTAAGTAATATATACAATATGAGTGGCCGTGTTGTATCAGATATACAACCACGAGCCAAAGGTGAGTGATTGTATATCTGAAACAACACAGACACGAATATTGTATATTACTTATGAAACGTCTAGGTGTATACATTCATGTTCTACTAAAATTTTATTATTAAAGATAAAATTGAATTTAGCTGAGAAAATTGGAGTTAAAGTTTATGCAAATCAGGACGATTTTGTATCAGATATACTTTTAGACTTTTAGACTTTAGACTTTTATTTCTTTACACACAAAAATTACAATATAGTGAGAGAACAAAGACAAAGTTGATATTTACAATTTGATAAATATATCAATTTTTAAATAACAAAGAAAGTGTGTGTGGTGACCAAAGTAGTGTAAACTTTCGAGTTGGTCACCACCTAAATAAATTCTTATAAATATAAATATAAGTATAACATGGCTGAATAATTATATATTAATTAATTAAGGTGCATCAAGATCATATACAACCTCCTCCACGGACATTGATTTCTATTCTGTTTTCCTCATTAATTATTCATGAGTTTTATAATGTTTGTTTTTGTATTTTCCAGTCATATACGATGCCAAAAGATGCCATTAACAGGCAGAATGTATCTCCAATGCATCAGACCAGTATTGATGGTGTGCAAGATATGGCTAATCTGGCTGATTTACATGACTCTGCTATACTTCATAATCTTCACTTACGATTCAAGACAGATAAAATTTACGTAAGTATTAGCAGTTAGTTTTTATAATTTATAGATGAAATAGTCAATCTAGCTATCTAAATGTATGATTCATAGCCTATTCCATTCAAATAGGCTTTATATTAAGATATCTGGTAACACTTATAAATCGGGGGTCAAGATCATGTTCTGATTGGTTGGGAGTGCATGCTTTATGTAAGCACACAGCACATATGTACACTAAAAAATACCATGATTCCTATTTAAAATATGAAATTGGTATTTGATAATAAAATTCATAACAACAAGTCTCGACATTTCAAAACCATCTGGCATCAGTTTCAAGAGAGTTTTTGCATAGAAATTAATTCTATTTTTGTCCCAATGTCAGAATAAAGCAATGTTCCTATAGGAGAAATGCCTTGGCTTCAAAGAAATCCAATTTGACATTCAGCAACAGCTTTAAATAATTCTTTGATGAAGAACATGTCATAAATGAGACATTCCACTCTACTGTATCTGTGCAGCACTTTATGACCTTGAAATGTTTATAGAGGTCCTTAGAGTCGTGATGGCATTTTCCAAATGCAAGCCAATGACACTCCCTTTAAAATGTGTTCCTTAACTCTTTGGTAAAGGTGTCAGCGTGTGTAGCCAACATAACCTGCCTCACACAGGTCATGCTTAAAACAATACACAAGGTTATGTTGGTTTATGATGGGATCTTTTTCTCTTTTGCCAAAGTTTTTGAGCTTTTGGCTTATAAAGACGGGTTCGAGTTTGACATCAATCTTACCACTTAAATCCCAAATTTGTCTTCGTATAGAGTCACATGACTTTTGGACTCGTATGAGAGAGTACTGTAAATCTAGTAGGAGTATCCTTCAGTGCAGTTTCAATAGAAGCTAGGGGGCCATTTGTTGACTGTATTACTTCTGTTGACTTGTTCTTGGACAAGCTTCTGGACAGTTGACTTGAAGAAAGATTATTGGTAGAGTAACTATTTGAGGATTTCTTTTAGATGTTCACACTCCCTCGTAAACGATTCCCATGAGGATGAGAGTCTATGATATCCTCTGTAAAGCATCCTTTTTAACAAGGCTCGCTTGTACAGATCATGTATTTCAGTTCTGACATGTGACTCTGATTGTAAAAAGTCCTGTATCTGTTGCTTTTCTGTAGACCTCTTTCTGTAGTTTATATCTTGCTTTCGTAATTACCATGCCAAGGAATGGCAAGCTGTTGTTATTGGCTGTTTCCATGGTGATAGACAATAAGGGGTGAGCTTTGTTGAGAATATTGAAAAAGACTTATTGGTGTTGTTTATGAAGGCCAAATTGTTGTCAAAAGAATTCATTTCTATGCAATTTTAACTCTCTTGAAAATGAAACCGGATGGTGTCGAAATGTCAAGACTTGTTATGAACTTTATTATCAAATGTTTTAAGACTAAATGTATAGTTCATTATTGTTTATATTTGTAATTGAAAGAAATTATAACAAAACTTGATTGCTTTGCTTTGTGAAGTTATAATAATAATAATGATGATGATAATAATAATAATAACTTTATTTAATATAAATATATTATTTAAAATTCAAAGGCACTTTACAAATGGTGAATAAATATAATTTCAAAATGTTTCATATATTTCTTCACTTCTAGTAGTTAAAGTTTTACATGTATACTGTCTGTTAATATCATTGGTATATTGCTTAAATATTTCCTTTCCTTTCAACAGTCATATATTGGCAGTATACTCTGTGCTGTTAATCCCTACTTTTTTGTCCATGGTTTATATGATAATGATGTCATGGAGAAATACAAAGAAAAACACATTGGAGACTTGGATCCACACATCTATGCTATCGCTAATGAATGCTATTATTCAATGTGGAAGAAATCTGAAAGTCAGTGTATTCTTATTAGGTAGGCATCAATCAACTGTGTGCTGTCCTTGTGTTATTATTGTACTGTAGGTGTATGACTAGAAATTTTGGCTAAATTGCAATTGGCTAGTACTATAATACTTACAACACTTTGCCATTATTTTACTGATAGTTGGTCGACTGTCAGCGGTGTGTTACTGAGCATTGGCCCATGCTCAACCGATAGTCATTCAACAACTGCCCAATGCCCAGTCAACACATGGCTGTTCAGGGAATGAAATTAAAAGTTAAAAATTTTAAACCCACTAGCCAAACATTCTAAACTTTTCAATTTCGTAAGTTAGTGCTTAAGTTCTTGCCTCTCACCGCTATGGTCCCAGGTTCGATCCCCGGACTCGGCACCTTCAGTGAGTTGAGTTTGTTGGTTCTTGGAGGATTTTTCTCAGGGTTCTCCAGTTTTCCTCCCTCCATAAAAACCAACCCTAATTCAATCTGAGCTGTGCTCCGTGGCAGACATGAGTCCTATGGCGGCTGCCCGAGGAGCCTTTGTATGCCTTCAACTCAACCACGTTGAGCTGCATCCTTCGTAATTCAGCTCTTCCGTTGCAAGCAAGGATGATTAGTCCCTCCAAATTTCTGGACTATGGTCATAGTCGCAAAACTTAGTAGCTTTTTTCTTACTCGCTAAACACAAAATTTCACTTGCATTTTGTGAGTTTGCGTTACTACATTACTGCATTACTACAGTCAGGCAACAGGGGGCTAGCTGACATATGTTGGCTCGTTATAAAGTACAGGATTACCTTTAAGAAAGCTTGCAGGCAAAAGCGTTTCCCATGTTTTATTTTGTTCAAACTTCGCATTGTGAAATAAGACCAGATGTCATAGAAGTTCCATGAGCAAATAAAAAAATGTGGGGTCACCGTTCTCGTTTAGGAGTGAGATAGTATCAAAGTGTAGCCTTTTTCTTGTTGAAAATTGCTTGTGCACAATACATACAAGTCAACAGTAAAGTCATTTTTGTTGTAGAAAAACTAAATTAATAGATTGCTAAATATTTTTTGAAACTACAGTCTACCAACCTACAGATAAATATTATTATAAATATAACTGGTAGTTTTTGACTCAAATTCTCAGCCACCATGCACCATTCAGTGACGCTTCGGTCGTAATGTAGATTGAAGTTTTTCATCCCAATGCTTGTTTTTATTATGATTGTGCCATATTTTTTTTCCTTCAAATCTGAACACTGACAGCTTATATAATAAGAAATGGGGGTCACCGTTTTTGTTTTTGAAATATAGCTGATCGAAATGGGTTTTGCAACAAGCGTGACAGAGTTTGATCTTGAAAACCATAGGTCACGTATGCACGCTTTCATACCATATGCACAGAAAAGATGCGACAAACAATGCCTGTGAACGTCCATAAATTGCCTATCAACTCTGACAGTTTAGTTTGAAAACAGGATATAGACTTTTACATCTCATTTGCATTTTTAAATGTTAAACCTTTATATCTCTGAAATGAGAACTCCATATCCAGCAATAATGATCCATACCACTATACCCTAAATTTATGTAGAAGAGGTGATAGGCACTTTAACTTAACCAGAGATCCAAAGTCTGACACCCACTGACATGACAATTATTTTCAACTTCGTATAGCTATATATAGCCTTACCTTTAAATATCCTTCAAAAACTTGTGAATAATTCATAAGCCTTTGCTCCAATTAGAGCCACCATACACATCACGTGCATTGACCTTTATACCCGATAATGTCATCTTCATTAGTATTCAAGTGATCTTTATATAAAGACACACCTGTGTCTTTATATAAAGAATACTAATGAGGACGACTTTATCAAAGATAAAGATGCCTCCAAGTTTAGATGAAGACTTAGAGCCTCATCAAGGTCAGTCTCACATACGATGACCGACAACCCACAAAATTGGGTCGACTACCAATCCTGTCTTGAGACTAGCATGCTATCTTAAAAATGTGGGAGCCTTTTTGGAACTGACTGCACATGACAGTGACGTATAAACCTTGACTGAGCATGTACGAACTTCTATCAATGTATTAAAGTCCATGTTCATGGCGTGTACATGTACATGTATGGTCGCTCTAATTGGACCAAAGGTTTGTGAATTATTCATGAGTTTTTAAAGTAGTTCAATAAACTCATAGATCATGTTTTATCAGGTCTAAAACCTGATAAAACACTCCTACTTGTTTATTAAACAGTACTTAAAATGCAGCTCTGACCATTGGAGAAGAGTCGGGCCAGGCACACAATCAGCAGTCAAACCAGATTTTCTCTTCCATTTCCTAGCCTTTTTTGAATACATTGTAAATTTGTGATTGTATGGTCAAACCCTGACATTTACTATAATTAATATTAATATTATAGTGTTTGTCATTAATAAACCTATATTTTTTGTTTGTTTGTTTTCCATTCAGTGGTGAATCAGGATCTGGGAAAACTGAATCAACAAAGTTAATCCTTAATTTTCTGTCAGTAATCAGCAGTGGAGGAGTATCTGAAGACTCAGGAATCAGTGTAGAAAAAGCTATAATACAAAGCAGGTTAGCTTTTCAAAAGTATTCATCATTCCGACCCTCTAAAAGGGGCACTTGGATGAAAATGCCCCATATTTTGAAAGTCTGAATAGTTCAAGTATTTAAAAATAATGACTCGATCAATCATGATTATGAAAACCAGATTGGCAAAAAGTTTAGCCTGGGAACCACTCGTAGTTGAGAAATTTTGGTTTAAAAACTAAAAGAACAATAGGGTTGAGTAAATGATAAATATATATAATTTTTATCTGCAAATTTTGACTGTGAAGAAAATATGTTGCTTGGCTACTATTGGGGTCATATAGATAAGTTTAACCAAGTTTCCAGGCATTTCCAATTTTCATCGATTTTCATTCAAGTGCCCCTTTAAAGCCAAACATTGGATGAAAAATGATAGCAAAATTCTGTTCTTTTTGTTTCTAGTCCTATATTAGAAGCATTTGGCAATGCTAAAACAGTTTATAATAATAACTCAAGTAGATTTGGCAAGTTTATCTATCTTGAATTCAATGCAAAAGGACGAATGGATGGAGGAACAATACAAGACTGTATCCTTGACAAAGTGAAGAAGCAAGCATTTTTCTCCCAACTATAATTTATTTTATTCTTATTCTTTTTTTTTTTTCATTTATCCATACATCATCTTTCCACTCATCCTATTTATCTCATTAATCTATTCCATCCATCTCATTAAGCATCCCATCCATCTCATTAATCCATCTTATTCTTCCATCTCATTAATCCATCTAATGCATCCATCTCATCCCATTCATCTATTTAATCCATCCTATTATCCATCCCATCCCATCAATCTCATCCCATCAACCTCATTAATCCATCCCATCCTTCCATCCTATCCCATCCATCTCATTAATCCATCTTATTTTCCATCTCATTAATCCATCCCATCCCATCCATCTCATTAATCCATCATATTCATCCATCACATTTATAATCCATCTCATCCATCAATCAAATCCCATCCATCTCATTAATCCATCCCAATTCCATCCCAATCCCTGTATTTCACCCATCCTTGTTTCCACCATCCATCCATCCATCCATCCATCCATCCATCCATCCATCCTTGTTTCCACCATCCATCCATCCATCCATCCATCCATCCATCCTTGTTTCCACCATCCATCCATCCATCCATCCATCCATCCATCCATCCATCCATCCATCCATCCATCCATCCATCCATCCATCCATCCATCCATCCATCATTCCATCCATCCATCCATCCATCCATCCACCCACCCACCCATCCATTCATCCATTCATTCATCCATCCATCCATCCACCCACCCATCCATTCATCCATCCATCCATCCATCCACATCCATCCACATCCATTCATCCCTCCATTTATCCATCCATTCATATATTTATTTATTTATTTATACATTCATCCACACAAGTAATCATGAATTCAATATTTTCATATTTTTTGATGGTTTGTTAATGCCTTTTTCTTGACTTACAATTCATTGAAATTTTGATGGAAACAGTTCTACTAGAAAAAGTAAGTTTATGTTGCTAATGTTTCAATTACAGGGCTCAAAATAAGGGCCAGTCATATGCCGGTCAAGATGTCGGGACAAATGCATTTTTAACCAGTCATTGCCAATTTCTGAATGGCCAAAAATTATTAATATTTAACAAATGGTAACTCTCATTAAATTAATAATTTTCACTGTGGAAAGGTCTGCAAATGCATGCATTTGATAGCTTCAATATTTAGGCTTATAACATTTCAGTAAAATCATAATTATATTAATTGACATTGTTGGTAGCCTAAATGTTACTGCTGATTTTCATACACTTTACAGGTGCACATCAGCCCTTGGCTGGCTGAAAATTAACCTGCGTTACCAAATAAAGTATTTTCAAATATGACCGGTCAACATGTCGGTTTGATTACTGTATTTGACTGGTCAAGTACCAAAACTACAGCTGTAGACGTTTAACAGTGTAGCAAGTTTACTGGGTCAAACCCTCACTCTTAAAAACTACCCTGCACCTAAGAATCCTAGATCCCCACCCTCTTTCCCCTAGTTAATACATATGTCACATACAATAAAAAATAAATTTTAAACCTGGTAAAGGAAATATTGCCTTATTAGTACCATTTCATTATCTGTAGAATCGTGTAGTTAGACAAAACCCTGGGGAGAGGAATTATCACATCTTCTACGCGTTGCTGTCTGGTGCTTCTGAGGCTCAGAGAAGTATGAATCAAATACAACCTATATTTGATATTACTTATTATAATAGGAAGTGCCAAAAGCACTCAAGAAGTGTGAGAAGCACTCGCCTAGCTCATGCTTCACTTCACATACACTTCTTTCATGCTTATGTCACTTCTGCATGTTTAACTGCATAACTGAATGAAAAAAAGCTATTTTATTTTAATGTTAAATATCATATTCATTCTATATCATGATTCATCATCATCATGATTCATCATCATCATCATCATCATCATCATCATCATCATCATCATCATCATCATCATCATCATCATCATCATCATCATCATCATCATCAGATCGTCATGACATCAAATTCTGCATCAGCATCAACATGCTGTATTACCTCATGATTATTGTGGCATCATAATTGTCATCAGCATCATTATCATCAGATTATTTTCTCAAAACAGATGAGCTAGTTCTCTACCCACCAGAGAAGTACTATTATCTGCAGCAAAGTAAATGCATCAGTGATCCATCTATTAATGATAAAGAAGACTTCCAGAGCGTCTTGGTAAGGATATTATAAAGTAATGTGGAGAATGATTCTTAATTATTGGAAACTTTGCATTAAAGAGAGGGACCCTGGCTTTTTTGTGCTCCCCTTTTTATGTCTTAAGTTTGTGAAAATGATGGCCCTCTTTTGCATCATTTTACATCACTGGTGTTTCCCTGCATACCAGACTCATAACTCTAAGTCTTCTAGATGTGCTAAAGTTTAATTTTAATATGTCTTTTCTCTTTCTCAAGAATGCATTGAATGTTATGAAGTTTAGTGAACAAGAAGTGTCTGATTTACTTCAAGTAATCTCTGGTATTTTAATGTTGGGTAATGTGAACTTCTTAGCTGCTGGAGGTGCTCAGGTGGCTGACAAGAATGGTAGGTTTATCAGCATTCATTTTTTATTTGATTTTTATTTCATTATTAAGGTATCAGGATACGTTTGAGGCCTTCGAAATTACTTTACTCGCGACCATAATTTCGCGCTGCCTTTTCAATATTATTATATAAAAGTATACATTTTCTGAAAGCTAAATAAACATAGTTTTTAAAAATCAATATGGAATTTTCTGTTTCGTGACACAAAAAAAGTTATTGGCTTTCTCCGCAGTTTTTGTGACCAAAATATCGTTTCAAAAACATTGTTAGTAGCTCTTTCGGATTACATTGGATCGAACTGAAACTTTGGATTATGATAAATAACAATACGATCTTAAAAATGTTGTCTCAGATTTTTGAAATGTTTTTTCATTCAAAATATATTGTCTATTTTGCAATCATAACCACCGAAATTTCAAACGTCCGGATTTAATGCGTCATTGCGTGCGATCTAAAAAAGATATCAAAAATCTGAGACACCGTTTTGAAGCTCATGTAATTTTGATTGACATAGCGGAAATTCGGACCCTGCGGGAAGTCGTCGAATGAAGTGAGGTAGAATGTCACTTTGAACCCAAAATTTTTTTTTGTGTTCCAAAACAGACAATTATAAATAGATATTCGAAAACTACATTTATTTAGCTTTCAGAAAATGTATACTTTTGTGGCAAAATATTGTAAAGCCCGTGCGAAATTTGGGGTAGTGCGTATAGGGGTCTTAATCATATCCTGATACCTTAACGGAATGCTAATCACACAAGGAATGACAGTGAAACACAATAACCTCGGAAAGATCTCTATATCTAACAGTCTGTGCATGGTAGTTTTTATTACAGAGATACTAATAATGACATGTGAATCTTTCTTCAGTACTTGAGAATGTGGCCAATTTACTTCATATTGACTTCTATGATCTTGGTGATGCACTGACCATGAAGACAATGATACTGCGAGGGGAGGAGATCCAGTCACCTCTGACTGTAGCACAGGTACAGTATACAAGTTGATGTGGAGTAAGGCTTATCCCAGCGCGAGCTCGAGGTCAGGGTAAAATTTGCATATTATTTTTTATACATTTTTATGCAAATTTTACCCTGACCTCAAGCTTGCGCTGGGATCATAAGGGATTGTGGGAAGACTAGCATAGACTATTATGAATAAAAGGAGGCAGTTCAAGCCCAAGTGTTTATACTCAAAATGGATTATTTATTGTTTTAGGCTGAAGATTCTAGAGATGCTATGGCCATGAATCTTTATGCTTGTACCTTCAAATGGGTTATTCGTAAAATCAACAAGAGAGTAAAGGCCAAAGATCATTTTTCATCTGTGGGTTTGCTTGACATCTTTGGCTTTGAGAACTTTGAGGTAAGTGTCTAATAGAGGGGGTAGTAAGGGTTCAAGGTGATGCGGTACTGGTATTGCCTTATTTTTGGCGCAGTTTTACGGTAATTTATTTTTTGAACCTGCAGTATTGCAGTTTTAAAAGACTATGCGGTTTGCGGTTATTTTAAATCTTAGACTGCGGTAATCATTGAAAAGTCTATGTGGTCTGCCTTAGTAAATGCCAAAGTAAGTGTTGGGGTATTGCGGGTTTTTACTTTTTTCTGTGCAGTTTTGCGGTATTTCAACTCCCTTTACACCCCCCCCCCCCCCCCCCCCCGCTAACATACTATCCAACATATAGTCAGGTAGTCATATTGGTCCACATCATATGCCAATTCCTGTGGACTTTTCTCCTCGTACAGATAAACCGGTTTGAACAGTTCAACATCAACTATGCCAATGAGAAGTTGCAGCAGTATTTCAACAAGCACATTTTCTCCCTTGAACAGCATGAGTACAACAGGTAATATCATTCTTTACATGTCGTTGAAAGCAGCACAAGTCAAGTGTTTGCAACTGCTGCATGCAACTAATTTTGGATGCCTAATGTCTGTTTAGGGAGGGTCTGCCTTGGACGGACATTGACTGGCAGGATAACGGCGAATGTCTAGACCTCATTGAAAGGGTAAGAATACTTAATATTGTTTTGTCATCATCATCATCATCACGATCATCATCATCATCATCAATTATTTGTCAATTAAAAAAATTATGACCACCTTCTTTTCCAAATTCAGGGAGTAACATACTGTATCCATCACAAAAGAAAATCTGACTCACAGTTAACACACTTATGCTTTTCTAATAATGTCAAAAACAAGGACAGCAAAGACAGGGAGGGGGTTATATTGTTAAGGGGGTTTTTCCCTTATGCATGCTAGTCTCTTATATTTTCCAATCTTGTTCCAATCTTGCCCCCCCACCCACCCCCACTTTTTATGGTTCTCTGTGGTCCTTGTTAAAGTGAGTTTTTCTTTCACTAGAAACTTGGTGTATTGGCTCTAATTGATGAAGAAAGTCGTTTTCCAAAAGGTACAGATGAATCAATGTTGGATAAACTGCACTCAAGTCATCAGGTAAGTCAATACACTTCTAGCATACAGAACATTATGTAGAAACACTGTGCAAACATTTAGAACAGAAAAATCTCTCTTCTGTTGCAGCTTTTTTGACAAATCAATGCCAGTGGCACATGTTATATTTAAATCCAGTGCTTTCCGGTTTGCAAATATGCAAAAAGTTATTTAGATGAAGCTGGTCTTGTTTGAATGGCACAAGAAAGTCTCTAGTAAGTCTTCCTTGGGTTATTACCGTATTTGTATTGTTATTTTTTGTTCACAGGACAATGGATTTTACTTGAAACCAAGGGTTGCAAATGCCAAGTTTGGAATCAAGCACTATGCAGGGGAGGTATGTCTCCATGTAGAACAATGATTATTGCAGACAGCCTTGCCCACTAATAATAAACAATTATTATTGGATGTTGTTAAGCATGATATCGTAAATTATCAAGACCAAGGCCGTGTTATCTGCCGAAGCCGTTGGCTGAGGCGGATAAAGCGGCCGAGGTCTTGATATTTATGATATCATGCGACAACCATTTTCATAATTATGACCTTTGAACTCGACATGATAAATGTATTACCTGTAGGTTTTACCTACAGATAATACATTTATCATGTCAAGTTCATACAATATCAGGGATTGGTTGAGGGCTCTTGGCTAATCAGAAGCGAGATAGTGAGTAAAATGTATAATAATGATTCTTACCTATTTATGTGCTAGGTTAATTATGAGACCAAGGGGTTTCTGGAGAAAAACAGGTATGGTCATCTTTATTCTTTCACTTTCTTTCAATAGCTCCTCGCAGTTTTGATAGTTTTTTTTATATCAAAACCAAAGCAATTGAAAATGAAGTATATGCCACACGTCATTGCCTAAAAGTTATTTTAAGATTGGTATTTCATTTGTTTGGAGTTTCTAAGTTTCTATCTATCAATCTATTGAGTGACATGATATATTTTCTGTTTCCTTTCCTTTCCAACTTTCTTTTATTTTTGCTTTAAATATTTTCCCCTCTTTCATTCCATTTTTTCATTTCCACCTGTTGATTTCACTATTCCAGGGACACTCTCCGTGATGACATATTGAACTGTCTGAGACAGAGCAGGTATTGTTATCAAGATATTCATTACTCGTTATTGAATTGATAAGCCAAAAACTAGGTGTAAATTCAAAACTGTTAAAAAATAGCAGGGACGTAAGCTCAATTACACTAGTTTATGAAGTCTAGTACACCATTGCCACTCTAACTCATAATGTTGTTAACCTTCAGGTCTGATTTTATCTATGATATAATGGAGCTGATGAGGCCAGAAAAACCAGGAAACAAATCCAAGAAATCCAAGCAGCGCCCCACAGTCAGCTCACAGTTTAGGGTAATTTGTGTTTAATGTAGCCATTTGAAGTATTTTCGCTGCAGAAGATACGTACATTGCGGGTCATTTACTTATTTATCTTGCCTCTTCATTTTCACAGCATTCTTTAGCATCACTTATGACAACACTGGGTCAATCGCATCCCTTCTTTGTTCGCTGTATTAAACCCAACCACAGTAAGGTATGTTATGTTAACTACCACTAATCCAGAGTGCGCATAATCATTCGCTGTATTAAACCCAACCACAGTAAGGTATGTTATGTTAACTACCACTAATCCAGAGTGCGCATATTCATTCGCTGTATTAAACCCAACCACAGTAAGGTATGTTATGTTAACTACCACTAATCCAGAGTGCGCATAATCATTCGCTGTATTAAACCCAACCACAGTAAGGTATGTTATGTTAACTACCACTAATCATGAGTGCGCATATTCATTCGCTGTATTAAACCCAACCACACTAAGGATTGTTATGTTAACTACCACTAATCATGAGTGCGCATATTCATTCGGTGTAGTAAACCCAACCATAAAGCTATGTTATTTTAAGTACCACTAATCAAGATACACTGCTTTCAGTCCCCTCAGGTATTCGATCCTCATCTTGTGCATTGTCAGCTACGATACTCAGGGATGTTAGAGACCGTCAAGATTAGACGAGCTGGTTTTCCTGTCAGGCTGCCATTCGAAGAGTTTTTATTCAGGTATATAACCTTTCCCCCTACTCATTCTTCAGTATATTAGTTGCCATATGTTGATAGAAGAACAGATTTCACTAGAATGTGCAGTATTGTCGCAAGGCTACGCAGTATGGAGTACAACATCTTTTTCATTGACTACAAATGAAAATGTATTCTGGTTGGATGCAGTGCTCGCAGGTGCGCTAAGTTAGAAAGCACTAGGGGATTGGCAGAAAACGAGAGAAGTGTTAGGAGAAGCACAAAGCGTAGTGGAATGCTTCTTAACACTTCTCGAGTGCTTTATAACTCCACACCGCACAGTAGCCGTTATTTTTTCGACACGAATGACGAAATAGAAAGAGGGCGAGTGTCCTGTGTGCTGTCAAAATGCACGCACTCTCACCAATCAGAGCGCGAGATTTATAAATTATTTTTTCTATAATACCCATAATACCCATTATTGAATCAGTACCCAGGCTGTATTGTTTAAATGGATCATTCGTAGTCTTAAGTCTGCTTGGTATTCAGCGACTAAAGCATGTTGATGAAATCAGCCTACCAGTGACATTAGGTGGACCATGAGCTTTGCTTATTCTGCTTGTTCTAGCTTGTACTATCTAGGTCACACCCACAGTGTGTTCTATAATGTGTTATCAATGCCTACTAATGAGAGGGACAGTCATGTTTCAAATAACATCTTCCTTATTATCCAGATATAAAGTATTGTACCGTAACAAGAAACTATCAGGGGATCCTAAAGACGACTGCAAGTTTCTCCTTCAAGAATTTGACCCCACAGATAAAGAGTGGAAGATCGGTAACAGCAAAGTGTTCTTGAAAGACCAACTGGAGTACACCATGGAGAGGAAGCGTAATGCTGAGCTTGTTGTTGCTGCCATGGTGATCAAGAAAAAGATCATGGGATATCTGGTCAGGAAGCGCTACTTGAAGATACGAAATGACATTGTTAGGCTACAAAAACTAGCCAAGGTAAGAAGCAATTAAAGAAATATCCTTATAAACTTCGTGTTTGTATCGGCTGAGCCAGAACTTACGCATCAAGTTGTCGGCATTGTAAAGTGGCAGCATCGTAAAGTGGTATACAAAAGAGAAAGGATAACAAGACAGTAGTATTGGGTGTGATATAAGTAGAAATGGAACTGATCTACAACACCACTGCAGGACATCTGTTTTGTGCCTCAAATATGGTGTCATTATGAACCAAATAGTATTTAGGATAATATCATTTATCAATTTCTTTTTTTCTTTTCGTTTTGCAGGGTCGATTCTATCGCAAGAAATTCCTCAAGGAGCGAAATGCTATAATTGTCATTCAAAAGGTAATCAAGCTCTGAAAACATTTTAGTCTCTTCCATCTTGCTTCTGGCCTTTTATCTTACAGTCAAACGGCTCAAGCGTACCCCCTAGGCTCCATTAATGATTTTATTATAATTCGAATATTGAGTTGATTATTCACTCCAAAATCCAAAATCCAAACTTCACATTCAATTCACAACTAAAATTCTTAGGGATGACCTTTCTGGGGAGTTTTTCTACCTTGGCATGGAAATCGTTGAAGAATCCAATCAAAACTCAGGTAGATAATTTATTTTCAATTTTGGAGTCAAAGTGAATAATGAACTCAATATTCGAATAATGAATTCATTAAGGGATTCTAGCGTACCGCTTGAGTCGTTTTGACTGTAGTGATTTGCCTGAACAATTAGTGCTTGAGGAGGAGGTCATTATACAATAGGTCACAATTACGTCTCCTAACAAGTATATCGCCCAAACTTGGGTTGTTTTCTTTGGTGAAAGTATTTAGATTAAGTCTTAAAGTTCACTTGTTTGTTTCTTTACTTTGACTAGTTTGAAAGAGGTCGGATTGCTCGCGGGCTTTTGAAGAAACTTCTGGAGGAAAAGAGAATCGAAGAAGAGAGGAAACGAGAAGAACAGAGGAGAATAGAAGAGGAAAGAAGAAAGTATGAATGATATTTTGTGGCGTATACTATCTAAAATTACTAAAATGGAACCTGTCTTTTGATTGAAAGAAATTTGCGAAGGTTACCAGCAACAACTTTTAATTGAGAACTCGTGGAATTCACCTAAAAGCCTTTTATACAAGAAACCCCGTGTTAAGAAGATTCCATCCCCCTCTGTGGTGATTGGTATAAATAGAGCATGCAGTCAGGTGCTATAGGACATTATCTACGGTTTCGGTAACAGTAACTTTGCGTTTAGATGCCTCTGCAACTATCAAGCCTTTAAACAAACCGTTTCCTTCTTGTCTTTCTTAAGAAGGGAACGTCTGCACGCAGGCTAAAAAACTATTATGGAGGCTTGAAGAAAGAATGTGATTTCTCGTAAGAATCAAAAAAAGGACCTCTGAAAAAGTTAGGAATTCAAATGAATAGTTGTGAAATGCAGAGCTCATTTGGGTGTTAATGATCTGATCTGTTTGCAGAGAAATGGAAAGGTTAGAACAAGAACGCAAGCTAAAAGAATTAGAAGAACTCAAGCGAAAGGTACAGTGATTAAAGTATATTAATCTGTATAATCCTTCCTGAGGACCAATTACTACTTGGTTGCCAAGGTTTTACTGTCCCACTTCCTTTCCTGATTCTGACACAAGGAAGGAAGGATCCAACTATAGAACGACAAGAGAGGGATGTGTGTATTCGCACACTTCTCGTAGTTTTACTGTTCCACTCCCCTTAATTCTGACACAAGAAGGAAGGATCCAACTATAGAACGACAAGAGAGGGATGCGTGTATTCGCACACTTCTCGTAGTTTTACTGTTCCACTCCCCTTGATTCTGACACAAGAAGGAAGGATCCAACTATAGAACGACAAGAGGGATGTGTGTATTCGCACACTTCTCGTAGTTTTACTGTTCCACTCCCCTTGATTCTGACACAAGAAGGAAAGATCCGACTATAGAACGACAAGAAAGGGATGCGTGTCGTCGAGGATGATTAATTCGTCCAGGGAAAGTGTACCTCAACGCAGCTATATCATGGTTTAACTGTTTTTCCTTCCACAGGCTGAAGAAGAAGCCCGAATAAAAGAAGAAGAAGAAAGAGAGCGAAAACGAATCGAAGAAGAACAAAAATTAGCTGATTTAGTGAAAGCAAAAGCAATTGAGGAAGCAAGAAGGGCAGAAGAAGAGGCTAAGAGGCTGGCAGAAGAGGAGAGGCGACGCAAGGTAAGTCATATATGACGATCATGAAAGATGTAGCTATTGAAGCATGATATTAGTGTATATTAAAAACCCATTGTGTCATGACCCTTGGTGCATTGGTGTTAAAATTTGTAAGCAGTTGCACATCACAATGAAGTGACGAAACGATGGGTTTGGTCAATACATGTGTCACGTAGACTTGATGTGCCTATATCAGTGACAGTTAACACATAAGGGGTATACCGTATTTACTCGAATAAGCGCCGCGGCCCTTTTTAAATTTTTCGCGCCTCAAATGCGGCGCTTAATAAAAAATAGGGCGCGACAAAAAATATTTTCTTTTGATTTAATGGTATATTTTCTATCTGTGCAAAAATTTTACGGGACCGCTTATTCGGGAGCGGCGCTAATTACCTTTGTTCTTTGTCCCAAATGCGTCGCTTATTCGAGGGCGGCCCTTATTCGAGCAAATGCAGCAGTCTAGTTTTTAATGATGGAAGGGAAGCACTTCTTCCAAAATTGTCACTATCGTGTTTGTTATCAATTTTTCTCATTCTTTGTCTATCAGGAAGAAGAGGAGAGAAAGAGAAGACAAGAAGAGGAAAGGTAGGAATCAAAATGCTCGCTGTCTTACCAGGCTACTCGTAATCCAAGTAGAATCTAGTAGAACATGTGAAAAGTAGGCTTGCTTCAAATGTATCTTATTTCAAATCCTTTGTTAAGCATCATTCTACTTCTGTCTTCAATCATCTTCAACTAGTATCCCTAATTAGTGGTCTACCTGTCGACTGCTAGGAGACAAGGCACTTGAATAAAGTTGTTGTTGCCGTGTTGTTGTCATTGTTTTAACGTTCTTTCTTTTTTCCTCCAGACTCAGAGCCGAAGAGGAAGAAAGACAGCGTCAAGAAGAAGAGGGACGAAAGATGGAGGCTGAAGCTGAAGCAGCTGCACAGATAGCCGAGTTGGACAGACACCTTAAGGTAAGCCGGACCAAACCGATGCATAGAGCTCGTCAGTGAATAACAACAAGCTTCTAAGGCTTCGTCAACAAAAAATCGGCGTTTTTTTTGGTCGAAATTTTTTTTTTCATAGTACCTTTATACGAACTTTTTTTTGCCAGGCACCCTCTCAATAATCAAATCAAATCAAATTGTTACTACGAACTATACAGTACTACGATTGTTTTAGCCCTTGTATATCATCAGCATATTTTATTAAACCTTTGGCTTTGCCCGGTATGCATGCTAAGGATGGGCCTTCGTTTTCAAAAGATCCCATGCAGAAAGCACGTTGAAAGGTCGAGCTGTCTCTTTGCATAGCACTATTAGGATTAGGCAAAGGTATGGGAGGAGACCAAAAATCATTGAAAACAGTCCTATGCCCTACTACGAAGGGTTGATGTAGAGTGATGTTAATTGCTTCCCCAAGAGTGTCGACAAGAATCGGTTTTATATTTTTATGTAGTACGAAGACAGTGACGAAGAGGAAGAAGAAGAGGAGGAGGATACGATTGGACGACCACCAAGTGTGTATGAAATGGAAGAAATTATTAAAGACGGATATCTGATGCTCAGAGGTTGGTACTTACAGACATTTTAGACATTTTCGTATTCAGCGTAGTCTATATCGCTATTCTGCCATATTGAATCGCAGCGATGCATTCTGGGATTACCTCAGATGACATGTCAACGTGTACAAGATAACAAAGGTCCTCATGTTTCAACTACCATTTATCAATCCAACCATGCATTGTCAACCGGTAGTCGTTACATGGACTTTTCGTGTTTTAGTGTGAACAAACTAGTTTGACAGTATTAGAAAATGACCAAAAGAAGCACACTAACTGATATTTACTGATTTCTATTGTTTTACTGTACTAAGGACTATAAGTAATAGTAGCCCTAGTATCCTAGCCAATCAGGATGCACGATTTGCAATATTAAAGTAGTTTGTTTTATTGCCGTTATTCGCAGGTGGTTTGTTGAGTCTGTGGAAAAAGCACTGGTGTGTTCTGAAGGACGAGACTTTCATGTGGTTCCGAGGAAAACAGGTACACACTCTCAAACAACAGATAATCTTTCTGAATTTCCACCTGGCTTTAGAGCTGGGTTAAGGGATCAAGATATGTTTAGGACCCCTATACTCTCTACCTCTAATTTCACACGGGCTTTACAATATTTTGCCATAAAACTATACATTTTCTGAAAGTTTAATTAAAGGTAGTTTTTGGATATATATTTAAAACTGTCCATTTTGGAACATAAAAAAAGTTATTGGGTTCAATGTGACATTCTACCGTACTTCAATTAACAACTTCCCGAAGGATCAGAAACTGCGGAGAAACCCAGTAACCTTTTTTTTTGTCACAAAACAGAAAATTCCAAATTGTTTTTTTTTAAATTAAGTTTAATTAGCTTTCAGAAAATGTATACTTTTATATAATAATATTGAAAAGGCAGCGCGAAATTTGGTTCGCGCGTTAAGATATCTCGAAGGCCTCGAAGGTATCCTGATACCTTAAACCCGCACAACAGTGCATCTCATTCTCGTAGCAAAAAGGAGCTGGTCTTTCTCCTTTACAGTAATTGCACTGGTGTTTCGTGACACGAGCTGACAAAGAAACAAAAATTTGCATCTTCTTTTTTTCAGTTTTTTTCTACTTTGCATAAATATACTTTCTTACCATATGCAGATTTGTGTCAAGCCTCACAGCAATGAGTTCATTCATACATTTTGTCATGCATGCATACATTCGAGCATTTATGCATAGCATCTATTATGGCAATCAGGATATACTGTGGATACTAATGTATTGTATGTATTGTATGTATTGTATGTATTGTATGTATTGTACAGGACGCATTAAAAAGTGGATGGTTGATGAAAAAAGGTGGAGGAACAGGAACCCTGTCGAGGTGATCACTTGTTCAAGAATGAATTTCTTTGTACATAGAGTTACGATGGAAGTTCTTAGTGTTTGGTTTCTCTTTGCTTTCAGGCGCAACTGGAAGCGTCGTTGGTTTGTGTTAAAGGATGAGACATTAACGTACTACGAGAATGACCAGGAAGGAGCGAAATCTCTGGGGGTTATCGATATCAGGAAAGCATCGTAAGTATGGGTTACTCGGCTATTACATGAGTGAGTACTGCAAATTAACTGGTCATTCGTATGCCGTGATTACAAATTGAGTAGGAAGGGCAGGTAGAAGGCACGTTCATTTGATAACAGAAATGTTATGATAAACCAGTAATAAGGGGATGAGAATGAGAGAGGAAATTCCCTTCATTTAATGCAGGGAAAATGCACGAGAGAGTGACATGGAAAGTGAATGATAATAAAGATACAATTTTCAACCTCTTTGTTTGGTTCATTGCAGGCGTATCATCGATGATGGAGTGAAGGAAAATGGCTTCAGTATCGTTACTGAGAATCGAACTTACCATATTATCGCAGAAACTGTCCACGAATGGAAGTAAGTTCCTTTGCTACTGATGCGGATTCTTTGTTTTCGAAACACCTTGTGGAGTTATAGTCAGTATTTTTGTCAGTGACTTGTAATTGTTCAGTGTAATTATTCTTATCTCAGAAACAGTATGACGTAATGTTTCCATTTCTTTCATATTTTTTTCCAGTCAGTGGTACAATATTCTGAACCGTGTCAACAGAGCCACTGATGCACAACTGAAGGACATGCGCGAAGAATCTGCTAACGTCAAGAATGCTGTGGTAAGGTTGCTCTACTCTACTTGCCTGCCCATTACTGTCTCGTTATTTCAGTTTCCTAAAAGAGGTTTACGTGAAACTGATTCCGTATAGAGGTCTGGGGATAGATCAATCACTTACCTTTCTTTTCTCTTGTGCAGAAATGCTTTGTTATTACATGAAGTTTTCTTTGAACTCGTAAAACGTAAATATTCACTCGATATTTATGTTTTGCAGGGCACAATTGATGTGGCGATGATCGAGTCATGTACGGCAGGAGGTGTTGCTAACAAGTGAGTAGATGTGTTGTTTTGATGACCAACCCACCGATCAACCCGACTTTTTCACTAACTGATCCAGTGATTGACGGACGAAGTGACTGTCTCACTTACAGACGGATTGGCCGGCCACCGTCTTACACTGACCGGCGACATGACAGAGCCGGCGACCAATTTACCGAAGATGGACAAATTGACTGGCTGTTAGGACTTTGTATTTCCTTGTTAAAGGAAAGCAGCTGAGTGGAAGTATAAATCATAGATTGCATGTTGGTTGACCAGTTTATTTTGGTGTCACTTGTTTTTAGAGCAAACTGTTTTACTATCATCACCGCCAATCGAGTCATGAACTTCATGACCGAATCAGAAGAGGATCTTAACAGCTGGGTTGAAGGTCAGAAACCATACTCATCTCATATCATTACTACAATCATTGGGTAGGGGTTGTGGTGGGATGGGGTGTTGGGATTTAAGAGGAGGGACCCAAACTAATGCTCAAAAGGGGCTACCAAAGAATGAAACGAAAGATGACTCGTTAGCAAACAGATACAAAAAAACTGCTAAGAAGTAATATAATTGTTAATGAAAATCATAAATAGTAAACTTTATCATCTGTGATTATTCCAGCTATTAATGACAGCAAACAGCGAGAGGTCGAGGAAGGATTTGCCAACGTGCTGGAGAAAGGTTGGATGGTGAAAGAAGGAGCCGATGAATCCAAGAGAAAACGGTAAGACTTCCCTTAAACCACAACACGTCTTCAGTATTTAAGCGAAAACGTTCTTTAATTGTTTTAAAGTAGACAGGGTTTCAGTGTTCAGTTCTGGTGAGTGCTATTCTCTTCCTTTCTTTCTCACAAGTCTTGCTCTTTCCTCTTTCAGCTGGTTCGTTTTAACAGGGAATTCACTTGATTACTACAAGTCATTTGTCAAGGGCAGTCCTAAATTTGGCTCGATTATTCTAAACAGGTGAGATCTTGAATGATCCGACCTCCGTTGATCAGCCCAGGATTGCTTTCTCTCCCATTTTTAATTTTATTTATGATGTATTTTTTAGTTCTACAAACTATATTCCCTAACATAATTTCGCTATTCTGTTTTAGCTTGTGCTCAGTTGTTCCACCAGAAGAAAAAGAAACAGGTGGGTAAAAATTGTTATCTTGAAAGAGGGTCAGATATAAGGGTCCTAGGTATGTACACCACCTAGAACGACCCTTGATGATCAACATTCTTATCTTGACAGAAGGTCAGATATAAGGGTCCTAGGTATGTACACCACCTAGAACGACCCTTGATGATCAACATTCTTATCTTAACAGAAGGTCAGATATAAGGGTCCTAGGTATGTACACCACCTAGATAGACCCTTGATGATCAACATTCTTATCTTAACAGAAGGTCAGATATAAGGGTCCTAGGTATGTGCACCACCTAGAACGACCCTTGATGATCAACATTCTTATCTTGACAGAAGGTCAGATATAAGGGTCCTATGTATGTACACCACCTAGAACGACCCTTGATGATCAACATTCTTATCTTGACCTAAAAATAAGCGAAATTATAGCTGACATGAATTGGAACAAAGTTAAGCATGGATTTTACTCTACGTTAAGAGAGTGGGAAAATATTTAGATTTAAAAAATTCAACATGGCTTGGTAGCCTGGCCTTTTCACCGTTTTCAAAAATAATGCTTAACTTTGTTTCAATTCATATCCGCTATGGTTTCGCTTATTTGTGAGTCAATCCGACCAAATACACGCTTGTTTTTTAATTTTTAATGAACTATGACGTCATAAATTGCGTAAGAGAGATGACGTCATCGCACATATCAGAAAATTATCCATTTCACAAATTGATTTTATCTATGAAGTTATAATATAAGAAAAGCCTTTTAGAGATTTAAATCCTTTCCATAGCAACCGTGGCTGGTAAATAGGTAAGTCTCCCCTTAAATACAAATAAGGGAATGGGTAGATCGTCACGGTGAAAGGTGGTTTAAAGCTGTTGACCCGACTTTTGACCCAGCAGTAAGGGTTCACATTATTACTTTTCCTTTGCAAACAGGAGACTGGACTTTCATTGTTAATGGCCGAAAACGCTCCTACGTATTACACGTGAAGCAACAAGAAGAAGCCAACCGATGGGCGAGTGCCATACAAGAGGTATATAAATAGTAGAGTCTTGTTAGTATATTGTCACCGTTGAATGAGCGGCGTTACTCAGGTTTTGTTGTCATACCACAGGTTATTGATTCCAAACCTCTAATCGAGACACCATTTGAAAAACTGGTCATGCTGATCAAGGTACGTACATCTTCATTCCTTGTATTTCTTCAAAAAGCTACATCAGAGAAACCAATCAATCAATCAATCTTTATCGCAAACATCATGGCTTTTTGACATTTTGCTTCACGTGTCTCACTCTCTTGTTCGCTACGATGATTTGGTGTTTTTAAAGTATTTTTTCATGTATCTCTGGCAGGAAGCATCAAATGAGAATGAAGTGGAAATGATCATTCGAACCAATCCATTACTCAAGTATTCCAAACTACCACTCAAGGCTCCTCTGTTAGCATTACCTTACGGTCACTCCCAGTCCTCGCGTAAGTTATATCACAATTATATTAATATACCATATAAAACAGGCCTTGAATGTGTTTTAGCAAGCTACATTTTTGTGGTTGATTAAACGGATCTCGCTAGCCTGTTCCATACGACAACCGTTTTATGAGATATAGGTTTGTTTTCACAGTCACATCACAACCTATTCTGGTGTGCTGCAGCAAAAATATACCTCGTAGTAGTAATAATTACTAGTACCTCGTAGTATTAGTAATTACTAGTACCTCGTAGTATTAATAATTACTAGTACCTCGTAGTATTAGTAATTACTAGTACCTCGTAGTATTAGTAATAACTAGTACCTCGTAGTATTAGTAATTACTAGTACCTCGTAGTATTAATAATTACTAGTACCTCGTAGTATTAATAATTACTAGTACCTCGTAGTATTAATAATTACTAGTACCTCGTAGTATTAGTAATTACTAGTACCTCGTAGTATTAGTAATAACTAGTACCTCGTAGTATTAGTAATTACTAGTACCTCGTAGTATTAATAATTACTAGTACCTCGTAGTATTAATAATTACTAGTACCTCGTAGTATTAATAATAACTAGTACCTCGTAGTATTAGTAATTACTAGTACCTCGTAGTATTAGTAATTACTAGTACCTCGTAGTATTAATAATTACTAGTACCTCGTAGTATTAGTAATTACTAGTACCTCGTAGTATTAGTAATTACTAGTACCTCGTAGTATTAATAATTACTAGTACCTCGTAGTATTAGTAATTACTAGTACCTCGTAGTATTAATAATTACTAGTACCTCGTAGTATTAATAATTATCTCGTAGTATTGATAATTACTAATCATTATTGGTGTCGGCTTACTGATTGGTTGTCGGCCACTCTTGCAGGCCTGCCGAAATATTGTTTTATTCACTAACAAGTAAAGCTGTTACTTTTATTTATCTCTTCTAACCATTTTAGTAATTATAGCTGGCTGTTAACTGGCTTATACTATACTAACGCTTGATCTTAGAGTGCTTATATTAATCTAACGTAACCAATACTGTGGCTATAAATGTAGGCGACGCTGAACAGATAATATATATTGGACCATATCAATGTAAGTATGTACTAACGTCATGTGCTTAAACTAACTAACATTTAGTTATGGCTTAATGAATATAGGCATCTAATCATAATAGTGATGATTATTATCATTATCAGCCATCATCATTAGTGTTGTAATTATGTAACATTAGCATTGTAATTATGTAATATATAGTCATCGCCATCATCTATATCATCTTGATAAACAAACTCTACCCATGCAATAATCAAGGCTGGATTTCACTATCGATGGAAGCAACGGGAGCAAAAGCATGAGGGAAGCACAAGATTATTATGTTTTTGTGAAAATGAACAAGAGAGAAGCCGCCACAAGGAACAGAAACAGGAACATCCTTTTTATGCAAGAATTTCCACGAATTCTGATTGGCTAATTTAACCTAGTGATTCTGCATGTGACCGACAGAACCATGTTAATCTGAAGTCGTTTGTGCCAAGATAATGGACAAACCATTAATCTACACTGATAAGATTCATCATACCTTATTATAGGAAATTAACGATCTACGAAATTAAAGTATTGGAAATTAGCACGACTTATTAGCACGAATTGAGGGCAAAAATACTTCCAAATGAAGAAAATTAACGCGAAAGAGAAGCCAAAATTTCCATTTCAATTAAACGAACAAAGATAACTCATCTGAAAGTGAAAATCAAGAGCTTGTAGAATAAAGAAAAACAAAAGATAGTTTCCGAAAAATACTGAAATGTTACTGTTATTAAGTGACTTGCTGTAATATTCAGTTTTAAACAAATAATTTTTTTCAAAAGTAGATTACAGATAAAATTGCCAGAAATCCATATCGTGAAAATTAACGTTCCACTTTATTAATGATATGGAAATTAACATTAAAAGAAATGAACACGACTTAAATTAACGCGAGTTTTTGAAATTCGCCTTAATTTCATGGAGCGTTAATTTGTTATAATAAGGTAATCCTAAACTAATAAGTTAACATCACCATGGTGGCGATTCTATCATCAGGAGAGTTTTATATTAATGACAGTAACATTCATCATGGGCCCTCGATGTTAGTAATAGAATGTTATCGTGTTGTTGTCCACAGGTGCTAAAGGTAAAGGTTATGGTACATTCCACGAAGAGGCGGTTGGTATCTTCAACTCACTACAGGAGCAAGAGTCTGTAGGTGATCCAATACCAGTCATACAGGTAGTTTATTATTCTCTCTGGTCTCTATGTTTACAACCCTAGCCGTGGCTGAGATCAATTTTTATCCACCTACATCTGTGGATGGCTTTCCCACTCTTCTGACTTGAATCGCATGATTTGCCGAGTCTAGGCAGCGAATAGAATTAGGCTTGCATGCTATTGCACCTTCCTCCTCCTCCAAACACGAATGCTTGAAATCTCTACACAGTTTCGCCATCCTGGTTTTTACTTTTCATTTTCTTGATCATTTATCTTATTCCTGTATTTTCTTCGTCCTTAGGGAATTCTCCAGACATGCCAGGACCTCAAGCCTCTTAGAGACGAGGTACGGTGTATGTTAGAGTGCGTATCAAAGTATTCCAGACTTTAACGAACGTGGTGCTAAAATTACATCTGCGTTGTTGTAGTTGTCGTCTTCCATAATGATGCCGAATTCGTCGTCATCGTAGTACTAGGTGATAAGTGTTGTTGTTGTTGTAGGATGTTTTGTATAGTTGGTGATATGTGTTGTTGTTGTAGCAGGATGTATTGTATAGTGTGTGATATGTGTTGTTGTTGTTGCAGGATGTATTGTATAGTGGGTGATATGTGTTGTTGTTGCAGGATGTATTGTATAGTGGATGATATGTGGCGTTGTGGTTGCAGGATGTATTTTATAGTGGATGATATGTGTCGTTGTTGTTGTAGGATGTATTGTATAGTGGATGATATGTGTCGTTGTTGTGTTTTCAGGTATTTTGCCAACTAATCAAGCAGACGACCAGTCCACCAAACGTTGATTCCATTGGCAATCTAAGAAACATGCAGGTATCGATACATATTACCCTTGCAAGAATCAATAGGCTGTACGTTAATTTAACCCGTCCGTTGAATATATATAACATTTTTCGTCTTCTTTCTCCACACAGGTGTTAGTTTGTATGTGTTGCACATTTATTCCTACAAGAAAATATTTAAGATATCTGCGGTCCCATCTTAAAAGGTAACTGGAAATCTTACTAGATGCTGAGGACTGCATGATTTTTAATGTTTTACTATTTACTATTATAATTTTGATTTGATAGCATACCTACAATACGACCCCTGACAGAGCAAGACAGCCACAAGACGATTGTCTCAATCCTTCTATTTCATTTAGTCTTCCTTATTGTATCATTCCCGCTTGACTTGCACAGGATATATTTCCCTATAAAAATTTGCGTGAAACAATTTTCATTGTGATCTTGAATTTTGACTTCATCAGGCTGCGAGACAAGAATCCCGATACAGAAATGTCCAAATTCACTTTGTTCGCTCTTGAATGCGCAAAAAGAGCGCGGCCAAGGTATGTAATGAAGTAGAGTGGATTGTTAGACGCACCTTCATCAAACACCTTTTCTATTTTAGATGAAAATGGTACATTCTTGTTTAGTTTACATACATAGAGGATATTACATGGTCGCGCGGAGATACGAATTTTATCTTCGAGTGTTGATATTATCTCTCACGAGTGAGCGCAGCGAACAAGTGAGATAATATGAGCACGAGAAGATAAAATTCGTATCTCCAAGCGGCCATGTAATGTTCTGTTTATTATATGAAATCTTCAATGAAAAATAATGGAGAATTTCAGAAGCTGAGCAAAAAGTCGAAATTTGACACCACCAGTGTTGATAAAAATGGTATCCACACTGGCCACTGGTGGGAGTGGGGATACCAATTTTATCATTTTGATGTCACTCAATATCACACTCTAGTTCATATAATAAAAATATATTGTTTGTCTTCAAAACTGATGCGAAACGTCTGATAAACGTTAGTGAAAACAAACATTACCTACTATAATAATTAGGCTACTATTTACTATGCAACCTGACTGCAACTTCAAGATTAATTGTTTGCCATGCTTTACTTGGTTCAATTTGTACCCAATACTAAAAGGAACAAACTGAGAGAACCATGCAGGTTTCAGGCTCGGGTACCAACCGTTATACCGGCATTTTCAGAGATTATTTCGGTTAGTATAATATTCAATGTTTTCTTTTTTTGTTTTCTATAGAGAATTCCCTCCCTCCAGAGAAGAAATCATTTCCCTTCTGGTAAGAAAGACTTTTTTGACTGCATCATCTTATATTGAAACCTTTTTGGGCCCGCGTCATTTGCTTATTACGCCGAGACTGATTTTTTCCCCACATGCTGATGTCATAACAAACGATAGGAGGTTCAGTCTGACTACCTGGGCCAGTGGTCCAACATGTACAGTGAAATGTTTCTAAAACCCAAAGGAAAGGCAGGGCAGAAGGTGCTTACTAGAAGACTGCCAATATTAGTTTACGCAGGGTATTATGTTTTTCTGATGTGATTGTTTTGTGTGCAGGGTCGTAGAGAGCTGTCTGCAGTAGTACACTGTTATGGAGGAGGTTCGTGTAAGATCACTATCAACTCATCAACAACAGCAGGAGAGGTACGTTACTGTAAGGCTTGCTTGCTTGCACCTGAATCAAATAAATTTGTCACTTTCCATTCCCATCCATTTTACCATCCCGAGAATCACCAAACCCACCTTTCGCCTTCGATTTTCAGTACGACATCCCAATCACTGGCCTTTACATCCTGTTATCTATATAATCCTGTCTAATTTTTTTTTTTTTTTTTCAAGGTAACCGAACGACTGAGCAAAGGTCTAAATTTGTCCCAAGAATATAATATATTTTCATTGTTTGAGCAATGCGGCTCCATGGAAAAGAGTATCGAACCAAGGACAGTTCTTGCAGATGTTTTATCGAAGTTTGAACGGTGAGTTACTACAGGGTCTTCTATACCCCGGCCTTTGCAAAAGGAAAAAGATGTTTGCACTTCCTGGTTCGCGTTCATAATTGCGAGTGCATTTTATGATTTGTTTGAATCGTATCGCGTCAAATACTCTCGGATATTTCTGAATTTATAGCACATTTAGTAGCTCAAATATTTAGGCTTTTAAAAGTGTATTCAAAGTTATATTCTTGAATCGCGTTTCCCGTTTTACGGACGGATTTTCTAACAGTGATATTGTCCTCCTGTTCGCTCAAAATCGATCCACCGATTTCCATGGAACTTCAGATTCTTGGGAAATAGATTGTCATAATTTTGCCTGCCGAGTTTGGATAAAGTCTATCGATTGCAAGTAGTTGTGCTGCAAGATAGGCCTAAAAATTGAGCACAAAAATAATGCATCGATAGATTTTCTCCAAACTCGGCAGACAAAATTATGACATATGCAAAATTATAAAATTATAAAATTTTGAATACACCTTTAAAAGCCTTTATGTTGAACTACTAAATGTGCTAAAGTCTGAAGTATACGAGTGTCTTTAACGCGATACGAGCGAGTTAAAAAATAACAAAATGCACTCGTAATTATGTTGGAGTTACCTTAATACAGGGTGTCTGATGCACCACTACATGGTATGCTTTTCTTATACGTTTATTTGCTTGCTTCGGTTCCAGATACAAAGCTTTAGGCATGACAGAATCTGGCAAGAAATGGAAATTGTTTTTCAAGGTATTTTGCTACCTTGAGCCAGAGAAAGTACCAGATGAAACCGTTGAATCAGGATTCCTTTACGAACAGGTAACTAAGGAACAGTGAACATGTTCTGCCCTATAAAACATCTTAAAAGGAAATGATTTTATTCACTAATTAACTCGTACCGCACAAACTACTCATCTAATGTCTAAAAAAGTATATATTTTCTTGAAGCTGAATAAACACAAATTTCAGCAATTCTTTGGTCAAACTCATCAGTTTTTATGAGTGCGAGTTTCATAATTTTTGACCGCTCTTTTTCAAGAAGTTCGTAGAACGCCGGATTTCAATCGATTTTGCTGAAACTTTGCAGATATCTCGAGTTTTATCCAACACCATAGAAAATACAGCCAATCAGAAAGCAGAAATGCCGTTGTATATTCGTTGGTATTTCACTCTTCCTTCCCATCAAGCTTAGCGCCTTGAATCTACGCATTTGTATTTTCTATCCATGGTGATATTTTTTTATTATCTATTTTATACACAGCTTTATACACTTAAAAGTGTAAATAAGTTTCTCCAACTTTCCGAATTCTTTGTTCAATGAAATTATATTATTATTGTTATATAATTGTAATTTTTTGTACAATACCGTTCAGTGCGAAAAAAATCACTTATAAAGGGGCACAAGAAACTAGATATATAACAGTGGTTAAAATCCCTTCTATTACAGACCCATCTGCGGCACTTTTTATTTCTATCGGTAGTCTGGTCTGTCTGTCCTCTTACCTAGTTTGTTTGTTTGTTAGGCGTGCGATTCTATTTTAAAAGGCAAATACCCCTCCCCGGAGACAACAGTCTGCGTACTGGCAGCTTTACGACTACAATTCACAGATGGGGATTACAGAACGGGCGCCTGGGTGTAAGTATACAAACCGGTGCACGGATACAGATCATTACCATACATGATATCTGTATATAACGATCTTATATTTGATAATTTTATTCAGCTCAGAACTGGACACAGTATACCCTATGGGAAGACTGAAGCACAAGGTCAAATCTGAGAAGATCTCACGTGATAAGTCTTTCAGTATAAGAGGGACTTTGCGTAAAGCAGTCAATCCTTTCTTATCAGGTAACTACTAGAATTTCCATCCATCTTTTTATCTGGATTTCATTTTTAATAGAACATAAAATACTCTAATTGGCATTTCTTAGTTATCCATATGCCGGGTACCACGTGATTGCTGCAGTAGTAGTATGACGTCATGTCCCTATATCTCGTGTCTATAGTTTATTTGTTGTCTCAGTCAGTTCCTAATGTGTTTTAATATAGGGTCTAACCCACCCGAAGAGACAGAAGAAGAGTCAAGTACCGCCAGTGAAGAAGAATTATCAGCCATTAAGAGCTCAATCTGCGAACAGTGGAAGAAATTCCAGGTATTCTTATATGATCTTCGACAATATCGGGTCTTGAATCATGGGTGCTTAAGGTGCTTACCGTTAATTTTATACCAATCCTTCCGGTTGGAAATTCGCGCATCTACCAACCGAAAAGAGCGTCTCCCGGAAGAGCCGAAAAGAGCGAGAAAAGTGGATTACCTCAATATCGAAAGACCGAGTTTTCCGAAACTTTCCGAACCGAATGACACAATCATTAACACGTACTTGCCATTTTTTTTTTCCAACCGGAATTTCCGGGTTTTTTCCCCCGGGTAAATGGTAAGCACCCCATCTTTCTTTTTTGTTTTAGGGTATGGATCAGGAACAATCTCAACGACAATATATGGACATCGTCAAGAGCTGGCCAGGATATGGCTCAACATTATTTGAAGTAGAGGTAATGGACCAAATAGTCGAATATTTCGGATAATGATTCATAATTTCTTTGAGGGGAAAGTTGTTGAAAGTGAGATCTGTATGACAGGAGGTCAAGTGCATTTTCTTCTCGCCTCAAAATGCATAGTTCTGTTACGGTATCAACTTCACTACCTACCGTATTTACTACATGGAGAAGCATAATTATGCACTTTACAGCCAGAATTAACTTTTGTTCTTTCTCCTTTTATCAGACAAAAGATCCTAGTTTACCAAGTGACCTCTGGATTGGTGTGAGCTTCAAGGGTGTGTCTATCTATAAACGGGGAGACATGAGAGCACAGTGTTCCTATACTTTTGAAAAGTAAGTCTGTCAGTAACTCGAGGTTAAATTGCTGCATCATGATTCAAAATCTGTAACATTTGTTCATTCATTTTCTTCTCACAATAGTATTCTTTCATTTGGTGCTCCTCAACCTAATGTTTACAAAATTGTTGTTGATGGTAGAGATGCTATGCTCTTTGTAACCAATCAGGTATGTATAGAATTCATAGCCACTCTTAAATTCTTGCCTTCCAAGACCCGTTTGTTTTATATCTAATATATACATATTTTGGACTTGATTTTTCGTTTTAAATTTCCAGGTCATCGAGATTGCCAAACTTATGAAGGCTTACATTAATGAAATAGTACGACGAAGAAGAGAAAGCAGAATGAGTCAACAATATTCGAACGGCTCCTGACACAGGAAAAATCGCTATGACATGCACATGCCTGAAACTGCTCAGTTGACCAAACCTTCTACATAGACTATATCTTATTGACCTCTCTACACAAGACTTCTTTATTTTATTAAAAGAAAACATGTGAGAAAAAAAACCTAGGTATATGATATAT
The DNA here is from genome assembly GCA_964019055.1 of Anthopleura xanthogrammica. NCBI lineage: Eukaryota > Metazoa > Cnidaria > Anthozoa > Actiniaria > Actiniidae > Anthopleura > Anthopleura xanthogrammica. The sequence goes on along the minus strand of OZ025206.1, from coordinate 7,347,208 downwards.
GTAACATTTTTGCTATTAATGTGGGAAGATTTTTTAGGTGTTGCAATGTAAAATGGGAGTTACCAAGGGTTACTCTCCCTGGCCATGGTTACCAAAAACCATCTATTAGGGGATTTATCATTTCAGTAGATATTAATGTGCACTGTAATATAGCATTGCTAGATACACAATTGAAACTGTGTGAACAATATATAGGCCAAGAAAAAATATTTTTTCATATATAATTTTGTTCTCAAATCGAGATAATTTAATTTTAAGATATCAAAATATCCAAAGTGGTGTAAACACCTACATGAAAATCTTTAAAATATCATGTTCATTCAATGCATATTCCTTTTCAGGCGTTTTAAAAAAAAAAAAAAAACAGATTGGTTACAATCATTGGTGGGGGGATGAAATGGTGAGACTATATTTGGTGTAATATAGGCGTGATGTACCATGACAGACCATGCAATGTAACATTCTAATTCAAGTTTCCATGTGTGATGTGATATCTTGCTTTAAACTCCTGAAAGATAGAGTGAATTTTTTAAATTTTTGTATAGCATTTTTTAGATTTCTGTATTTCAAAAGAAGCTTAATCTTGTGCAATCAGGTGCACAAAAAGTTTACATAAAAATAATGTTTGTGAACAAAACAATACTGCTAATTCAAAGCTTTTTAAAAATGTTGTTGCGCAAAGTGGTACCAATTCGAAAGCACCACCTCTATTTCAGATCAGTATACTCATATGATTCTTTTATTTCAACCAGTTTAATATAATTAAAAGTATATTTTTTAAAGTAATAAATTATCAAATAAAAGCTTATTTTTGCTTTGTCCATCGATATGTTAGGATTTTTTTAAACTATCTTTATACTATTCTACCTGTTTTACATTTTCCATTCCAGTACCAAATAGTGAGTGCTATTGTACAACTGTATAAAAAAATTAAACTGTTAGTCTTTTTGTCAAAGACAGACTGGTCCTGTGACATGATACCAACTGCAGAGTACAACTCACCACATCACATGATCTCTTGTACAACAGTAGTCTTGTTGTCCATGATAGACTGGTTCTGTGACACAACATCACCAGAAATTATTGAGAGACAGGACCTAGCTTGCATTGTCATCCATGATGAGTACCTGAATGCTCAATTTCCAATCTTCCCCCTGCTAATTTCTGACAAGTCCCCTACAATTCCTTTACCTAATATGTGGTATTGGCCAGCCAGCTCCATGCACCCATGGCAAAAATCTGATATTAAGAGAGGGGGGAGGGGGTCTTTCCTATTTTTAGGAACAAATGCTTCAATAGTCCCTTTCATAGTTAGTTCCCAGTGCCATCTTGAAAGTTAGCCATGGCATTGCATCAAAGCAAGACAAATGGTGACCTTGCAATGATAGAGACCTGTGAATAATTGTCCAAGGTGTTAAAAAAGGTCTCATTGCAAGCTCACCATTCATCTTGCTTCAATGCCAAGGCCAACTACCATTAAAAAGGTCTAATGTATTTTAAAGATTTCAATCACATACTGATGCTTCGCCATATCAATAATTATTTTCTGACTGCCAAGTCACATCTTCAATTGAAATTTTTAAGGGCACCTTTACCAAGCTAGGACTTCTTATTTCAATGACTTTTGAAGTGCTCTTAAATTGTATTTCTTATTCCAGAAGTTTATAATGAAGGAGTTGTATGAGCCCATGTATTTGTTTTTGTACCTCTTTAATTAAAGCCTTCCATGGCCAGTTTAAAATTTTGTTATTTACTAAGCAAACCAGACTTTCTGATTTCCCTGGCTATGAACAGTAGAGGGGCTTCAAGACTATCACTGTTAACCTTGATGAAAAAAGGCCCTTGTCTGATAAGATTTTTTTAAAGAAAGTCTGATATCCCCAGTGGTAATATCCCAGGGGGTGGGACTCCCTTATAAAAGGGGGCGGGGTGCTCGTCGTCCCTTTTAGGGTTTGAAATCAGTGTTTTGGTCCCGCTTAGGGTGATAATGAAGAGAATTCCCACCAGCTGAGTTTTGTGGTCCCGCTTAGGGTATAAGATCAGCAACAATGCTCCTTTTCAAAGATTGATTTTTATTTTAATCCCATTTCCGGATTGTGTCACTTATTGATTGGTCCCTCTTAGGGGTGAAATTTCATCACTGCCACTCCCATCATCTCAAAATACAGGTCCCTTTTAGGGGTCATTTTCAGAATTTCCGACGAGGACCCTGCCCCCTTTTATAAGGGAGTCCCCCCCCCCCCCGGGGGGTAATATACAACAACAAAATACCAGCAGAGCCTTTTAATTGAAATAAATATTTACACTTAACTTATCATTTCCATGGTTTTAATAGGCTATTTGCATGATGGCGTCATTTTACTACTACTACGAAGGTGCTTCGCGAATTTTCTTTCTTATTCAAATTTGTATTTTCCCTTGAGAATTGGAAGACATTTGGTGATTTAACTGAACAAAAGAAAGTGTTCAAGGTATTCTGGTAGTTGCAGTTAATGATGTCATAATGCAAATGGCCGATTACATGTTGTTTCTTGCAGTTTACTTGTTCTAGTTGCTTTCCCGGGGGGGGGGGGGGGGACTCCCTATTGAAAGAGGGTGGGGATGCTCGCCGAAAATCTTAAAAATGGACCCTAAAAGGGACCTGTGTTGTCAGTTTATGGGCGTGGCAGGGATAAAATTCTACCCCTAAGAGGGACCAAGCAAAAACGTATCCAAGGCTGGGTTTCTCGATTTAATTTATTAACATCAAACGCCTTCTGCTCGTATGAGTTTATGACGACGTCGTCATATACAAATCGTTAACTGAACCCTTTTATAATAGATTTTGAATAAAATGTATAAAATAGATAAAATAGAAACCCCTAAAAGGGACCACAAAACTCAGCTGGTGGGCATTCTCGTTCATAACACCCTAAGCGGGACCGAAACCTCGATTTCAACCCCTAAAAGGGACTGCGAGCATCCCCGTCCCTTCGACCTCCGAGTCCCCCCCCCCGGGGTTGCTTTCTGCTTATCGTAGGTATAAATTGTTTTAAAGATTTCAGTGTTTTGGAAGATGATCCACCTTTGGTTTTTTAGTAACAGATAGTTTGTTTCCTTTATGTTGCTTGAGGAGATGCAGTCTTGCACTTGTTTCTTTAAATCTTGGTGATAGTTCCACCAAAAGTAGATAGTTCTTCTCAAAATTTCTTATGGCAACTTTTCAATTGTTTTCGATTATTTCGACAAATCCCATAATCTATATATAAGAGTTTTCCAGCAGCACAAGCCACGGTTAGTATTTCGTATAACAAAATATAGTTCTTGTGCGACAAAGTGTGGTTTACATTTATCTGCCAGGGTTTTTTGCATATTTGGGCGAGCATTTCAGGTCTTCAACCAGTAGTTTTTCCGCTGATGGAAGCCAGACACGAGACCAAATCTTGAATGTACACGAGTACGTGTGTGCTTGGACGAGTAGATCTGAACCATCTACTGAACACTCTAGAATGGGTTTTAGCTCTTTAGAAGAACATTCTGAAGGAGCCATATCAGCTTCTACGTGATATATGATCCCTTGAACAACTTGGCTTGAAACATGAAGGCTGTTTGGTAGAAACCCGTATTTTTTATCGCCGTTGTCATTTACTGCCTCTTTGACTTTCACAGCGGCTAATTCTAAACCTTTTAAGAGATATTTGTCATTGGCAATATCTTTGGAATCCATCGGCCTTGTTCCTCCGACAAAAGTACTCGTTGCTGTATGGAATAAACACCAAATGGTTAGCGACGTCAAGAAACACGTCGAAGAATTTACCGCCGTCATCTTGTTTTGACTGAAGTCTGCTGCAAGTCTTGTGATCTTCTCGTGATCAGTTCTCATGATGATCAGAGTCGAGTGCCGTTCTGTAACTGTTAATTTTTAACAAGCTGACTCCAGTGTCAGCGGTCACCTGCTGAAACACAGGCAGTCCAATTTAGATAAAAGTAAAAGGTGAAAATAAAATCGAGTTTAAATTTTTTTTTTCTAATTCAGGGTCAAGATGATGTCGTCTACAATACAGACGAACAAAAAGAATCCATCAAAAATGTACTAACAATATATTTTTTCGTACGCGCCTAATGGGGATTTTGCACACCTTGCGTGACATTTCAAATATTGCTTCGCTGGTCCCGAAAATATCATATCTGGAAAGAGCATCCTAAAATTAGTAAATTTTGAAATTTTGAGGGAAATCAAATAAATACGAACGAAGTTATGAATTTTTAAAGATGACCTTTTCTATAAAGAAATGTATGGAAAATTGTCTTGGTGGGCAAGCTGTTGCCCACCACATACATTTCCTTATAAAAAAGGTCACTTTTAAAAACTCATAACTTCGTTCGTATTTATTTGATTTCCCTCAAAATTTTAAAATTTACTAATTTTAGGATGCTCTTTCCAGATATGATATTTTCGGGACCAGAGAAGCAATATTTGAAATGTCACGCAAGGTGTGCAAAATCCCCATTGGTTTAGATCTTATTTTACAGTAAGGATAGAATATAATACGGAGATTCCCCGTCATACCTGAGGTTTAATAGGGACGGACAATTAATTTGATAATTGATGGGGGGGGGGGGGGGGGCGGGTGGTTAAATCGCAAAAAAACATCGAGGAACTTTTCGATCTTTAAAAAAAATATCGTGCAACATCAAATACGGCAAAAAAATATCGAGCGAACTTATAAATTCGATTTCAAGATTTCACTTCTTTTGAACCAAATGGAATATTCGACTTTTCAAGGAAGTCTATTATAAATGCCTCTCAAACCGCTGGAAATCGCATTTCCGAGAATCTGAATTTCAATTTTTTTCGGGGGAGCATGCCCCAACCCCCGTAGTTGCTCCACAGGTATCCCAAGCTGGGTTTCTGTGGTATCATATCAGACTTATAAGACAATGTATGGCGATCCTTGGAAAAAACTAAAATTCATTAAATCATACAAATAAATGTTCTAACTTGTGTCTCGTGTTTTCCTTTGAGTCTCTGCGAGATTTCAGGTCATTTACATCAATATTGAGCGAGTATAGTGGTGGAGTATCTCTTGTACTAAAAAACATTTATTTGTTTGATTTATTGAATTTTAATTTCAGTTTTTCTAAGGAGTCTGATATGATACCACAGAAACCCAGCTTGGGATCGGCCTGTGGTTGCTCCAGCCTACGGCGGTCGATTAGCTCGGTTAACGTGACGTCATTTCTACTTCGTTTCAGATCAACTGGTTGGACCCCCCCCCCCCCCCCCCTTTCAAACATTCCTGGACCCGCCCATGAATTTGCTAGTTTCTAATTGCTCCTTCAGTTCTCGAATTCTATAAGGGACGGGTCATAATATTAATGGATGGGGGGGGGGGGGAGGGATTATCAATTATCAATTATCAATATTCAAATAACCTATACATGTTAAAACATATATATAGGTTATTTGCGATTGAAACCACTCTAGATAATCACTGAAAGAGATGAATAGCGGCTACTATTTCTGGATTGAAAATGAGTCCAAGTTCTGTTCTAATTTGTTACATTCTGATGTTTGCAATATATGAATTGTCAGGGATCGCGGAGCGTAATTTTGATTGGGAGGGGGGCTAACGAGTACGACCACCAAAGGAGGCAAGCTCCCCCTGAAAAAAAAAATCGAATTTGAGACCTTAGGAAAAACGATTTCCAGTGTTTTGAGGCCGGGCATTCTCACCCGCATTCGCAACGTCAGTCTATTGCATTGTAAAGTTTGTGCCATGCATGAGCCTCTTCGAACAAAACATTGATAGATAGAGGGTCTGGATGGGGTGAACTGACAACTGACAAAAGGCTTTAAAAATAACTAGTACTGTTAAGAGCCAGTCTTCGAGTATTTTTGGAAATGACAAAAAGCAACCCAACCTGAAACTTTGTGGGATGAAAGGTAGTCACATACAAGTAATAACATGGACGTTATTTAGTCTTGTAAACTTAATTCGGTCACGTGACACCTGGTTGAACTTTGGCCCCCCTAGGGCCAATTTTTGGTACAGAAATTTATCCAAAATTAGCAAACTTTGAACGGCTCTCGTTTTCATAATCCTAGAGATATTTTAATACTTTTTCGTTCCTACCATTGGCTATGTTGTGCAATTTAAAATTTTACCTTTAACGTGTACTTTGCAAAAGAGAAATATTTTTTTAAAGAGAGGGTGGTTTTACTGACTCACCAAATCGTGAAATTAACATATTTTCAAAAAACTTTTTAACCTAGTAGAATTCTTAGGATAAACTTGATTCTTCTCGTAAATGAAGTACAAATTTGGTACTACTGAGAACTGGACATGAAAAATATTTGTTGGCACTTCAAGTTTTGATTCAAATCGAGCTCGTCGTTAAAATACCGGAAAATGGCAAATTCCTTGATATCGCAAAAGGTATATAAGTTGAGTAAATCGCCTTTGAAAAACCACGGGACAAGAAAAAACATCGTTGAAAAGTCAATTTTCTCGATGATGAACATTCCAAGACTCGCCAAATCTCCAAGCTAATCGCGCTTACTTATTTTTAAGTTACTTGTTTACCTATACTACGTTAAGCTACTGAAACTAGCATGTCTGATGAAATAACTATATCTATTTCAGGATCAAAACTGCTCCCATACCCTTTGATATACCAGATTTCAGCAAAAAGGTACCCCTTTTATACACTTTTTTGCCTGAAAACTGGTACCCCTTTCATATACTTTTGAAGAAAAGCTACCCCTTTTTATACCAAAATTCACAAATTCCCACCCCTTTTCTATACCTGCGGCCTGAAAAACGTACCCCTTTCGGGCGGAGCATCCCCGTATAGTCAATAATTATAGGGAGTACCCCTTCCCGGGGAACTGCTCACTGCCAAATAAGCTATTTTATGTCAAAATTAGGGATCAATGGTGAACATTCCAAGACTCGCCAAATCACAATGCTAATCCTTACTTATTTCGCACAAAAGTTTTCCTTTCCTGTGGAGAACAACCTTTTATCCTACTTTACTGCGGCGACAACAGCTTTGATTACGTTACTAACGCGTTTTAACGCCGGAGTATTAAGTTACTTGTTGACCTACACTACCTTAAAGACTAGCATGTCTGATGAAATAGTTTGCTCATAGATTCTAAAAGATAGCTCATAGATACTCAGACTTCTCTCTTTGAGTACGTGGACCAACCCGTTCCAAAATCGCGCAATAACATCGTTTAGTGTGGGTCTACCACATACGGCGTGTGCGTTTGTAAGTAGTTCAAGCGTACCGTTAAAAAAAGCTAAAGACAATGGTAGGCCACAGAACCAATCACCGAAAGCTATAAATACCTCGTGCTCGATATCATGTGGCAAATTCTATGAAATTGTCGATCATATTTGTACACAAATACATAACACAATACAACTTCATTGGACAGACTATTGCTATTGTTACATGACGTGTGACGTCACAATAGACATTATGGTCTACCTGACGCCCGAAAAACGGATCTCATTTTAAGACTGGTTTGCAACCATGGCAACCCAGTAATAAAGACATTTTTTTGCTGGCTGAAACAGCAAGGGCGGATCCAGGGGTGGTGAATTGGGTGTCTAGTCACCCCCCTTGGGGATGACTATAATAAGATGAAAGGATAAGATAAGACCAAACAAGACACTATGTAATACCTTGCTAGGTACAAGTCACCCCCCTTGAAATCATTCTGGATCCGCCACTGAACAGTCCTACTATAAAGTTATGCAGCTATGAAGTTAGCAACATAGCTATTTCAAATGATAATTTAGTGTGTTGTCATAGCAACAACCATTCAACGACTTCTGTTACATGTGTAAAACTCTTCATATTTTGCATTTGTATGTTTTTATTTATAAAATACATGTTTTTCTTCAAATTATTCTCATAATTTTAAGCACACTTTACATATGTATTGTTTGATATTAAAGTCTTCTACTCCGAATTATAGATAAATGCTCTTCACCATCAGCCATTAATTGTGCCTTCCATGAGCCCCAACACTGTCAAATCACATTGGATATAATGTTTAAATTCTCTTTGGTTGCCTACCCTCATGGCTGGCTGTTCATACAACTATTCTTTAGATAATTTTTTTTAAGTTTTGCTAGTGGCATTCCTACATGCAACAGTGAACTCAGGATAAAAATAAAAATTAAGTGAGAAAGTTTTTACAGGGTATAGCTTTAATCAAAGCATCTTATTTCATAATCAATATTTTGGGATTTGGAAGTGTTAATTTTTCTTAGTTTGGGTACTAGGTGATTCTAGGTGCTAGAATCCTACTAAAGCTGATCAGAGAGCAGAGTGGATCACATTATATCCCCTTTTTTCAAAGTTGCTTACAATGCCTATCTATATATTATTTCTAACTGGTATATTAATATTATAGTAATTCTCTTAATGTTATACATTGTATCCAGGAGGTTTTTCCTGTAGCTGTCTTGTAGTAGTTTGATAAAGAGTAATCAGGGTCACACTTGAATGAAAGATTATCTGCCACAAATTGCGCAGGTTTTTCAGGTAGTAAACTAATATAATAAGAAGAACTGAAACTGTACTTGAGATGGCTAGCCTCCATCGGACATGGAAGATGAGGAGATAACACTGCAAAGTAAAACATTTTTTAACTTTTTAAGTCCTCCACTTGCTAGCTAGACATTCAAATTTTTAGCCCCCTTCCTTCACTAGCCAATACTTCTGTAAATGAGGTGTTCCTCCCTCCTGATCTGTCCCCTAGATAATTAATGAATGAGCATTAAAGACTATAATTTTGTCACTTTTCAGGTATGCTTATAAATCCTTTTTCCTTTTGTTTTGAAATACACTTGCCAACACTCCCTCAACAGCCCTAAGCCTGGGCAGGATAACTAGAGAGATTATAATAGTTTACCTGTGTGCAATTTAACAAACATGCAAAAAAGAAAGCAACTGCTGAATATGTAGGACTTTCAGCTACCTATAATATAATAGTAAGTATGAGATGATTAATGCATTTGATCCCCAATAAACCTTTTTTATATTTGTAGAATATCATAATTGTGTTCCTTGATCAGGGAGGTGACTGCCTAATTGATCAAAGACTTGTTTACTCAGGGTGGGTTAGACTTAGTTTGGCATCTCCTTCGTGTACCAGACACAGACTAATTCAATTTAGAAACAAGTCAAAGACTCCAAGCTAAACAACAAAATAAAGCTAACAAATAATACAATAGGTTTCCAATACACAGTGGAGGAGCCCTTAGTTCAGTATCAGAATATTCAAAAATAACAGCAGTAAATTAAAGAATGCACAACTTCAACAATATAATCACATTAAAATTCCTAGGACCTTTGATGGAATACATAAATTTTCTACACAAAATTGAGGATAAGGCTGTATTTTACAAAAATGTTCTTTTGAAACTGTTTATTTTATCTTACCTCATGATTTACACCAACTAGACTTAAAAATGGAAGACAGCGAATAAAGTTAAGAAGACCACACAATGCTGACAGTGCACATATAGTCATTCCAATCCATGTTATAGGCTTTAGTTTGCTGACTGGACCTAAACAACAGAAAAGGTTATGCATGAGACTTTTGGGAGCTGACTTGCTGTTAGTATCACTTTCAAAATAACTTTCAAGATGCATATCAAATCTTATATAAATTTCTGCAAGTCTGCAAAACGTTTGTACTTAAACGGAAATCAGACATTTTCAAGTTGACAATGGTAAGCAAGTACAGTACTAAAGCTCAAGTTTTAATTTATAAAAAAATCCCATTTCACATTATGTTTCACATTATTTGCATTACATTTCCCATTTTTTCATTTCGCAAAAAAAACACAATATGCCATAATTTACGCTTATATCTCCAAAGTCCCTAAACTTCTTATGTTCTAATGTTCTATTGTTCTTTGGCCAATAAGAAATGACTCTCTAACCACAAGATGATGGAAAGATAAGAATAACGTTTCTGATTGGTTAAGAAACATTCTTGAAATATTTCTAGGTGCCCACGGTTTTTCGATTCGCACTGTAATAGTGGTCTATTAGTGATAGACCACAAGTAGCAAAAAAAGCCAGTCTTGAAAGCCAAAACAATGGCAGAAACAATTATTTAATGTCAAAAACAATTACTTATTAGACCAATTAGTAGGTTTATACTAAAACAATTATTAGCCCTCTCACCCTCATGGTCTACGTATGGTTCAATAGCCCATTTGGCCTTCAGCCTCATGGGCTATTGACTTGTAGAACATCCAGACTGTGGGTATAATTGTTAAATATTTAAAGTACCTCCTGTTTTGTATGTTTTAACATCAACAGACAGGTCTACAGGAGTAAGTTCCAACTGATCTATTTGATGTGGAGGAAAATTCTGAAGCTCCTCATGCATTTCACTCAGGTTTATTCTTGTGGTCAGGGACCTGGTATTGTTGTATCTTTGTTTTGTTTTCTGAATAAAGGAATCTGAAATACAATAAGAAACAAATTATGAAGAATAGTCCTTTCCCCAGTGCCTGGCACCATCTTGAAAGATAGCCATGCCTTTGCATTGAAGAGAAATGAATGGTGATCAGCTTCCAATGATAGAGACCTTTTTTAACACCTTGGACTATTATTTGCATGACTCTATCATTGCAAGCCCACTGTTGGTCTCTCTCCAGGTCAAGGAACTAGTGCTATAGAAATAAATAAAGTTATTATTATTATTATTATAAAGGCACAGCTACATTTCAAGATTTTTTAAGATGGGGCAGGGAACATTTTACATTTCAAGAAAACAAACCAGCGAAAGGCAAAAAATAAATATATATTAACAAGAAAGCAAGTTCAGTCTATACAGCAATTCTATACATGTTAATTAACATCATGTACGTCATGAACCATGTCCACTGCACTCTTCACGAGCGGGGGACTGTGGAATAGTCTAATGACGTATATGATGGGTTTCCTGTGTCATATTGGGTTTCCTGTTTTTCAAAATTTTATGTTATGTTATGACTTCAAATGTTGTGCAAATCGTGCTAAGACAAATCTAATTTAATATATTTTCTAATTAATCAATGAGATATGTAAAACCACAAATAATTTTACAATTTGACATGAACTTCAGCAGTAGGAGTCTGACAATCGCATCTTATTCAGCGAGTGAGGTAATCTGTTTCTTGATAATGACATCAAGTAAGACAATTTGTGATAGAGGACATGCATGTATGCATACATGTATATTATAGATTGGAAATTTTCTGATCGTTCAGCTGGTTCCGTTGGTTCTGCTGGTTCTGTAATTTAGAGATGCCGAGATAATAATAAAATAACATAGCATAAAGAAGGAATAAAAAATGAAAAATAGAATAGATTATAGATATTTTATAGCAGTTAAGTGTCTTACTGCTTTTTAGTTATTAATGGGTTAAGTTACAGTACAAGTTTGCATGATTGATCCCTGAAATCAATAATAACAAAGATTCAAGATCTTACCAAATTCAATAAAAGAGTAAGGTCTTTTGGCTCTCTGTACATCTTGACTTTGATATGCTACCATAAACTCCCTCTGTATTTCATCCAGAAAAGAGTAGGCCAGGACTGTTGGATAGACTGCTTCACAAACAGCCAAAAAACACACTCCTACAGCTTTGACAAAACTAAAAAAACAAGAAGCATGAAGTTAACCAGCATATTTGTGGTAACAGTCTGCTACAGATGTGTAATTTTTACTTTTTGGGAGCTAGGGGATGATTTTATGGCATTAGTTTGGGGCTCTGGGTAATATAAGCTCATAATTACTGTTCATGTTAACAACCAGCTTTTACAATGACATTTGTTTTCGTATCTGTTGCCGCGATAAGTCTTACATAAACTTAGTAAAGCTTATTGAAGTGCCAACCATATTTATCTTTGGAAACTGCAATTAAAATGATCATACAATATTAATATTAATACTTACTAAATATTATGTCCTCCACTCTTCGTCCAGCATTTAATAGGGTATTGATTTGCCTTTTTGGCCACAATCTTTGCCTGTCTTTTACTTTCTTTGATCTCAAAGTGCATATCCAAATCAGTGGATGCAGACAAGGGCATGCCATCGCTAACACGGCTTATCATAGCAAAAAGAACCATAATAGCAAACTTCTAATCTCAAAAATAAATATCTAATAGCTTATTCTGTTAATTATCTTTAAAATACTAAATATTTCTATATTTTTCAGCGTGTTTCAAGGCCATATTTGTAGTATTTTGAACAGTATTATTCCAGACGACTATTATTTGAATGATTTCGTGGCATTACGAGTCCACCGGAGTCCACGGTTAAGTTGAACAGAGGTAAATAGCGTTTGAGGCATGCGTGTTAGGGATTTGAAAGAGAAGGGCAAAAAAGAAAAGTTATTCAGTTGAAACGAGGAAGAAGTCGAATTTATACGGATTTTTTACCTTTAACAATTATATTTTCGCCTTATCTGAACTCGTTTCCCCATGAGTGGAACCGAGGCTGACGTTCGCAAAAGCGAACCGTCTACAACTAGATCTCCAAGCTTTGTTCCAGGGGCAAATTTGTATACGGATTTCGCTTCCGACTCGATTCCTACTTCTGTTCAACCCGTCCAATCTACCATGATTGAAGTTAAACAAACGACAAAGGAAACACAGGGAAAAGGTGATAGAACTAGCGAAGGACAACTGAAGAAGCCGAACAGAAAAGACTGGATTGATACTGAAAATCCACTTCATTGTAAACCATGTAATTTTGTTGCCCAAAACATCGAGGTAAGGAAGTAAGCTTAAGTTCTTTAAGCTTATAAGCCATTCTCAGACACACGCGCACTCTTGCGAATTTTTCTGTTAATATTATTTTAAGGTCCCCAAATAAGAGATCATAATTTAATCGGGAACACCTAAAACTGGGACTGGGACGTGGGGACGTGCGACTGGGACACGAGTGAAAAAACCGGGACTCGATATTTTTCGATAGAAAAATTTCCATCTTCAACCAAATTATGATTATCTGTCACTACATGTATTTAACACTGCTTTTGGACCAAAGGAATTCCAGGACCATTCTTTAAGCTATAGACATATCAAGAAAACTGCAGAAGTTTTGGAGATGAAGGTCAACCCAAAGAAAGATGAGGAGAAAAAGAAACAAACGTCTTTCACTTGTGAGGTTAGTTTACATGGTTTCAGCAGAGAAGACATAAAACAGGGTTTGGAAGGACACCGCGGAAATACGTTGTCGATCACTTTATTATACTGGTCAGCGGGCTCTCGCGTAAAGCTACACTTTGGACGGCTAGTTTTGATTTTTTTTATCGACAAAAAAGCGAATTTCAAACAAGAAATAAATAATAATAAAACAATAAAATGTTTAAAACCTTTCAAAAGTCTCTTTATTTGTCATCAAACTTGAATATTCTCTTGCCATAAAGACGAAAAGGAAGTTTTTCCAAAAAAATTTTTTCGATTGAGTTCACTTGCTGAACACTCGTGAGCGACGCTAAAATAGCATTTCTTTTACTACTTTTACTGCTCTACAGTGATAAAATCTTAAAACTTAGGCGTAATACTCAATACTTAGGCTTAATATTAAGTTAAGGGTGAGCTAAGTGCATTTAAGATAATATATGTATTGCACACAGAAAATGATGCTTGCACTCATAGTAAAAATATGGATTGAAGTCAAAATAAAAAAACTCGTAGTACAAGCTGACGAGAGCATTCGTCAAAACCATCATTCCTGCTACATAGCAAGCAGCAATGCTGTGCTTTTTTGCCAAAACAAGGCAGTCCTCGGAGAATTGTAGGGGAAATCTTAAAAAAATCAACAAAGACATACAAAGAAGTAGTCAAATATCTATAAGTGAATGCCTTTGCCAGCTTCATTATGATGAAATACGACGTCGTAACGATAAACGCTGTTCTTGTCCGTCCACTTGGGGTCATTCAAAATCACTGCACCCCCATCCTATTCCATCCAAGTACCTCAACCCTATGGACAAGGCTGGGCAACAATTAGAAGGATACATACCTGGTACAAGATGGTGCAACAAGTGTCACAAAAAGGCCCCTACAGTATTCATAGAGGGAAATAATAGTGATGACAACTTAGAAAACAAGTCAACAAAACGACAAAAATTAAGTATTACTTGACTAAATGTTGTTTTTTTTATTTTAAAAATAGTTATAATAAATGAATCATTTACCCCAAAAAAATAAATATGAAAATTACTTATCAGCTGTTGTGATAATACAGATTGAAGATGACAAGATTGACTGCAGTTCCAATCATGATAACAAAAGTTCAATTGGTGATACATTAAAACAAGTAAATATTATGCAAAGATATATTTTATAAACAGGTTTATTTTCATATTTTAAACAAGAGTGCATGATACATGCTAGAGTAGTACTCAAACAGTACTAAATAACATAGCAAGTGCTAATTAGTAAGGCACTACATATTAGCTTAATTTGTGCAATTTCATGTCTGAAAATGTTTGTATGTCATAATTAATGCACTTGTCTATTAATCTACAACCAAAATGAAATTATCATTTATTGAATATCAATTAAACTATTTTTCTCAAACTGATACTCCAGGAGGAAAACTATTGGAGGTTGAGCCATAGTAGCTATGGTCCAATTCTTCTAGGCGGAGATGGTGATGTGATGCTAGAGAAGCCAACATGGGAAAACATTCAGATGCAACTTAAGGGTTAGTTTGTGAAATTACGCCTTACTAAGAATAATTAATTCCTTCTCTAGGATACATACATAGTAAAACTTTGCAACATACCGTACAGTTTATAGTGCTCAAATAGTACTGCTTGTTATTAGTTTAATAGTAACAATTATGTTGCACACTTTTAGCCATTGTACATAATAAATTATTTATTGTATGTTGTCTTGGCCCTGTCTTGTCACTAAAAATAATATTATAATGGCATATAGCACATTATAAAGATGAATAGCACATTTTATAAACAAAATAGATATTAATATATACAAATATTTCAATTAAAGTTGTCCATCTGGAATGGTTGATCTGAGACCGATAGGAATTGTGAGAGTTCATTAAATTTCAAATACATTAGTATTTCAGGTGTAAACATTAATAATCAAGTGTGATTATAATAGTGCATTTGCAGTTTAACGAGCTCCCAAAATTGCTATTTGTCTCAGATCAACCACCGGCTGGACAATATTAATTGAAATATTAATAAATCAACACAAAATTATATTTTTCAGAGCCCAGCTTTGAAAACAACTTGATGAAACTTAGTAGCTTAATAGATAAGCATCAAGATAGACAATCTTTGGTCAGTCATGACAACATGAAGTCTTTTGTCCAGCACCATGCCCCAACTCTTTACCATACCTTACTCAAAAGCATTTCCAATGAAAGGCAAGGATCCAAAAAAATTGCCATGCAAGAAAAGAGAATAACATCACTAATATGGCACTTACTATACTTCAGGTATTGTTTAGTAATAATTATGTTGATAACATTTTGCTCAAGTCAACTAAGTTATAATAGTCATGATTTATTACTTATTATGCAACAGAAACCAAAGACATGGAAATTTTCAGGATGAAAGTTCAATATTCTTGGATCTTCATGGTCTCACATCTACAGGAATGTCAGCAGGGATGACACTTGGCTTTGCAAGGAACCCTAAGACAACAACAAAGAAAAAACATGAAATATCACTCAGTCACACCAAAAATGTTGAAGACAGGTTTAAACAACTCATGGTGAAAAAGGTAGGCACTTTTTTGTCACTAAATTATACTGAGTACAAACACTAATGTTAGAACATTTATTGCAATGAATTAGTACAAATGGATCTAAATTATGATATTTTATTGTTTTTGTATTGCCTAATTTAATATCACTACATTTAGCAGTAGAAATCGCAAAGTTGTACACACTTTTAGTGTTTGTAGTAACTCACAGTTTGTTTGTTTTGTATTTTCTATGTTAATGAATTTTTCCCTACATTTCCAGTCAAATACTACAATTATTAAAACTGTTAAATTGTACAGATATATCTTTACTCATCTACCATACTTTTTGTTCAAGGGATCTTTTCTTATACTGATGATAGATGATTTTCATAACATCAACACTATACAAACACCTCAAGGGAGACAACTCTCAAATGCCGTACACATGGCTACTCTACTAATTGATATACAAAATGAAGAACCGGTAGAACGCCAAGCTAATAACCATAGAGAAGTAATAATTACAGCGAATGGAAGGGAGCCACAAGTATGCAAAGGTGGCATATGCAGTGATGCTGTCATTCAAGAAATTTCTAACTTTTGGTACCAGTACTGTGTATATTCATTTTTAGAGAATGCACCTGCCCACTACAGGAATATGAACCCACGTATACTTCAAACATCATTAAAAGAGATAAGGTATCAGCATAATCTCTACATGTTATTAAATCCTTAGTAGCGTGTGCCTTGAAAACAATTATCAATTGAATGTTGTAATAAGATTTTTCTGTGCATCCCTACACAAACAGAGGCCACCCTAGCAAAAAATTTCCAATTACAATTTTATAATTTTTTGTTTAATTATAAGTATTCAATTAACCAAAAACTTGAGTGTGCATGAGTTTAAATTAATAAGAGATAATTTATAATAGTGAACTACAATTTTGTTGCACTCAAATTGTCACAAAGTTAATAAAAAAATTGTGGAAAATTTGTTAAAAGTGGCCTCAGTTGTTTTAAACGCACTGTAGTAATCATGTAATGATAGCAAACAAAGTGAAATATAATTGTAAAATATTATCAAGAAAAATAGTTATTCTTATCTTATCCAAATGTTTATGTTCTGATCTATTTTCAGAGTATATGAGAGAGAAGTAATGGATCAAGAGTTACAGACACTAAAATCCACTGTACTAATTGATGAAATTGAGCAAGATCTACATAGCAAGCAAAACTACAAAGAAACTCACCAATACATATTTCAAGCTCTACCCTCACTGTCCAGATTCTTGGAAATCAATGTTCTACCAGTTGCTGGTGATTGGCCAACGTGGTATTTCCATAAAAAAATTGTTTGCCATGACCTTGAAGCAGATTCTTTGATTCCAGAACTAGGACAGTTTCATGTCTATTTAAATGGCACTGAAAATGTAGTTATAAGATACCATACTGTCTTCAGCGAGATGTATAAGGCAGTGTTTGGCCTACGCAAAGTGTTGCCTCAAAAGCCAAAGCCAGACAAAGTGACCTTGTGTATTACACTGGCATTTGCAGGGTGGCTCCAGGTTCGAGATAATGTTATAGCTGCATTTGGCCAATGCAAAGATGTTGAGTTTGCCTGTCTGTACCACCTCTTTGATGAATTAGTGCCACTAACCTTTATGCACTACCCTGTGGTTGTGAGAGGAGGAAATTTCCAGCAACTCGAATTAGCAATGAAGCGTCTATCACTCATGTTTATAGGCATGGACAGACATCACTACAACAAAGCCTCGCTGTCCTGGATAAGTGACACCAATTACCAAAGGGAGACCTTTCCTAGTTACTTCAACTCGAAGCAGCATTTATGCCCAGTCCTCACTGAGAAAGGGGTAGAAATATTCCACTCCAAGATCAGAAGTAGAATCAACAAAAACGACAAAGCACCTAAGATTCAGGAAACTGCTCGTCTATTGGCAAGGTCAAACTTGGATGACAACTTCTTTGAACAAGATTATGTTAACGGATATAGACGTGGTATCAGCGACCAGAATTTGCTTCTTTTAACTGGTAATAAAACACTTGTTTTCTTTATATCAATTGCATATTTTAACAAATTGTTTTTTCAGGTCTAGCAGCTGAAAGCGTTCTTGAAATGTTTGAGCGAGTGGCGTCGAACCTTGGCCAGTCTGTTAAGTTACCAAGACCATTAAACCGTGCTGGGAAACCATATGGTAAAGCTTCATACAGCTTGGCAAGTTTTGAAAAGAACTTCACTACAAAGAGCCTCCCTCTTGGGTACAAATGGCCAGGATTTGAACCAAACCCCCTCCTCGACTGTGATTCCCCAATATGTCAATCACCATCCAAATCTGAGATTAAACGGCTGACATGTGGACATACATTCCACTACGTGTGCATGGATAATAATGGTTGTACTGTATGTCTCCCTAACCTCATCAAAGATATTAAGAAGCTATCACAAGTGTGGAACCAGCGCCTGATGAAAGATGATGGCAGTGATGATGATAGTGATAATGATGAAGATAACAACGATGATGATCCTGATGATGATGACAGCACACCATTGAAACCTGGGGAAAACACAAAAAATTATGATTATTTCGATTCTAAACTATTCAAAGATTATGTTGTAAATAGAACACAAAAAATGAAAGAATTTGTAACAAAATCAAATAGCACTCATAACCTCCATGAGTTATAAATTATTTTCTATATTCCAGTAGAAAGTTTGCACCAATTAATCAAACACTAAAAAGATAGATTCTAAGCAATATTAAACGCTTTTCGTGTTTGTAACTTTTCGTGGTTTAAGTGTAATCATTCTCATTAAAAAAAAATACAAACTGTATATATGTATATAAAGATCCAGAATAAGAAACATTTTACTGATGAAAACAATTATCAAATGTACATAATATTTATTAGGTATGGCGCATATTTATTATATTACGGAAATCAATGTTTGCTTGTAAATAAAGTCTATATCAATCACTGGTTTCATAAAAAAATGTATCTCGTTTATACTGCAAACTGTTCATGCTAAAAGTTTTAGAAATCGTGCAGCAAGTAGACTTGTAAGACACATACTGTAATATTATTGAACTCACCTCAACAACTGCCCGGGGAACAAAACAGTCGGCTCCGTGAAAAGTCTTCAAGAAATCACGCATTTTGAGTATGAAGCTAGTAAATCTTTATGTAAAATAATACCAATATAGTTCCTTTCGGTTGGACAATAAATTTCTTTCAGAATAGCTTTCATTCTACCAAGTAAATTAAGTTGAAACTACAAAATTCGACATGCAATTCTAAAATGGCCGACTCAAGCCGAATCGAGCGAAAATGATGAATCCGCTGACCAAAAAAATGACGTCACGAAACGTATTTCCGCGGTGTCGTTTGGAAGGGTAATTGGGATCCGGGAAATGGATACAGCAAATTCAGATTGAGCGTTTAACGGCGCCGTTTGTTGCAATCGTTGTAACTGTTAAATTTGCACATATCTATGCAGAATGCACAGAACGGTAGCAACAATCACAACAAACAGCTCCGTTTAATGCTCAATCTTAATCTGCTGTGAACATGGGAACTGGGAAACTAGAAAGAAAATCTTACGCGAATTGGGATGTTGGCATCCCCCGTGACTCACGAATTGCCAAATTCAATGTCTGGGTGCAGGACTTTGCTTTCTGATTGTTGGAAAAAACGTGAAAAAATTAATAAATAAAAAAAGTGTGTGATTTGGGATCCAGACCCCCCCCCCTTCCAGACCCTGATAAAACAGACAGTTTATTGTCTTAATCTTTGCGGGCAAACAAAGGAAAATAGCATGATGTTTTTGAAGAAATAGAGCTTTTTTGACTAAATATTACTGTTAATATTAAATTTGTTTAGATTTGTGTGTGTTCCTGTAATAGTGAGTCTGCATGGAACTCACATCTTGTTGGACAGAAGCACAGAAAGGTAAATATTTGCTATCAAGGCAGTGCATGCCTTACAGCATGTATAAAAATATCTTTATTATTTAAGTGTCTTGTTGTTCTAGTGATGTTGCACTCACTGGGGACACTTGTCACTTACCCACACTACTACTACTAGGTACACAACACTCAACTCACATTTTGATTTTTATGGAGGGAGAAAACCGGAGAATTTGGAGAAAACCCTCGTAGCATAGGAGAGGACAATATAAACAAACTCAATTCGCATATATATGTTGCCACATGGCTTGAACCCGTGACCTGAACCCTTTGGAACCACATTTATTTTGTGAAAGATGATGCATTTGCAGTCATGATACACAAGCCATACCTTCCATGTAGCTAAGTGGAGGGGGATGGGATTCTCAAGGGAAGGTTCATTTTCTACTTCTTGTGGTACCTAGGAGTAGTCTAAGTGCTTTTCTGGGAGTTTGAGTCTCAATGATTTTTGTATTCTTGCTAATAGAATCTTGAGAAACAAGGTGCAGCAAAAATGTTTCAAAAGCAGAAGATGAAGTATGGTATGGAGGCAGGTGGTGGCCCAGTGTTTCACAAGACTCTACCATCACATGGATATAAACCCTACCAAAAACCACCATATGCCCCACACTCTTCCTACAGTAGCCTACCAAACCCTGGGATACAGTGTGCAAATGACTTTGCCCAATACAAGGAACCACTGATAGGTAAGAACAGCAAAAGCGTTATGCATACAGTATTTGAGAATTCACCATACTCACACTTCATTTGCAATAGGCTGCTATCAATAAATGTTTTTTCTGGACTGGTGAGAATTTTTACCAGCTTTTCGAGGCAGATCCCAAAATAACCCACTCATCAAGGCTTAATTCTTACAGAATTTTGGAAAAAAGTTCAAATTATGTGGGGTCTTGTTGCAGATAATGCAGAGAAAATCGCAAATTATGCGAGGAAAATGTGGGAAAGATGCAGGGTGATGTCAAAAAAAAAGTCTGAAGCAAAACATTATGCAGACAAGATACATATATTGAGTTTTGAAATGCTATTTAGTTTCAAAATGTGGTTACTAAACTAGAAACAATTCCTTATTTCACCAAATTCAAGGAAATTATTTATAAATTATTATACAATTTCTTCTGAATTGTTAAGTTTACTTTAGATTTTGGATGGATTATGCGGTGTTATGCGGACTTGTATGATTATGTGGAACAAGATGAATAATGTAGATCCACATTCATGGATTCTGTCAGAAGCCCTGGCTCATAGCCAGTTATCATTTTCATGCAAATTTGCATTACATATTAAACAAATTACCCCAAGTAAATGTAACTTGCAATTTGGACATCTATCTCGCTAACACGTGTACATACAAAAATACATGGTTTGTTTAATAAATCAATAAGAAAGTCCTGGATTTTTGGAAAAGATGAGAAAAAATGAGAAATGGAGGGTAAATAGAATCAAATGAAATATTGTCCAATGTCAAAGGGATGTTGTGTCTAGGGATGTTAACTAACACTCATGTCCAGTAGATTTGAGTGGTATCCTTGAAACAAAACAGTTCAAGAAATTAATTATAATGCATTCAATTGAAAAGAATAACTCACATTGCAACTCACTGTATACTGGGTGATGTATCCAGATACTTTAAATAATGACCTTATTGTTTGAGATATGGCACCTTCGTACCATAAATCAGACGTGCAAATGTTCACTCTACAAAGGCTTGTGCATAAAATTATGTAAATACAATGAACTGTTTACATATTTGGTATTTGCACAGTAATTGTTTTACCCTGGTAGCAGAGTTAATTTTCTTTTGTTTGGAGAAAGGAGAGAAATAGGAGTCTGCAAAAAGTACATTGATTGACACATTGCATCGTCTAAATCATGTGGTTGCTAAGCTGTTACAAGACATGTATTGTGAGGTTGCAGAGTCCTGTGTCTTTCCAACTCTCTTCAAACATACAAAGGAAATGGGGTGCTCCAAGCAGCATCCTTTTTAGACCCCTTGCAGCACGTCGGAATACAGCTCAATTTGGGGAGGGGGGACAATAGGTTCCAATTCTCAGGAAATTAAAATCCTTTTGTTTTGCTCTCCAAATTGAGCTGCTCTGACGTCACATGCAAAGGTTCTACTGTATTTTAGCTACCAGGGTGTGATACCTTGAGGCTTATATTTCTTAAAAGTTGTTAGTTTGTATGCCAAGAAAATGTAAGACCAAAGGAAGCCCACTTTAAATAAATGTGGTAGTAGAAAAGAAATCAAGATAAAAATCAGCTTTTATTTCGTACTTGTATTTAAATTGAGGCCAGGATATTGTGTTGAATAATTTAAGCAAATGAGGGATCAAGATTACAATAATTTTGATACGGCAAGACATTTCTAATCTTGCACTTTGTTTTTCCATTTACTGTTATTTTCCTGGTAATTGTGTAGAATAGCGGCCCCGGTCAACTGTCAGCCGTTATCTAACCGATAACCTTGCCAACAGGCCACAGACAAGTGGCAGACATTTTAATGACAAAATTCATCTGAGAGAGCTCTACTATAGGTCCTGCCAACAGTCTATGGTCAACAGTCTGCCAACAGTCCACTGTCACCCCACCAACGAATGACCAAAAAACAGCCGACAGTCTTTGAACCGTTAAACGGCCAACAAACTACGCTCAAACAGCCAACAAACAACCATTTATTGGCCGACAAATTACTGTTAAACTGCGGACAAACTACCATCAAACAGCCGACAAATTACCGGGAAACGGCAGATAGTCGACCGACATGTCAACTGGGGTGCTATTCTACACTTTTGCCTAATTAACCCTATGATCCTCTGCTTCCATGTTTGCTATACAGTTATTTCAAAAAAAGGTTGGAGGAGGTTTTGTTGCATGTTGCTTACCAAGCTTGAAATGTATTATATTCATAATGATGTAAATTATGCCAGCACATAAGAAAATTGTTGTCACCTTTCACTATGTGAATTCACATCACCCATACTGCATTTTGGGCTTGGTATAGTATGCAACATGCAACCAGCAACAAAACCTTCACCAACTATTTTGAAACAGCTGTTAGTATGTACTCAAGAGAGACAAAATTAGTTCAATGACATACAGTTATTTCAAAAAGGTTGGTGCAGGTTTTGTTGCTTGTTACATGTTGTAGCATGCAAGAAGCAACAAGCAAAATGAAACAAAACCTTCACCTACATTTTATGAAATAGCTGTATACTTATGGTTTACACCTGGCAAAACTATGAACTGCAATATCATCTGCCATTCATCTTTTGAAATCCTTACAAAAATCTGTTCAAAATTATTCCTAAAATTGATTCATTTTTCTTTTGGCTCTTATCTGTTCTAAAATAGCATACCAAAAATCATTTCAACCATTATTTTTTAGAACATTTTTAGAATAATTGTAAAATCCTCATTGCAGAAATTAAATGTAATTTTTGATTCAAATGGCCATTACCAAAAATTACCTAGTTCACATCCTTATATTCCTTATATGCAAAAAAAAAAAATTAACACACATGATTAGACTGTATCAATCCTAATACATGGATTGGTTGGGAAGGGAAATTCATCAAGACAAGTTCATCAAGTTTAATTTGTATGTAATTTGAACTGTTTCTAGTACCGGTAAACTAGGGCATTTTTGAAGAAGCATCTTTATAGAGGAGCCAAAAGAGTTTTTTTAAATGGATGATTTTGATCAAGGTTTTTTTTTGGATTTGAGAAAAAGAAAGATTGAGAATTATAAATCATCAGTTTTGTCTATGTGAACCATCTTTCTCTCTTCAGGAAGTATTTAAGGCCAAGCAAAGAATCATAGGTATAATATCACCCAAAACAATATTGATGATAGGACTTACAACATTTTTACTTGATTTTTCCATTTGCTTCTATTGGTTAACAGACTTTTTAAATGATTTAAAATTAAGAAAAAGGCAATTTGCTTCTTTTGATTTTATTCTCTACAATTACATTTATGTATATGGGCTGCCTGTGTGGTCAACTGTATTACTGCCAGTAGTAATCGCCTGCAAAGGAATTCAACTGACAAATATTTTTCCAGCAGACACTGTGTTCTGCTGGGACATGACTGGTGAAAATGATACATTATGACATTCATTTTCACAACTAAAAGATCTGCAATGTGTTGTGTTCCTCCTTACAACTGTATAGGGTTGGAATATGTCACTGAAATCCAGGTGACTGGGCAGAATCCCAGGTACCACTGTAAACTCTGTGATGCAAAGTTTGATCACAACGTGAAGTTTCCTCACTTGGTTGGTGCCAAACATCGCTTTAATGTCTTGGTGAGTAAGATCATTTAGAAACCATTGCAGATAAAGGGTATATGATTTACCCTTACTCATATGTACAATGAACATGTTTTATGGACATCTTTGCATCTTAAAGTGACCTCCATCTGTGGATTGTTCATTATTTATCATGGGGTTGGGGATGGTTGTGGAGTATTAGTTGACCTGGAATGTGAATTCGATAAACAGTGAACAGTCCTAAGGACTTCAGTCACTCTAAATCCATGTAGGATGTCCTAAAACAATCATGCAAGACATGCTCTTTTTTTAATTTGGTTATATTTCATTACATGTAGTTGTTCTTGAATTTATGCAAGAAGAACAACACCAAAATGTAGCCTGCGTGCAGCACGCAAGCTATCAAAATGCCTCAGTCAACAAACAATGAAAGCATGCTGGAAGTAACATTAATTTATTTCTACAGTTTAGTTCATTGTACTTTTTGTTGATCCAAGGTTAGAATAACCTAGGAGAAATACACTGCTATTTTCACTTTTGAAGTACACATGGCATATGTTTGTGTAGTTCTAGAAAATGCTGTGATTTTACTTTGACTATATTTTTTAAGGTAATAAAATACTAGTTTTTCCTAGGTTCAAACTAGTAGTTTTAGTCTAAAAACTTGGCTATTTTTTTTTATTTTTGTCTGAGTTATTTTTGTGTTGTTGTTGAACCGTTGATAAACACACAACTTTTTGTGTACTCTGCTACTTGTATAAAGGGTTCATGTTCAACTTAATTAATTAATTAATCAATCAAAAGCTTTAGATAAACACCATGATGTCAACAGAAAAACTTGACAGTTGTGGAAATATATTAAATAAATATATACAACAGTGTATTGTTCTTTGAATCAAAAGTTTTCTAATCAGAGCTTTTGATCATGGATGTATCTGGTATTCTCTTTTATTACACATTTAGGGTCGATATCCATGAAATAAAGCCGTGAATAAAAAACATATTAGTGAAGTGATACGATATCACTTCACGGTAAACGGTAAACGGATATTTATGACAATAAAATATTTCTTGTGTGTTATGTATCGACCCTAAATGTGTAATAAACAAATTATTACATGTTAAGAGCCTGATATCGTATTTATTCATGAGTTTCCCGTATCGTATCACGAACAAGCAAGTCCATAATATATAGTCATTTATCCCACACCATAGAAAATACAGCCAATCACAAAGCAGGAAAGCCGTTGTATATTCGTCGGTATTTCACTCTTCTTTCCCATCATGCACTGCTCACTGAATCTACGCATTTGTATTTTCTATGGTGGGGGATAAAATGGTTATACTGTAATGTTTTCTCGTGGCATACCATGGATATCCCCACTCGTCACTTGTATTTTGAAACTACAAGTGACTCGTGGGATATTCCACAGTATACCACTCAAAACCATTGTATAACTAGTATGTATATTATCACCTCACATACATGTGGGGTTCTGATGTTATTGATTGGCTGCCCTTATGCTGGTAAATCAGATCTTGGGGGCCTTCATTGATACAATAGGGTTTCATTTCTAATAATGTTGAATGAAACAAGGAAATAAAGTGTATCATATTTTGTATTGTATTGTTGGACTTCAACATGCCATCTCAAAACAGTTTCATTTCTTTATCAAGAATTTTGGTTTATTTTTCACCTTTCTCTCAAAGTGTTAAACAACTACAAAAGAAAATGCCATTTCCCATTTCGAAGCATGGCACGTGATGAGTTATGAGTTCCTGCAGGTACCCAGTATTATTTAAAAGAAAAAGGTTTTTATTAGACACGGCTACCAAAAATACTCTGTATCATAGACCACTGAATTAGATATCCAAATAAGTTATTATGAGTATATCCAAAATGTGTCTAAAATAAGAAAAAATAATAATTATAAAAAGAGGGAAAATGGTATAAAATGGCTATTAACAAAATGTGACTGTGTATTTTTTACATACAGAAAGAAAAAAATCCTGCAATTGCTCAAGAAATCAGACTTGGGGTGAAAAAGAGATCAGAACTTACAGGTAAGCTGCTTGAAGAAGCAATGAAGATAGAGCAACAAGAAGGCCGCCAGCAGGTTAAGACGTGTGTAGAAGCCAGCCCTTTTGATGCTGATACAAATACCATGATTACACAAGGGAGTCCTATCTTTGAGGGATCATCGCCATATTCAGCAAATACAGGTAACTGCTACTTTGGGGTGTTTTTTTTGTTTTTTTGTTTTTTGTTTTTGTTTTGTTTTTGCAATTTATTATTAAAAAATACATAGCTGAGTCATGCTTTTACCAGGGAATTGAAACTTTTACTCACTCAAATGAATAAAAAAACAGAAGACAGTGGCACAATTAACTATGGTGTCAAAACAAAACAAATGTTGTTCCAACATCTACTGTAGATAATGATATTGTGACATGAAATTGTTTGGAATACTAAATTTTATGTTTCATTTCTATTTGATTTCTACAGTTGGTTTGGGTAGGGGATTTGCAGCTCCATCCAGACCCTACCAGAAATCCCCAAGAGGTCACCCACTCAAAGGAGCAGTAACACATACAAACAGACTAGGGCAAAAGAGATTCCCTATTCAAATGAACTACCAAAACCAATTTGAGTCTACACCTGGCTATGGAAACAACAACCACCCATATAACAGCAATATGACCAATTTTGGAAAAAGACCACCTTCATATGAAGGAAACCCAGTGAGAGGGCGTGGTGGTAGGGGCCGTGGGTTAAGGGGAGGCACTAATCAAGGCTATGGTAGAGGTTACAACAAACAAAATAGACAAGCTCCTGGTGTCACATCTACAAGTACATACCAACAGAATAACCATGGATTTTACACCAGCACTCCATATAATAACCAAAGGTATTTTAGTGTCATTACTTTTTGTTCATGAATTAATTATTGAGACAGGTTTTAAAACTTGAATGTGATAAAATGTCTTATTAAAGCCCATCAGCCTTTCAAAGGTATTGACTAGAACTCTCTTGAATGCTTGGAATGATCATGATATTAAACACATTTGTCTGCCATACTGTACACATTGACTGACTGACTGACTCATTGATTGACATCTCAACTGCAAAATACAATCCCCACCCTAGGGAAGATACCAATATTTTTGTGACTACATATTATCCTTGGCTGGCTAGTGTACATTCTTTAATTCCTCTAGCAGTAATGCATGTCCTATCATTTTATCCACAGTACCCCCGGACCACTGCTTCCCAGGGAAGCATTTACTCCAATGTCATCACCAAGGTTTCCACCAATTAAGCACAATAACACACAATTTGACCATACTACTGGCAGTGCTTATCCTCAAAACTCATACTCTGATCAAACTGGAACAACTCAAGCTTATAAAAGGGTACTGCTGATTTATTTTGTGTTCTGAAGATTGTTATAAAATGATTGTTTGGATTTTTGTTGGCTACCTCATGGACAACCTTCTAAAAATACAGATATGAGGAGTTAAATACTGATCCTGTTATCACAACTAATCCAATACCTTTGCCCTTGACTTGAAAGACATAATGTTAAGTTCAAGGGCTGATCCAGGAATTTGTTGAGAGGGGGGTCCAAAAGTTGAGAGGGGGGTTCAAATGTACACATCATACAAAATTTAATTCAGCCTGTTGCAAAACTAAATTTTAGGATAAAACAAACAATGGAACCTTATAGGTATGACAGGGGGTCTGGACCCTCTGAACCTCCCCAGGGATCCACCCTTGAAGATAAGGTTAACTTGTACTAAAACAATCTTTTTTCCATATTAACAGAATGATTCTCCAGCTAGAACAACACAGTCTTCATCTAAGCCAGAAACTTCATCTACAGAATCCACACAAGATCTACTAAAAGGCCTAACAGACTTGGTAATAATTAATGATACTAGATAATGTTTGTATGTTGCCCACCCCAAACTCCCATTAAAAATGGAATTTAATTCCCAAGATACTCAAGTTGAGAACAAGTGAGTTTAACATGGTTGCAAATCTCTGTGGGGATGGGGAGTAGGACAGGGCTGCATATTCTAGTTATACAATGGTTTTGAGTGGCATACCCTGAAATATCCCATGAGTCACTTGTAGTTTCTAGTATACACACGAGCCTTTAGGCGAGTGTGTATACAAAGAAAATACAAGTGACGAGTGGGGATATCCACGGTATGCCACGAGAAAACATTACAGTATAACCATTTTATCCCCCACCATAGAAAATACAAATGCATAGATTCAGTGAGCAGTGCATGATGGGAAAGAAGAGTGAAATACCAACGAATATACAACGGCTTTCCTGCTTTCTGATTGGCTGTATTTTTTATGGTGTGGGATAAAACCTGAATATCCACTATTAATACAGTAAAAGTATAAAGTGTAAGTTAGGTGTCATGCAGTAATCACTAATTATTATTATTATTATTAGAAGATAGATACCTGGTGTTCTGATTACAAATATATACTGTACCTTATAAAATAAACACTTTTTTTGGCTGATAATATTCAAGATGAAAGTTTTTCCTCTTGTCAAGGTTCCTACACTTTTCATTTTCTCCTGCTATCCCACATGTTTGGATCAGGTTATTAATATACCAGAGCTAGTCCCCATGAACCTATTTAGTGCTATCATTACACTTGCACATGAAAAACTTAATTATTTGTAAAAATTGTAATATGTTATTTTGATTTACTTGTAAGTGCTCTATAATCTCTTATAGGGAAAACTTGTAAGTTCTGAAGAAGATGCTTCCATTGCTTTACAAGTATCAAATGCTTTAACTCAAGCATTGTTGAAATACAGAATGCAGAATATCAAAGAGGTAAAACATGTAATGTTAACCACTCTCTAATGTATACGTCAGTCATTAGAGGATGTGTATACCTGAAGGTAGGGTGACCCTACTGCTAGGGCTACCTCTTTTGTTCTTGGTGACCCTTGGAGAAGGAAACAGGGCTTGTCCCTCCCTAGCACCAGGATCAGCCTACCTTTATGGGAACAGTCTCGCAATGTAGGGTGACCCTACTGCTAGGGCTACCTCTTTTGTTCTTGGTGACCCTTGGAGAAGGAAACAGGGCTTGTCCCTCCCTAGCACCAGGATCAGCCTACCTTTATGGGAACAGTCTCGCAATGTAGGGGGACCCTACTGCTAGGGCTACCTCTTTTGTTCTTGGTGACCCTTGGAGAAGGAAACAGGACTTGTCCCTCCCAAACACCAGGGCCACCTACCTTCATGTGAACATTCTCTCATAACTTAGGGTGAGGGTGACCCTACTGCTAAGGTTAACTCTTGCTCTTGGTGTCCTCTGAGAAAGGAAAACAAAAGACTTGTCCCCAGCACCAGGGTCACCCTATATACCTTCAATTCAGAGAATCGAGTCATTAGAATGTTTTTCTTGTGTTATCGACGTCTTTTAAATGAAGAAAAACATATCTTCCCCGTTATTGAATGCGAAAAGTGTAGAAAGACAAGATGTGAATATCTTAGCCAACTAGGATGTGTCGTGTTTATATATATGTATGAAATAGACTCTAAACTAATGCAAGGTTTAGTAATTAAAATCTATCACTATTTTCGACTTCGTGCGCTTTAAAAACAATAGGTGAGATCAAAGATTGTACGGAATTTGAACAAAAGATGCTTGTATTTCATTGTTGTGATTAACAACGAGCCGGGCCATACCAATGCACAACACTTATGTATGCTGAAATTATGACTTGACTACAACTATTGTTCAACAACAATGAAATACGAATATATTTTGTTCAAATTCTAAAGATGTTCAAATTCCGTACAATCTTTGATGCACGTATTGTTCTTGAAGCGCACGAAGTCGAAAATAGTGATAGAAAAAAAAGGTCTACTTGATATCGGTTAACCTGGGTTTTTCATATTTTTACTGTTCCAGGATCAATAGTAAGGAAAAAACAAGTCTACGAGAAAGAGTATTTTTGCTATTGATAACTTTGTACATACAGAATGTGCCCTTAGGACAACCATCAATCAGATAG
The DNA here is from genome assembly GCA_964019055.1 of Anthopleura xanthogrammica. Classification (NCBI taxonomy): domain Eukaryota; kingdom Metazoa; phylum Cnidaria; class Anthozoa; order Actiniaria; family Actiniidae; genus Anthopleura; species Anthopleura xanthogrammica. Next base: position 7,317,160 of record OZ025206.1, on the reverse strand, counting down.
ATTATATTAGTTTCTTGTTCCTGTTTACGATAATAAAGTTACTTCCTTAGGCAAAGCATCGTTAACAACTAGCTGTCATTGTTAAAGACAAAGATGTTATGTATTGTTATAAAGTCGATCCTACTAGGAACCCTACTAGTGGAAATATTACTGAGCTGTCAAAGGTAGTCGACTTATCTGTAAAAAAGAGATTTCCCAAAGAAATGAATAAAAGGTGATCATACCTGACGTTGTACATAACTTATGGAGAGGGAGGGTTACGTTTGGGGGGAAAAAATCGTTGCTTGATAGTGGGCAGGACCAGTATTTTTAACACTGAATTTAATACAACCAGTAGAAAAAAATCAAAAGCACTTTACCCACTTCTAGTTATCTTGTCATAATGACGTACTCAAATATAGCGATATACAGATCACTTTGGTAATATCATACGCGGCACGTAGTTTCAAGGTTATTTATTTCAATGTTTTTCTCCCAACAAATGTCAATATATCGTTGATTATAGCCTGAAGTGTTCCTTGTTATACTGGCCAGTATGGACGGGAATTGTTTTCTAGCTTTCTTAGACTCGTTGCCTTCAGCTGTTTCCTTTATAGTTGTGTATATGTTAAAGTTTTGTTCACAATATCAAGCAGAATGGCCATTATTGATAAAAACAACTACTGATTGAAATCATTCCTTCTATACGCCTTACAATCTACTAGTGGGTTAACATTAATGCGTAGGTGTCTTGAGTTGTGCGTACGGTCGATTTGAGTTAGCTTAACTCGCGTCATAATATTTTCGAAAAAAGAAACGAGAATAGCTACACAGATATATAATTATGTATGTAAAAATTGGCGTGGGTCGAGGTAGTCTCGTTTGGGTATGATATCTGAAAAAGAATAGACCATCGCTTTTTTTAACCAAAATGACGATAAAACAAATATTGAATATTGTATATTTTGTGATTCCAGTGATCTAGAGACACGAACAAAAAAAGGGTATTTCTTCAAAGTAACGGTCTTTGATCGGATGAAAACTGGCTGAACACCTGTTAGAATGTTTGGCTGAGCAAATCTTGTCAAGTCGTAATTACACTAAATTCACAGTCAATTCACACTCTGAAATGGCTATTGACTTTATTCTCCACATTACTTCGGAAGTATTCGTATGCTCGTTAGTCTTTTTGTTTGGTCGTGTATTCAATGAAAAATATCCGTGTGGGATGAATAGACAGGAAAACTACTTGCACCAAAAATGGTCATTTAACAGACACTTCTCTCGTTTACTTAATGCACATCCCTTATTGTTAATTCTATTCTCTGTGTTTGGGTTTATTGTCCTGCATAAATTTATTATTTCACAATTTTTTTCCTTTATTCATTTTATGTAAATATAGATTTCTTGAAATCTTTTAAAATTCTGACAAAACCTTCGAAAACATTTTTTATTAGAATCTTTTAGGCTAGGTCATTTCCTATAATGGTCCTATTTTAATCCTCTTCACAGTCTTCAGGGGGAAAAGCGATAACAAAACATAAATAATGAATCAATCTATTCGCAAAGAAACGTGGTTGAGATGTTGTTGTCTGAGCACATCCGTACTGCCACGTGAATAGTTTTGCCGTAAGGAGTTCCGTTCAATTTGCTACCGATGTTATCTGGATTGAACATCTTTATCTAGTTGATCCATTCATCAAGGAATTCTTCAATGTAATGTTACACTGCTCAGTCAGCTATACCTTGCTTTCAATAAATATATATATATAAATATATTTAATCAACACCAGGCCAAAGCTTTTGCTGAAAACGCAGCGCTCATCAACGCGAATTGATTGAATGCGGAAATAATTGAATTAACAAGGAAATCTTTTTTGTCTCTTTTTGATGAAACTTTTGTTCGCCGAAAGAGTCATTTTAAAGTCATTTAGATTAATATAGTAAATTTGATTAAACTAAATAAACTCAAACAGAGATGTTAGCCCTTGCTTCATGCTACCGCAGTTTACCGAATATTTCAGTAATGGATCATAATTACGGAAATCCTTGTCTACAGAATTACCGAAGATTACAAGAAGAATACTGTAAACCAAAGCGATCAAAGATTAGTACTCTTATCACTTGAGATTAATGCCAAAATACAAAGCATCCGAGAAGTGGCGTGGATTGTGAAGCAATTACTTAATGTTTGATGTTAATGTTCCTCGCAACCACGCGATAATCCCGTCACAATTATACCTGAATTCATCTAGAGATAATCTTGAACAGTGGTGAAATATAGAACAGAGAAACATCCAGCCAGGTGGTATGATTGTATTGACAATTGCTATATAAAGATTGGTATCCCAGTCAGCCAAGAAGAGTCATCATCAGGCTAGCACTCAGTATACACCGAGTAAAATGAAGTCGTCAATTCAACTGGTTGCTTTGGTTTGTACAGTTCTGGCAGTTCAGCTACTGCTAACAGAAGCTCGAAGCTTTGCTTCTTCAAGAGGTTCGTAGACATATATTATACGTCATATAATATCGCATTAATTGCAGTTGTCCAAAGTATGCTTCAACTAGTTTGCTTCGCCCTCCACGTTCATTTTCTCTCTTTCTTTTTCTTTCCTTTTGTTTTCCATTCTCTATTCTTTTTTCTGTTTTCTTCTCTTCTTCCACCCTTTCTGTCTATTTCTTCGTTCACTGACTATTATTTAGCCCTTTCAAAGCGCGATTCAGTATTGTTTTGATCTCGATCTGCGGGTTTTGTTTAAATTCACCCAAATCGACTGCAAACCTGAGTTTTTTATTTTCTTCAATATTTTTTGAGCGGCACTAAAAAGCTGCTTTACCGATGTTACACCGGGACAAAAAGTGACCACTGACCTCCATACGAAAGAGCTCGTTTCAATACTAGAAAGAAGCACCAAGAGAGCATAAATAAGAGAGGGAAACTTTTTAATACCACGCGCGCCCTGTGAATTCCCGGTTGGGCTATTCATAGCATCCAAATTCGTTTGGTTTTAATTTTTTGATGGCGCAGACGTGTGCGCGCTCAAAAACAACATGCTTTTCGTTTATTTTGCTCACTTTTTTCGACAAAATCTATTAGATAAAGCATGGATGATAAATCTTTTATCATCCATGGATAAAGCAAAAAGATCAGGATTGGCTATGTTCTGTTCTCTGATAAAACACGACTGAGGCTGTTGAACACTCAAAAAAAAGCGAAATTTATGTTTTTCCCAAAAAATCTTTAAATGTTTTCGCTACTTCCAGGTTTGGATGAAACACACAATTTTTGACGTACTGGAGTAAAGTGAGATGAAAATTGACTCTATGCGAATGCTAAAAATAGCCCAACCGGGAATTCACATTGCGCGCGCGATATCAAGTTTCCCTCTCTTATTTATGCTCTCTTGGAAGCACTTAATAAAGAAAAGGGCGTAATATTGCCTCACAATTAGACGATACTTAGACTACATATATTTTACACTCACGTAGTCTCCACTTTCTAAAAGCGGGTGGTTGGTAAAGCCAATATACTCTGACTAATACACTAATAACATGTCCAGAGTCAGTCCATATAGTGACAGTCATATATACCACCATACTCTTCAAGCCGAATACCGACACCTATCAAAGTTATGAAGCCCAGGAGATCGAGGGGGTGGGGGTTAGCATGAGTGCTCCAAGTCGACCTCTGAGACTTATAGAGTCAGCGGAGCAAGTGAAAACAAAACAAAAAAACAAAAATTGAAAAAAGCGAACGCCGAAGTCCAGGTTGGGCTGCCTGTGCTTTATTCCGCGCGTTAACTAGTACGACGGAGACTAGGGACTTTGCGAAAGTCTATTTCTGTCTGATTATATATTATATTCAACTTTTCTTCTCATGGAAAACCATTATTTAGGCAGTAATCCATATCTTTTGTTTCAACTAATCGGTTCTGACCATTTATGGGAGTTCTTTGTTCTAAGGAAGTGTACCACTAATCTAGTTGTCAGTTGCGTTCATGTACATTTGTTCCTCTCCTCTAGCTCCTCTCCTCGGATTTCTTCTATATACATAATATGGTTACCTTATAATGCTTATATGACCATACTAACTAATACCTGTTCTGTTCAACTTACCATCCTATACATATAGATATGGCAGAAAAACAATCAAGTCTGAAAAGTAAGTTATAGCTAGCTGACAGACGCTGATCCTCTCTCTCTCTCTCTCTCTCTCTCTCTCTCTCTCTCTCTCTCTCTCTCTCTCTCTCTCTCTCTCTCTCTCTCTCTCTCTCTCTCTCTCTCTCTCTCTCTCTCTCTCTCTCTCTCTCTCTCGGACTGGGATTTTTGTGCCCTTTTATTTAGGAATTTAGGAAACAGGAAGTAAAAAATGCACATCCAGCAAGAGAAACTCAACGCTGGTCTGATGCTGCCCCATCTTCAATATGAATTAAACGAGATGAGAACGTGAAAACGATCACATGCAGGATTCTTATATAGGTTTTTTGAGGTTTTTTCATCAACTAGACGATTCTCTTACTTTACTCTGTCACAGCCGGCCCGCTATTCCATTTGTGTATAGAGTTGTTAGTATTTTCTTGTATTTGTAAGGGTTTTCCCTGTTTTTCTCCCTCATCAAACAATCAAGGCTTTTTTGGCCAGCTTACTGACCTACCCTAGCTGTAGGACTGGCTCCACCCACCATCATCAATAATGGCAAAACTAACAACATTGACACTATAATATATTATGTGTTGTCCATGTTTCTAAATACATATCATTCTTTTAACTTTCACAAGGAGAACCAAACTTTTACTACATTGTCTCCGAGTGGAGCGAGGTAAGAAAGCGCCATGCAATTACCGCCAGCTGATCTGAGGAAAAATAGTAGCCAATCAGAATCGCGAAAATTTGCAAAACTGTAGTGTCATTCATACTAGCCCGGCGACTCGGCAAAAAGGTTATTTCTTTGCTTTATTTTCCCACTCAATAATGAATATCAGCATAGTAAATGTATACTAAATATCAAAAACCTCTCCTGAAAATCTAGATAAACTTTGATAAGTCAGTTTTGCAGTGACGTCATTTCTACGTCACCTTTTCAGATCAGCTGGCGGTTACTTCTTTTCAATGAATGTGTTTTACACATACCAAGCCATCTTTCTCTCTCTCTCTCTCTCAATCTGGTTTCAGTGTGATTGTACTACAGGAATGAAGTACCGAACAGTTACATGTACAAATTCTCCATGTCACTTCAGCCGCGCCCCACCCCCCGTCAGTCGTTGTACATGTTGATGACTAAACTGAGTGCTGAAACAAAGACCCTGTTAACTTAATGAACTGGAAACATCGTAATGGCTGACAGTCAGACAGAATGACTTGGAGTTAGATTTTAGTGAGTTCCATGCTCACCGCCAGCTGTCTTCATGTGGCTGGGCTGCTTTTCCATTCAACTGGCAGTTTTTCATTCGCTTTAAGTACTCTTTACAACACATACACATACACACAAACAAATAATAAAAAGACATGTATCAATAATATGAAATGAGAATTAAATCTGATAAATAAAGGCATATATCTGAACTAAACGCATTTGTCTACTTGCTGTTCTTCTTGAGGGTGAAGAATAACAATTATCATTCAAATTATTATTTCCGTCATTTTGATTGGCCGAGAGAACTGCAAATAACTGCCTACAAATAACGGTCTGCTCATGCGCATTACGATGCAAAGCCTTTTTGCTGCAAATAACGGTCGGCTCATGCGCAGTAACGTTGTTTTTGACAATGGCTCGCTTCCCTCAATAAATGAAACTGACTTCTTTATTATTGTTTGACTCGTGCGCACTGCCCCTCAAAGATTAAAAAAATAATTTGAATGATAAAACAATTGTTGAACTCGGTTATCGTAAAATATCGAGATTTGTTAGTGTCTTGCAAGCAATTAATTTTCAATTTTCGATATATGCTTTTCTACTAATTAACTCTGTTTATACATTGTAATTGCTCGCTCAAAGTGAAAGTTTATTTAAAACCAGTACTAGAACAAAATATCGTATTTCAGGTAAAAAAGAACGCTCTAGGGGGGTGGGCTGGGGAAGAAGGCACGTAGATCTAACTGATCATTTGGTATTTAAGGTATATTTCTTCAGTCTACAAAATCTACACAAAGTATTTCTCATGGTATTTGTAGTAACTTTAGTTTCACCTTCCTTTTCTATACCTAAACTCGCGAATTCATGACCCTGTTCTATACCAAAACTCAAAAACTCAAAATTCCCAACCCTTTTCTATATCTACGGCCTGAAAAAGGTACCCCTTTCTGGCGGAGCATTCTCGTATAGCCCACTAGCACCACTACAGGGAGTACCCCCCCCCCCCCCCCCCCCCCCCCCCGAGGCCTTTGGTTTGCTGGCCGAGACTGTAAGTATCAAACAACAAGCTGATCATAGTGAACTAACTGAAAAATCCTAACCTGCCTAACACGGTGTATTCCGTCCATTTTTCTCAAGGCTTGTTAAACATGCATCCAGCATGATCGCGCCGTGACTCAGTTATAAACCGGCTCTTCATCGTGTATAATTTCCGGCAAATGAAAGCTGTTGACCCAATCCTAAACCGGATTGTTGATTGGGTTGTTGGATTGCTGAGCCATTCGAGACGCTGCTTTCAACAGGATTGACCACTACCATGGTTCTACCGTTATTTTGCTAGATATATAAGAATATTAATTGTAAACCACTAGATGATAGAACACGAAGGAGTACATGTTCCCACCCAGTCCATTCTCCCGACAAAAACGCGGAAAATAGATTTTTCAAAATGGCTATAGATAAAAGTGATAAAAGCGATAAGAATGTCTTTCAAATTGAAATTGATTCAATGAGTGCAGCTGTTGAACGAGTCGCAAAAGATCAAACCATGTGCTTTGCTATCAGTGTTGAATTACCTCCTGTAGATTGAAGAATTTCACTGTTATCTTTTTGAATGGTGAATGATATGTGGATTTCATTTTTCAAGATTGGGCAGACAAGCTAGCAGTGATAGCTAGTGATAGCTAGCTGAATTAAGGTGACCTCAACTTAATTTCCTTTTCTTTTTTTTTTCTTTTCTTTTTTAATTGGCAGTTGATTTCGAGACTTTTTAATGCATCAGTCACCGGGCATTTGAAACCACGGCACCCCGACCCCCGGGGAAGGCCGGGAAAGTAACATTTGCTTAGTGTTAAAGTGACGTGTTTCCCCCGGCTCTCGAGGGCAAGAGGGCGGTTAAATTCCCGACCCTACCTGGAGAAACCGTTGCAGTCATGCACGGAAAGATGATTGTAAACAACCAAGAGAGCATAAATTAGAGAGGGACTTGGTTGGGCTATTTTTAGCATCCAAATATGTTTGGCTTTTTATTTATTTATTTTTTGATGGCGTGGACGTGTGCGCGCGCGCTCAAAAACAACATACTTTTCGTCGATTTTTCTCACTTTTTTCTACAAAATCTATTAGATAAAGCAAAAAGATCAGGAATGGCTATGTTCTGTTCTCTGATAAAACACGACTGAGGCCATTGAACACTCAAAAAGACGCGAAATTTATGTTTTTTCTCAAAAATCTTTACATGTTTTCGCTACTTCCAGGTTTGGATGAAGCACACCATTCTTGACGTACTGGAGTAGGGTGAGGCGAACATTGACTTTATGCGAATGCTAAAAATAGCCCAACCGGGAATTCACATTGCGCGCGCGATATCAAGAAGTTTCCCTCTCTTATTTATGCTCTCTTGGTGCGATCGCAGAAAGCATAATGCTTGGCATACACGGCACGCCGGAATGCACGAGTATGTGGTAAAGGATGACAATAGCGATGTATAATCAAATAAACAAGACTTTACAGCGCGACGCGCAAGAGTATGACCATTAAATGTGGTCCTACTTTTGCGTGTCGCGCTGTAAGATCACCGGCACCGAACTGTCCTGATTTCAGGCTTAGGTTTTAAGGCCTTAAAATGATTTAATGAAAATAATTGAAAATTACGGGTCAGAATTCATGGCAGAGACACCACAACAGTTTGCGCCACTGGCTAACTATAGGCCCTTAAATTGTTAAAGATATGCTATAGTTCAGCTAGTTAAAATAAGTCAAATTGCTCTGGTTCTCCAACCATTCAGGAAGATATAGAGAAAAATTGTTAGTTAATAAATGTCTATGTACAGCAGGTGAAGAGGATTAGAAATTTTCCGTGTGGTGTTACACTTTAGGCAGATGGATTTCCAGGTGCGGCGATTTTCTTTTCGATACTCTTTGCTTACATTTAGTATTCGAAAAATCGAGCTGTGCTTTCCTGGTTTGAAATAATGTTACCTGGAAACAGTTTCGTGACAAGAACTTTTACTCTACTTGTTCATATGGTCATGACTTCGACTACTGTCTACCACAAGGGGCGTTCCCCTCTTAGCTTCCCGGATGCGACGTTGCTGGTACATGTAGGTGTACTGAGACGGTTGTTCTCAAGGCCAGCAAAAGCACTATTTTAATACTTAAGGGGATAACTCATCTCCATGGGAACAGTTGAAATCTACAAGTACATGGGGTCTTAAATAGGACTCAATGATGGCTGATATTCAAGATATTAATGAATCGAGTTCCTTTCAACCTTGCTTTATGAGTTTGAATCCCCTTATTTCAACTTGGGTAATGCCGCTTCAAGTTCTGGCTGCTTATATTTTAGATAAGAAGCCGGGAAGCTTTAACAATTTTAAGCGCCCGGATATTAGCCACGAATCATTGGATTGTGTCAACTAAGGCGCGTTCCACCACCTCAGACCTAGACAGAACCCCGAGACTGACATTTCTTAAAGTTTCTCACGCTCAACAATGTATTTGCATGGCTGCGAAGAGAAGAGTTGAAGAACAATTTCATCATCTTCTATCATTTTGGCGAAGTTCCTACAGATCTATACTATTTGTAATGATCAACTGAGTCATTGGTCGGCTAGCCTCCAGTCATGTGACAGCTATCTGCGCGTGATAGTCCACACGTACGCATTTCTTAGTGCGAAAAAGGCGGGAAAAAGAACAAGAATAAGCTAGCATTAATGAGACATAATAAACTGGGCTAAACCGCTAAGATTGGTATTAATCTAGGTTTGATTAACGTGACCTCCAGCCAAACAATATCCATTCAATATTTGTTGCCTGAGATTAGCACTTATCTGTCTTAGAACATATCAGCCCGCCCTAGGTGGGAGCTGAGTTACCTTAATTGACAAGAAGCAATATCTGCCACTGTACAAAATACGAAACTGATACAGGTACTGCTTATGCAGCAGATGCGAAGACAGTAGCCTATGACAGTTACTGCTTAGACGCCCTACGCCCTTTCCCCCGAAGCATAGGCACAGGAGAGGACAATATATTCGGTCTCAGTTGTCTTTATTTAGAACTGTAGACAACAACCATACTTAAGGGTGATTAACATGAAATAGGATTGACAAGGGTCCTTAAATCTCCAATAAGTTCTGATTGGGATAGATCAATGGATTAATGGTTTAAACCGACTGACCTCCTGTCTATGCATTACAAGCAGAAAGAATTTGACCTCGAGTCATTTCTGGCTATTGATTGAATATTTGATCAGTGAAGAATGCGCGCCGCAAACACTGCATAAACTGATGCCTTGAGGCACGGCTGAGAAGGAGCGGGAGGGGGTTGGATTGATCGATCGATTTATTGTTGATAAACAAAAGGATTATACATGTACTCTCGAGAAGATTCCAGTATTAGCAATACTAAAAAGTAATATTATATTTAATTCAAATCAATCATCCTCAAATGAATCGAATCACTAACATATAGTGGTCATTACTGACTATAATCCGTGGACTGATCAACGACAGAGCAGCACCCTTGTTGTTCCACACATGACCAGGGAATATTTCTTGTTGATTTGCTTTTTATTACTACATGGAAGAGATGCGCGCTTCCTTACTGTAATGATCATCTTTTGTCTCCCTTTGATATGATGTGTGCGATTCTGATGTTTCTCTTTTCTCGGGTTGGTGGATATCTGCAAAGAGGCTCAGCAAGTAACACAAAAGATTGCGTGCTTAAGGTAGCACTCGAGCCATTGAATTTGCTCTGGTACTGAAAGCTATAAACCACACACTGATAAGCCTACAATTCGGGCGGCATAGTCATCACACACAGAACGAAAAATAAAAAAAAACCACATATTATTTACAGATTGACCTTGATAGTACTAGAAATTAACCCTCCAAAATGGTACTTCCCCTTGAATCCCATTTCATCCGATAATGTGAAGTTGTTGTCGTGTCAAGTATGTGATGTATTTGTGTAATTAAGGAACCAGCCCTGTGTAATTGAGTCATATGGGGGCTAGCACGTGATCCATACGTCTTGTTTATCACAAAACAACACGTACTGACCACGACCTCTTATAACATCTTGACATATTGAAAAGTGCTAAAATGTACAAAAATGCATAAAAATCTGATCTTAGTCTGTAGCAGTAGTGTTTCTTTTCTAAGGCCAAAGCTCAAGAAACAAAACTAGTCGTTGTGACTGTTCCATGAGATAACTCTGGCCTTCCACCAATTTTCAAGAGGACAGTATCAAAGATCATAAACAGAGAACGATAATCGGCCACCAACTGGGACATGTTGATCGATTGCGGAAAAAGACTCTTCAGAAGCATAATGCAATGCTAAACGTTATTTCTTGGCACACAAAACAGCACAGTCAAACACTACAGTTCTTTCAACTAAGAGACAGCCACTTTGAAGTTTCTTTTAACCTTGAATTTGAATGAATTTGAGTAAATCAAGTGTGTACTCAGGACAATCAACCCCAATGAGCTTTGAACACTTGATTTCGGGTCATTAAGTGATTGGCTCTTTGTTTGCCAATAAGATTAAGGCTTTCATCACTATCGAGTTAAGCTATCAACTCGATGTAGGGGGGCTAGCGTACGGAGGGCGTATCAGGTAGATGAATAATCGCGTTCAGTCCATATAGACACGACATTGTTAACTTGGTAACGAGGAGTGATCTTCAGTTGCAATCAGATGCGAGCCCTAATGCTGTCCTTCTCTTCTCCTTTGTTTTTTGACGAGTACTGACAAACAATCTATTGCACAACGTTCCTGATGGATATCGATCGACATTGAATGCGAACAACTGCATGGCTGGACATTCGAGACTCCGTACTGAAAAGGGCATGCAAACCTTTTACTTACACAACGAGAACAGGCCATCAATATCGACAAGGAAACATCTTTGCGACCCGATGACGTCTTCAAGAGGTTTCTGAACTTAATGGTTGGTGTATCGCCGGTGAGTTCGTCTCCTCTTTTGTTACTTAGTCGATCGGTGGACTAAAACTGGTTCATCAGCTTATGTTCAGTGGAAGATATTAGTGCTGAAAGTCAGTGTTTGAAGGTTAACGATTATTTGCTACGCTTCTGTTTTTAAATTCATCAGTGCATGTATACATGTATGAGTCGACCAGTGGCCTCTGGCCTGCAAAACGAAACAGTTTCGTATAATGCTCCAAAATCCAAACCCTGTTTTCATGCCATAGAACACTCTAGCAATCATTACGCAGTTTCTTATATTGGCAATAGATATTTTAAAATTTAGATCATCAAATAAACTTTGCAGTAGTTTTGCAACAACCTGTAATGACACGTGCAAAGAGCCTTTCCCAAATGCTTACCAGATGACTATGATTAGAGATTAGGTATGGTAGAACAAGATGCAACAAACGGATGCATACCACTCATACCTCTGAACCGGATAAATCCCTATGTTCCGCAAATATATAGCGCGGTCCACATTTATATCTTTAATTTTTTACTCGGCATCAGCGGCAGCACAAAACAATCAACCCAGAATAGTATAAGTATTATAAGTATGCTTACTATCTTTTCACTGCGTAGAAATTATAATATGTTTTGCCACTGATTCAAGATCTATTTCATTGTTTTAATGAAGAGCAGAAAAAAGTGTGTTAACAGCACTAGTCTGCCGGTTTTTTTTCCATGAACTCACGTAGGGTAGATTTCACTCTTATTTACTATTCTTCAATCAGTATCAGTATCATCTATAGCCATACTAAATACTACCTAGTGAATAGCATCAACATTATCAGACAATAATCTTGGTTATTATTTATTAAAAATATTTCCCCGTTTCTGATTGGCCCACAGCCCCCGGTTAATTTTTTATAACAAGCATTGACCGACCAAATTTGGAAAGAAACGTCATTCGTCCAATATTTTTTTAAATTATTGGACGATTGACTTCATCATAGCCGCCAAATAAGGATGGCTTCCCAACAGGGAAGGTTTGCAAACTTATCAACTTATCACTGAACAACACCAAGAAAGCAACCAAAGGCTGTAAATAATCTTCGATAGATATCTCAAAGGAAAAAATGTCCCAAATTTGCCCTAGTCTAGTGAGGATCTTGCAGTATTACTGGAGAATTTCTACCGAGATGACTGAATTGAGTTTACTTTGAAAATATTTTGAATAAATAATAAAACAATTATTGGATCCGGTCATCGTATGATATGAAAAATTATGCATAGCACTTTCCTCGTTATGCATAATTTTTCATATCATATTCAGTCTCATCCAATAATTGCTAAATAAACCCTGCCCGGAGGATGTATTAATTCACCATTTTGACCGGCGCGCACTTTAACTAATCGACTCACTAAACACTCAGTTTGGTCCATTCACGTTTTTAGGGATGTTGTATTTCAAGATCATCCTTCCATTTCTTTACAAGATATGACAATATTAACAAAACAGGTTTTGTTGCAAATTCCAGCAAATCCTACATGATGAGCACTTGACTCAACCAGCCAACTACAACCAACTAACCAACCAACCAAACAACTACAACCAACCAACCAACCAACCAACCAAACAACTACAACCAACCAACCAACCAACTACAACCAACCATATAACCAATCAATCAACCAACCAACCAACCAAACAACTACAACCAACCAACCAACCATCAATATTAATAGTATTATAATTATTATCAATGATATTGATATTGATATTGATATTGATATTGATATTGATATTGATATTGATATTGATATTGATATTGATATTGATATTGATATTGATATTGATATTGATATTGATATTGATATTGATATTGATATTGATATTGATATTGATATTGATATTGATATTGATATTGATATTGATATTGATATTGATATTGATATTGATATTGATATTGATATTGATATTGATATTGATATTGATATTGATATTGATATTGATATTGATATTGATATTGATATTGATATTGATATTGATATTGATATTGATATTGATATTGATATTGATATTGATATTGATATTGATATTGATATTGATATTGATATTGATATTGATATTGATATTGATATTGATATTGATATTGATATTGATATTGATATTGATATTGATATTGATATTGATATTGATATTGATATTGATATTGATATTGATATTGATATTGATATTGATATTGATATTGATATTGATATTGATATTGATATTGATATTGATATTGATATTGATATTGATATTGATATTGATATTGATATTGATATTGATATTGATATTGATATTGATATTGATATTGATATTGATATTGATATTGATATTGATATTGATATTGATATTGATATTGATATTGATATTGATATTGATATTGATATTGATATTGATATTGATATTGATATTGATATTGATATTGATATTGATATTGATATTGATATTGATATTGATATTGATATTGATATTGATATTGATATTGATATTGATATTGATATTGATATTGATATTGATATTGATATTGATATTGATATTGATATTGATATTGATATTGATATTGATATTGATATTGATATTGATATTGATATTGATATTGATATTGATATTGATATTGCATGATATTGATATTGATATTGATATTGAGATTGAGATTGAGTATTGCTTTTATATCATTTTTCTCCTATTTCTAGTTTTTACAACTACTCAAACTATATTGTAAGTTTTTTTTAAAGCATATTTTATTAATATTAAATTTTATACGCATTATGTTTGACTGATATATAAATAAAGATGCAGCTTGATGATTCATTTTTGAAATATTTCCAGAAAACGTAATAAATCAGCTCATTTTTTATCTTTTATCTGTGTGATACCTTCAAGTACGCTCATCCATTCCTCGACTCTCAGATGCCATCATACTTTTTCAAAACTCAGAGTCCTTTAGTAAATTACGTCATTCAATTCTAAATTCTATTCAAGCACCACAATTAATGTAAAAATTCAAGAACTGAATGCTTAATATGAAGTCATAGTTTTGGATACAATCAAATAAAATATTGAATCTCTTTTAATATTGATTTTTAATATTGATTTTTTCAATGCAGATATTTACCAGTATCCTCGTCCTGATTTCTCTAGTCAAGACACCCAAACCTCCAAAGAGAAACAGTACGTCTACCGCGACTCCACGACTCAAGAGAGAAAACTACACAAGTACAGCTATAACTACTACCTTCAGTGTACTCTCTGGTATTGTACAAACGCCAACCTTTCGAAAACGTGCCAAGCTTGTATCTAAAACTGGTTTTCATCTTGTCATGTTGCCAAGTGGGATGTTAAAAGGAAGCCTCATTCCCAGTACCATTGGTAAGCATGGTGAGTAACCAGGATATCAACACGTATATAATAAAGTACTGGAGGCGAATCCTTCATTAGAAAGAGCAATAAGCAACCAGCAAGTCACTTAATCTTTTTTTCTACTCCAAATGAACTAAAAATATCAAGCTTAGTTTAACTCATGGATACCTTTTTTGTTTTGTTTGTTGTTGTTGCTTTCGTTGTTGTTGTTGTTTTTTTGTTTGTTTTTTGTAGCACCTTTGGACTGTAGTTTCGAGAAGTTCGATCAAATTTTAATAGACCTATTATATATGACACGCGGCAGCCATGTTTAACGGCCCGGGTCCAAGGGCACCGCTTCAAAAGTTTATCGCCATAATAGTTCGTAATTCAAGTAATGATTCGATAATTCAGTTTCACGTATTTACTGTGACGTATATGATGATGTCATATACTCAGTCTCAGACTCAGTCTCAGACTCAGTCCTGGAAGGCAAACTGGCAATGACCTGCAGCTTTCCATTGCTGTATTCAATCAGTCAGTTGATTCTTCCAGAACCTTTTATTTCTTGGGGGAAACGAAAAGAATGGTAGGCTTTAGTTGGGAACGTGAATGTTATGAAGTAGAACCAGGGGAGAATTACTATACCCTAGTAATTACTAGGGTATGTAATTATCACCTGGTAAAGTAAAGTAAAGTAAAAGTAAAGTAGAACCTGTTAAGTAGTAAAGTAGAACCTCAGTTGGTCAGGATCTCCACGTCTGTTTCGACTTCTCTCTAACCTTAATAAAACAAAGTGCACATCGTCGGCTTCCATTGAAGGAATAGAAGGTTGGATTTAAATATTTAACTTTATCTACGATTTCTTTGCAGGTGTATTCGAGCTTCAGTCCTATGGTCCAAGCGTCATACGAATCAAAAGCGTACCCCACCAAAAATTCATCGCAATAGATCAAAATGGAAAAGTTCACTCAACGGTAGGGAAACATGTACAAAACCACCTTGGATGGAGCAGATTTCTTAAGAACTGGAAATATTTGGCTGCCTTACGAATTACGTATACCGTCTCGTTACTGTGGGGATCGATATGTAATGACCTCCACTCCCTCACCTCGCGGTGATTCGTGATCCCCCTCCCCAGTCATAGTGCAAAATCTTCTCCAATGCGAAACGCTCATCAATTCACATTTTCGCTGCACTGCTAGTGGATAGCATTTTACGCTTCTCTATTTGCAACCCTTTTGTATTTTTTAATTTTTTTTGCAGAAGAATGCCACGGTATCTACTCTTTTACGTGAAACAAATCGACATAACTCATTCCATTCCTTTAGCTCATACGTGTACCACGGCATGGGACAGTACAAGAACTGGTACCTCGCTATCAAACAGAATGGTCATATGAAAAATGCTGGCAAAGTTTTGCGCCATCACAAGTCTTATCAGTTCCAAGTCCTGCATGAGAATAAAAAGGGAAACCCCGCAAAGATATACCCTGGATTCCCATTCAAACTCGGCTCAAAGGTTAGAGAAGGCATGGGAAAGACTCTGAACGTAAGCAGACATATATCATCCACGGTTAAAGGATCATCTCGCCGCTGGCTTAATCTGCATGATTAAGAACTACCCTCCAAAGACAACTCTGAACGTCAACTCAGGTTTGTCAGAGTATGGCAACTCCTTATAAATGACGTGTTGATCTACGTGCAAGCGGTCGAGGAACTTCACATGAGCCAAACCTAATGACATCGAAGAAGACAGCCTTATTATCCATTGTTTCCTATGTGAACGGCCCATGTAAAGTTCGATGTTTGACTTTAGCATTAGTTTTAGATCAGTGATGATCACATGAGAAATGCGGTCAGTTTGAACTGAGCCTTATAGATAACATGCGTCAACAGCAAGAATTACCAACCACCTGAAGGAGTGTTTGAAATCATCCACACAGAAGCTAAAATCCTTAGTGTTCCAGCCATTTAATTCTTGAGTCTTGGTCAGACAACATGCGATGACTCTTTACAAGAACCTCGGCTAAAAGAATCGATGTGCCGAATGACCATGCAATAATATTCTGCCGCGGGCTCAACATCAGAAGTTCCATACATAATCAATTAGATCATGACCGTAATATACTGTATGGCAGTAAGCTTGCAGGGATACATCTAGCTAAAGTATTGCAAAACATGAAACTAAAAATGATAAATTAAGAATGAAATTAAAAGAAATAATAGTGATGTAATTGTACGGACTACGGATCAAAAAATCGAAACAAAGTGCAGTCATGACCAGAGATAATTGTAACTGACTGTGCTGGCATGGGTAGCCCTGGGGTTAGTGCTCCATATAATATAAACTTTAATATTCAATGAATTAAGCCGGTTAGTCAACAAAAAACCTACGAAGCTGAACCTGCTGAAGATTATGGGAAACATATCAAACAAGTAAAGGTTTTGGTACAAATTACAGGTTGAGGATGCTCAAAAAAGGGTGAAACTGTAACTGGTAAAAAAAATCTCAAGTCCATCAATAGTTTTCAAACACCCCGGGAGAGGGGACTCCGATGTGAAAGGGGCGGGGATCCTCGTCGAACCTTTAGGGGTTGATTTTAGTTATTTAGTACCTTTTAGGGAGTTCAAACGGAAAACCAACTAAAATGCAGTAAAATTTGCGGTATTTGGTACTATTTAGGAGTGAAACTTGCAACTGTTATATATGGCTACGAGAAAGAGAATTTTGGGACCTTTCAGGAGTCATTTTCAAAATTTCCGACGAGCGTCCCTGCCCCTCTATATAAGGGATTCCCCCCTGGATTTCAAGCTTTGAAACTATCCGCCTTTTCCATATCGAGGAAGAGACTGGGTACGAGTGTGAAAAGCTAATTTGATTATGGTTCCAGAAAAAATAACCCCATCACATGGAAAAGTAACCTAATAGAAGCTTCAGTATAAACAAAGCTTCAGAACGTTTGGCTAAATAGAAGGAAAAAAAATATGAGCAAACTCTGCCAAAAAAAAACAACAACACTAGTTTGCAATCATTCCCAAGAGAACAAAATAACAAAAGAAATGCTAGCCTCCTTCGTTCAGTTAGGGTCGTCATGCCGGCCATGTTGGATGAGGGGTTGAATTTATTGAAAAATCTTTTGTTAAATTCATGGCGGCTATGACTTCACGTGCAAACGAAGAATAGTTCTGAGAGTGGTTTATTTGTTTTTTTATACCTTTAGATACGACATCTTTAGATACCTTGTCAGTGGCAGATTAATATCGCCCTGGACCCCCACAGTTGCCACATATACAACATTGCCTGGCTGCGTAACCAGCGTGGTTAGTCCTTGTAGTGTAGTGGTTAACACGTCGGACTAGTATACCGAAACCGTGGGTTCGAGTCCTGCCAAGGGCATATGATATTTTTCTCTTAATTCTTTATAATATTTTGTTCGACAATAATCCATCGTACTTAGATTACTAGATTACACAACCGCTGACACGATAAAATTGGATCGCGGGAGGGTGTCATACATCGCCAGGGATAAATGTTGGATAAATGTGACGACCGAGTTCTGCGAGAAAGGTAACAAACATATCGTGGCAAAAAGAGGCCAAAAGACTAAAGGAAGCAAGGAATATTTACAAAGGCAAGAATTTTCCGCAAATTTGTTAAAGAAAGCCCTGCTGTTTTTTAAATATTTCAGCTCTTCTTTTAAACTTATGAATGGCTCAGCGTCAAAATATAAGACTTTAAAAGCGAATGTCAGTGAGCTCGCGAAAGTAATAAATAAGCCAAATTCTACTTAATTTACCTTTTTTTACGATTAACATAGGAAAATGGCTAGCTATGATTCATGCAGGACTTCACATGCATTATCAGATGAGTTTAACGCGTGTGCAAAATCTTCATCGCAACCGGCTGTCAAACAACAGGTTAAGATAAAGAGAAAGTCAGACACTACATATAAACGAAAAAAAAGAAAATGCTCTTTTTCTTCAAATCAGTTCAATGGCACTAACTTGGAAAATGCAGGGCCTTGTATTGAATCACTTGGCATAATTCAAAGTTCAACTCCTGAAGGAAAGTCCAGTAATAATATCAATAATTCCATGCAAAGTTATTCTCATGGTATGCCTCCAGCTGAAGAAGTTCAAGTAAACTTGATGTATCATGGCGACAATGACAGCATGTCAGATTTTTGGAATGATGACAAAATGTTTGCAGACTTAAGCTTAAACTTAAGTGGTACAACAGAAAAAAAGATTGAAAATGCAAGTAGTCACAATAGTTTGAATCCAATAGAAACTAATAAACTTTTGGATAAAAGAGATTTCCCTTTGAAAGAAAAAGTAAAGTGTATGCCTGTCACAGAAGAAATGTTTTATGGGATGCCACTCGAGGTAAAGCAGATGTTACTACAAAGTCGTGGTATTAGTGAACTCTATGGTGAGTAGTAATATGGTAATATTCATTAACTTTTCCTCCGGTCATTGTTAGAGACTGTTGAAGAAATAGAAAATGCCCAACCGATCAAAACATGAGATTTATTAATAACAGTTAATTTTTAATAGTGATTGAGTAACCGTGACAGTCCCTAAAAATGAATTTTAGGGAGACTAAAAGGCTGGTTCACACTTGACATAAGCATAAACATAGGCATAAGAAATGTTATGCTGTGCCGGTTCACACTTGAATTTTTTGACATAATCCTATCATAAGCATAGCATAAGAAAAAAGAAATGCTTATGCTCATGCTTATGTCAAAAAATTCAAGTGTCAACAAGCACAAAATAACAATTCTTATGCTTATAAATGTCTATGCTTATGCTATAATACTTATGTCAAGTGTGAACCAGCCTTTATAAGGTTATGGTTATGTAAATCTAAAAAGGTAATAAATTGTTAATTCTAAAATTCTTTTTGAAAGTATAACTTCAAAGAATGGTTTCAAGAGGGGTGTCTTAAATTTTTACCTCAAAAGGCTTTTACATTATATCTTACCCTTTATTCTACTTACTTTCCAACTTCAGGGGGTAGCAAGCTACCCAATCCACCCCCTGGATGTACTCTTGATAACTTGGTCATTTTACCTTCTTTAACAAATCTATACAGTCTCTACACTAGTTTAATTTATTTTTCAACATCAAGTTATTAAGCTTTAAAGTGCATATAAAACCTACAGGATGGCTTCATGATTTGAAAGGCTGTATGAAATAAATAAGAATTGCATTTACTATTCTTTTAAATCTCTTTTTGTTGCTGAGATATTCAATATAGAAATTTAAGAGGGATAACTTCCTACAGTACAATTTATTTAACACGGAAAGAAAATCATTAGTGAAATATCATAGAATTATTATAAGATAGTTATTGTTTACCATGATTGCCATGTGGGAATCCAAAGTTTAGAATGAAACCTGGTTCAATTTCTTTTTGAAGCTTAGCTAATGAACCAGCATTTCTCACTTCCTGTCTGTGGTAAATTGTTCCATGATTTTGCACCACTATAGCTAAAGATCACCATTTCAAATAGTTAGTACATCATTGGCTTGTGCATGATTAATTTGCCTTCTTGGTTGCATAAGTCATATTTAGTGCTACTGGAAAAGAACAAATCATTGAAATATGCCAGGGCAAGCTTATGTATGGTTTTAAACATCATAATATTGCTTCAAACTTTTTTTGGCATGTATGAAGATAGTCCCATTGTAAGAACTCAAGAAGAGTGGTAGAGCTTGTGTGATAATTACATTTAGTGATCACCCTGGCAGCATGATTCTTCAGCTTTTGGTGATTTTTTTGATAAATAGTTGCTTAATCCATCCCACACTTGGCTAAAGTAATCCATGTGTGGCAGTTAGGTAAATCATCAATGTATGACAAGAAGAGTAGTGGACCAGTTATACTCTGTTGAGGCATGCTGCATTAGTTATTGGACGCGAGTCTGATATTAGACGCGAGTCTGATATTAGATAACTACTAACTTGGCACTTTTTGGTCTCAATACTCCAGTTTCGCATTCGATGCAAACCGCTGTTTTTGAAGACCACAGACTCATTTGCACAGACACGGCCTCATTTATAAATCATCTATTCAAATACACCATTAAAAGTCCGTGGGGTTGGTATTATTCAACTTGCGCATTCTTTACATTACAGTTGGCTGTTGCTAATGATCTGCAAAAGTCAACTGTAATGTAAAGAATGTGTAAGTTGAACAATACCAATGTTTTGAAATCCCACGAACTTTTAATGGTGTCGTTGAATAGCTGACTTATAAACGAGGCTAAGCCTGTGCAAATGAGTCTGTGGTCTTCAAAAACCGCGGTTTGCATCGAATGCGAAACTGGTCTATTACTTAGATATGATTGAAACCATCAGGGTAATACAGAAAGTTTGGTATGTTTGATGGTGTTGCCATGGAAACACCCTTGGACCCAGGCTCTTTCCAAGGGAAAAAATGATTTCTTCTGGAATTGATGTTTTTGCTTATTGTTATAACAGTAATTAAGCTCATTGTGGGTCTTCTTAACTTGACATAAAAGCAATATTTGAAAAATTAAGTCAAAATTTGTTTATTTATTTATTTATTTTTTTGTGAAAATGGCCTAAGTTTGAGGGCATTTCCATGGCAACACCATCAAATGCTAAACTGACCCTTATTTTATAAGGGCTTTCAAATCATGAAGCCATCATGTATGGCTTATATGCACTTTAATTCCTGAAATAAAGATTTGTCAAATCTGAATTCTTTTTTAATTAGGAAGAATTTATTGGGTGGGGGGTTTGAGAGGACAGCCATTTTCTCCACTAACAATTTTTCAAGCCATGTAACATATTTCCAAGATGGTGTATATTCATCCCCTAAAACAGTCCCACAATGCACTGCAATGCCAAATCAACCTAGTTTTTTCCTCAACCTCAGAAAGGCTAATAAGCAATTTATTCCTCCTTGAGATGAGCTCCTTAAACTTTGCTCATTAGCAAGATTTAATGCTAATCAATGCATAAATTTTCCAATCATGTAATCTGTACTTGTGAAATATTATGAGGATTAAACGATAAACTTTTGAAACACTCTGCAACTTATTTTTGAGAGCAATTTATTGAGCTTTTGACTCAACTAGGGTCTTAATATTGTTTTAGTAGGTTTTACTTACAATTTACCAGAAGCTCAGATATTAATAAGGTGATGCCGTATGAATATTGCATAATTTAGTTAACCTATTTTAATTCTTTTAATTTCTAGAATGGCAGAAATCATGTTTGTGTTTGCCATCCATAAAGGAGAGGAAAAATTTAATATATTCTTTGCCTACAAGTGGAGGAAAAACCCTGGTTTCTGAAATCTTAATGATGAGAGAGCTGTTATTGAATAAAAAGGATGTCATATTTGTGCTGCCTTTTGTGTCTATTGTCCAGGAAAAAGTAAGTATATAATTTTATATATAATTTTATATATTGTTTTTCCTTTTTTTTTAAGTATATAATTTTATAATAAAAAGTTCAACAGCCTATCCTAATAGACCATTTCATAGTTCTCATCGATCAACCTCAGCCTCAATAGCGTGTAATTTATTCTTTAGAATTTGACTAAAGCCTGTGGAATTTTTAAGTGTTTCAACTGTTTGATAATGTGTACATTCCTTAAATTACCTTGAGCTGTAGTCAAATTCTAAAGAATATATTACACACTATTGAGGCTGAGGTTGATCAACAACAACAATTCACTCATGATTGTAAGCTGCACGCCTGTTAATAGCACCTCAATATGCAGCCTGTAAAGTCCTCCACTGGTCACAATCGTAAAAAATGCTTTGAGGCATTGTGAAATGCACTACATACATGTAAGAACTCCTATTGTCAAAGGAAATATCAGCAAAAGAATTAATTTGTTATTTTAGCTGTTGAAATTCTTACAGTTCCATTATACATGTAGGAAATGTCAAAGGAAAAATAGTTCCTTTCCCAGCGCCATCTAGAAAGGTAGTTGTGCCTTTGCATTGAAGCGAGACGAATGATTAACTTGCAATAATAGAACCGTGAATAATTGTCCAAGGTGTTAAGAAAAGGTCTCTATCATTGCAAGCTCACTGTTCATCTCACTTTGATGCGAAGGCACAACTTCCTTTCAAGATGGTGCAGGGAACTGTGAAGGGGAGTATTGTCAGATAAATGTTTAGAGGAGACAAAAAGTATAAGTTTTCCATCATGCTTTATGCTAGAAATTCCAGCTTGTGTACCCTTTTAGTGGGGGCTAGATGGTGGGAGAGATTAGAAAAACAAGGGGGCATGATGACCGGATATCATAAAAAATGCCTTTTTTTTTGCTCTTAGGTGCAGTCACTTGCACATATGGCTGTGGACCTTAATTTTGTTATAGAGGAATATGCAGCCAGTAAGGGAAGATTGCCACCTAGCAATAGAAGAAGAAAAAGAACGCTCTATATTGCAACTATTGAAAAAGTTAGTAATTTAGTGCTGCTATGTTGTTTTAAGATCTTACAAAAATCAGTTTCTTCAAAATAAATAAATGAAGGAAGAAAATAAGCAATGGATGGATGAATAACGAACACCGATATATTGATAATATATTAGATAAATAAACGAAGGAAGGAAGGAAGGAAGGAATAAATTGACCATTTCATTACTGTTAACATCTTTTAAAATCCAAATTGCCCTATTTCACTCTGGGGGGGGGGGGGGGGGGGGGACTCCGGGGGTAAAGTATCGGGTGATGCTCGTCGGAAATTTCCAAAAATACCCCTAAAAGATACCGGAAGTTTTTTCAAAAGGGCGTGGCTTGGCAAAATTTAACCCCTAAGAGATACCACAAAAATAATACTATTAAAAATTACTTTAAATTACATTGAGTAATATTCTGAGTTTACGAAGGCATACGTATTGCGTTATTATGCGATGGGATAGTTCCTTTTTCAACACCCAAATTCCAACACACTCAAATTTAAAACCCTAAAAGATACCAAATCGCTAATTATTACCCCTAAGAGATACGACGAGCATACCCGATACTTTACCCCCGGAGTCCCCCCCCCCCCCGGGATTTCACTACAATAGATTAGGACATTAAAACTTGTTTATAAGCACAAAATGGTGAAAAACAAAAAATGGATTAATTTCACTCTGCAGGAATTGCTAGCTCTGATATGTCTGGCTTTCAAACATTTTATGAACCGGTGTTTATCCTATAAATTTGAATTGGTGGCTATTTCTTTTCTAAGTTCTAAAAATACAAATTTTCACAGTTTCCTTTGTGTTGTTGCTGTTTTGTCCTAATGAAATAGGGTAATTCTTATATGTTCATAGAACCATTTAATTTACTTTGTTTTGTCTTAATTGTATAGGCCAATGGACTGGTAAATAGCTTCATTGAAGAAACGAGGATTGGGGACATTGGACTTGTGGTTGTAGACGAGGTATATAGAGAAGCTTTTTCTTTTTCTAGTCTAATATTTGTAATCAACATTGCACTTTGCTTTGTCTTATCTAGTGCTTAATAAACGAACAGGAGTGTTTTATCAGGCTTGAAACCAGAAGGTGTAGAAGAGCTTCAAAAACTTAGGACCTTATGGCAACGAACATGAACCTTTATAGTTCATTACTAATAAGAATGAAGTATAATAACAATAACCACTTTATTTGAGTGTCTTGTCTCCTAGCAGTCCACAGGTAGACGACTAATGGGTTACACTATACTATACCCTGAGAAAACAGACGTCCTTTCGCTCCTCATCCCCCCGCGAAATTAACGTGTGAGCAACGGTATGGAATTTCCCGGCTCGTTGCTTAGACGTTAGTAGGGACCTTAAGCACCAGGACGGGAGGACGAGGACGGCGACGTAAAGTTCGAGAAAGGACTAGGTCGAGATCGCCGTCGGTTTTCACACAACGTAACACTTAAGCACCAGGACGGGAAAACAAGCAAAAGTTCACCAAATCAAAATACTAACGTGAAGCCAGAGCACGTTTTGAAGACGGTTTTTCGTGCGCGCGCCGTCGTCCTTGCTGCTGCAGTCCTCGCTAGAACGTGAAAAAGCACCAAGTGACGTTCTGGAGAGGACGGCAACGGCAAGGACGACGGCGCGCACTCGAAAAACCGCTTTGAAAACGTGCTGGCATCATCGTCCGCCATCACCGTCCGCTCCCGTCGTGGATCTTTTAAGATCCTTAAAAGGTCTCTAATGTTACGTCACGAGAGGACCGACGGCGTTCTCGACCTAGTCCTTTCTCGGACTTGACGCCGTCCTCGTCCTCCCGTCCTGGTGCTGAAGGTCCCTAGTTTCGCGTAGCGGGGGATGAGGAGCGAAAGGACGTCTGTTTTCTCAGGCTAACTATACTATAACTGTGATTTACAAACAAAATATCTGTGAAATACAAATTACTAAATAGTACAAAATAGTGCTAATTAAACAATAGAAAACAATAGAGTTTTCACAAAATTGCACTATTTAGTATAACTAATGTTTCACGGATATATTGTTTGCACTCTATAAATAAATAACTTTTAAATAATTACATACCGGTAATTTCTAAATACTTTAAAAAAGGGTTCCTTTCCACAGTCATTGAAAAGTCAGTGAATTATGATTTTTTTTTTATGAATTGTCAGGAAATCTTGATTTTGGTCAGTGAATGTTTTCAATTTCCCAAAAGTCAGTGAACAGTAAGGGAATTTCTGTCAGCCTTCACAAAATCATTTTAAATTTGGAATTTCTGGTTGGGCTTCCTGTGGTTGAACTACGATTTTTTTTGTAAGGTGTTTCCCTCCTGTTTTCAAACAAGCGTACCAAACATTTTTGAACGGCCGTTAAACTAACTTTCCTTAGTTCGATTATTATGAAATTCACACTTAGATTGAAGTTCATAAAAAGGTAAAATTTAAAGAACTTAACGCTAAGATAACGCGATAAACAAGTTAAAGGCAAAGTTAGTTTAACGGCCGCTCTAAATTTTTAAGGTTATTTTCGTCTCATAAATGATTTTTTTTACAGCTACATATGCTAGGAGAAGGAGGAAGACGTGGAGCTACTCTTGAAATGTGTTTGACTAAACTATTATGTGCTGCAAGTAAGGGTAGAAAAGATTCTTAGAAATCCTATATTTCTTATTTGTTATCTAATTTATTTTTAGTTCATTTGCATAGTTGGTTCGCTGTTTAAGACAAATAAGACAAATTTGCAATACATTCTTACAAAGTATTTGTAGTGCGCACCGTCAGCTCCCTGGAAGACCAGCTACTAGCCGAAGGAACACTGACGTTAAATAACTAAAGGCCTTTACCTATAATTAGATAATGCAAATTATTCTTTTATTTATTTTACTTATAGTGTTTCTTAATTTGTGTTTTTGAAGGTCATGCACAGATAATTGGAATGAGTGCAACCTTGAATAATATTAAAGAATTACAAGAATTTCTAAGGGCAGAGGTGTATATAAATGATTTCAGACCGGTAAGAATTTCCTCAATTTATTTATACTCCTATGAATTATGGCTCTGAACAGACATTTCCCGAATTCGCTTAAATAAGCCAAGGTATGAACTTGCGTTTCTCACAAATTTTCTGTATTTTTATCAAGTACCACCTCCCCTTGGAGCCATTGTTACTGGTTGGCTCAGTTGATTGAGCACCGGACTTTCGTGCAGGAGGTCGTGGTTCGAGTCCCGGCCGGACCAACACTCAGGGTCTTAAAATAACTGAGGAGAAAGTGCTGCCTTTGTAATTACATCTGCAAACGGTTAGACTTTCGAGTGGCTCGGATGACCACTTTAAATGGCGGTCCCGTCTCTCCACACTTCATAACTACGGGCCAATATCGGAGGGACGTAAAAGAACCACTGAGGACGTAAAGAAACCCTGGCAGTGACCACCCTCAGTGCCTACACCTCATACTAACCACCTCTCATGATCGTAAAGCGCCTTTGAATATATACATAGAAAGGGCGCTATATAAATCAATATCATTATCATTATCATTATCATTATCATTATCATTATCATTATCATTATCATTATCATTATCATTATCATTATCATTATCATTATCATTATCATTATCATTATCATTATCATTATCATTATCATTATCATTATCATTATCATTATCATTATCATTATCATTATCATTATCATTATCATTATCATTATCATTATCATTATCATTATCATTATCATTATCATTATCATTATCATTATCATTATCATTATCATTATCATTATCATTATCATTATCATTATCATTATCATTATCATTATCAATATCATTATCATTATCATTATCATTATCATTATCATTATTATTGTTTCGTGTTCACTCAAACGCATTCGGCAAAGGTGTACTGATGCGGCATTACATTTGAATTATTATTTCATTATTGAACTCTGAAATAACCTCTAAGCTAGGGTACGGCTATAACTCTACTCTACTGGCAGAGTCTCCCTTTTATCTTTTCCTCCGGCTTTCTTTCTCTCGCTCGGGGGAAAGATTAAAGGGAGGCTCTGCCTACAGGGTAGGCTAACTCACAAATCGAATCGGAACTTTTGTGTAAGGAAAGTCATCCGACTCCATTTTTTGTATGCGAAAACCAAAAACGAAAGGCACATCAAACCAGCTGCAAACTTCGCCAAGAGATCGGCGGACACAAATCTTAATCGTCAACTCATATGCGGTGCTTATTTGGAGCCGGTGTTTATTCAGAGGAGTTGCCCAAGGCACTTTTATGATATATTTAATTACGGTCTTTCCCTCCATAGGATTTAAAAAAATTCAGGTGAAAAGACAATTTGAAAGTTAGTCAAACATAGCTCTGAAGAAATTTAGAAAAGGAGAAACCATATAATTTGTCATAAAACTAAATCATTTACTCCCTCAAACGTCAATCTTCTCATAAGCCGAACCTAATGACAAAGAAGACCGCCTTATTATCCATTGTTTTCAATGCGTTCGGCTCATGAGAAGATTGACTTTTGAACCGGGCCTTAGCTAGCCTCCTACGCAGACGCTCTTAGGGTCGTCACGCAATACTTCAGTGGGGAGAGAAACGTTGCGTGACGACGTGACGACCCTAAGAACGTCTGCAAAGGAGGCTAGGCCTTAGTGACAAATCATTTTTTTCTAGGTAACGTTGCATGAATACATAAAAGTTGGGAAGTCCGTGTACTATGTAGATAGTAATGAAAGTGTTCCAAGCACTCGTCCAGTACGTAATATAAGGGAAAAGGTTAGAAACGCAATAAATAGCAACCAGCTTACACAATTCCATTTGGATTGCATATGGTGTCTCGTATAAATAAATTAAAAAGTTTGAATATTGTAATCATCAGGTAAGCAATGCAAGGAAAGTGAAAGACCCAGACAATTTGGTTCTCTTGGTGACAGAAGTTATTCCAGAACATTCCTGTCTTGTATTTTGCTCTACCAAGCGTAATTGCGAAAATGTTGCAACACTTTTGATAGAATTCCTGCCAAAGTAAGTATCATTTTATCTCAGTGCTATAAATCATATGTACCAAATGTTTTTGTTACTAAACTACTACATTTGGGAAATAGTAGTTTTTAAATAGCACTTTATAAATCAGAGTCTAACAGATGATCTCGCTTTATTAAGATCTGGGTTGCCTGTGGTATGTGCTGGCTCAGAGCTGGGCCATTTTGCAAAGCTTGCTTAAACATATAGGGTATATTTTGCAGGATAAAACTGACAATTTCATTGAACTCGTGATGCGATGTCTACACTTTCCTATTAACAAACAGTGTTCCGTTACGCATGTCAATACTCCAATCACTTGAACTTGGCCTCGTGGAGGCGCCCAAACACGTTAACTGTTCAAACGATTGCTTTAGTTTTAGTTAGTTCGAAAAAACGAAGAGGCATGTTTTAAATATTTCTTTCTGTATTTACTTACTTATGTAGGAATCTATGTGAAATACGAAGGGAAGAAAGAAAATGCCTACTTAAAGCTCTCTACAACCAGGCAAATGGTCTGTGTCCGGTTCTAAAACGAACAATACCATTTGGTATAGCCTATCACCATAGTGGACTGACTGTGGATGAAAGAAAGTTGATAGAATACTCTTACAGTAAAGGAGTTCTTTGCGTACTGACTTGTACCTCGACTTTAGCCGCAGGAGTTAATCTTCCAGCCAAAAGGTAAAATATGTATACTTAACTGCAACTGAAACATTGTCGCGTTCAAAACAGTATTTACTTATAACTGTTATAAGTTAGATTTTTTTCTTTTTTGTGTGGAGTGTGGAGCAGCATAATTTGGGTGTTTTATGATCGTTATGGTTTATTTATTTTTCCTTTCTCTTTTTATTTAATCAGAGTAATTCTTCGAGCACCATACCTTGGAAAACAAGTTATTAGTCGTAGTCAGTACAAGCAGATGATTGGTCGCGCAGGAAGAGCAGGAATTGATACATCTGGCGAGAGTATTTTGATAATAAAGGAAAGCGACAAGACAAAGGTTTAAAATTATTTTCGACTAACCTTTCGACTTACATTGAGGGGGCCCCACTTCCGTTCAGCGGTCGGGGATCGAAGGCTCAGGCGGTCGACCGGAAATGAACGGGTCGGACGTGGAAGGAGTGGGGTGAAAAAATTTTTGTTTATAGTTGGTGTATATGAAACAAGCAGTAAACAACACGTATAAAAAGACGTGTTGTTTACTTCTTGTTTTATATGCACCAACCATAAACAAAAATCTTTTCACCCCACCCTTTCCACATCCGACCCATTCACTGCCGGTCGACCGCAAGGTGACCACAAGAAAAATTGTAGGCAGCCTCCTTAAGCTGCTTTTCTTTTGATTATGTCAATTTATTCTTTTGATTTTGTAATTTTTTCCCTGTTAAATGTTATGCGATATGAAGAATTCAATGAATTCTAAAGAATACGTCTATTGTTCAGGTCAGTAACTTGTTCAGTGGCCCTTACGACAGCTGTAAAAGCAGTTTGCTCTACCAAGATGGCAAAGGACTGCGCATTTTGGTCCTTAGTTTGCTGGGATTGAAGGTACTTTTACTTTGTTATCAAAGAGGAAATTAAGGAAGCATTCATGACTTTAGGGGGGTGGGGGGGGGGGGAGGGATGTAAACATGTGCCTAATTTATTGTAATTTAAAGTTGACACTGACTTAAAATGTTACATTTTTTGAACAGACGTTTCGGTCTAAACAAATTAAGACCTTCATCAGTGTAACTGAAGACGTTTGCACGCACAAGTTTAAAGATCTTATGCATGCATCTTTCTAGAGAGAAAATACATTCATAGAGAGAAAATAAATTTACCGAGAGACATCCCTGTTAGACGACAATACCGAACAGTCGAGAAGCAAAAGCACAACACAAGGTTAAGTTTACTATTTTAATATAGCTTGTCTGCAGTTTCCCAGTCTGCAAATCGTTTTTCAGTTTGCAGTTTCTGGTCTGCGTTTTGTAGTTTTGCATGCCATGGCAAACGTCAAAAAATAGCCTTTTAAAAACGCATTGGACGCCTAAGCATCACTCATATTACATGAAATGAATGGACAAAGTTTATTTTGACATTTTATTTCGAAAATATCCCAAGAAACTATCTTTGTGAAACTGGAAATCACTCGATAATTCAAAATCGAATATACACCATCACAGGAGACCAACGATAACACAGGAAACCCAACAATCTAGTAGCAGTGGTAACAGTGGTAAGCTATGGCTTGCCGTCTCGGAGCATGTCGAGCAGCGACATGTTAGGCCCACTAAAAAAACATCACTCGGGTAACATGATTCATTTGAAAGAGTATACTTTCATAAATCCGTGGAACTAGTATAAGAAACTGTATTCGAAGGAGGATGTAAGTAGAGCTCGCGAAAACACATCCTGCCAGGCACTCCTTCGCATTCTCTTCATTATTATTTAGTTTTTTTATTTCTTTTAGACATGGTGCGAAAATCCATGTGATCGACGTCAGATCGAATTTTAGCTTTAGAGTAAGGTTTATTTGAAGTGTATATGGCTAACTTCTCGATATACACATTATTGCAAGAACGTTGTCTTATAAAAATAAGAAATTACAAAATAATCTTTATAATCTTTATTTATCTTTATTTATCTTTATTTTGATTCTAAAGCCCCCTAGATCGATGAGAATATGACTGTTTTAGTATATACCAACAAGATAATCTGAAAAAAGTCAGTTTATATAACCAAAACCGTGAAATAATTACATCTGTTTTGCAAAAGTAATCAATTCCTATTTGCAATTTTTTATTTTTATGACGACATTCTTGCAACTAATTGCAACTAAATCTATATGCTAAACATGTACAAGTGATAAAAATTCTGTCAACAGCTCTGCTTCACCCAAACCCAACTGGTTTCAGCAATTAACAATACTCTGTTGGCAATTCAAACAGAAGATAAGTCTTTCGCTCAGGAATGTACATTGAACGCCATTAAAGATCTCGAAACACTTGGTCACGTCAAGAGGATCCCTATAAAATCTGGAGATGTCAACATAAATGTTACGAAGCTAGGTCATGCTAGTTATAAGGGTAGGTTATTCATACGTACATGATCTCAAGGCATTTTCGGGCAGAGTCAATAGCGCGCGTGATCTTGCCCGAAAAGGCCTCTTTTTCATGTCTGCGCCTGCGATATTTTAAAAAGCGCTCGCGCATCTCGAAAATGGTCTATAGAGACCCGAAGTATTGGACAGTGTTGATACTTTTCTATCTTAGTTTTCAAGATAAACAGTCTTATATCGGCTCATCAAGACTACATTAGAGAACTTAATTGAGACCTTGTTTGATTGATAGAGTGCATTTAGTCACACTGTTGAATAGTTAGATAAATTTATGACGTCACCTTAAATAGTAAATGCGCGCCAAAGTTACAGTCATGCAAATCTAGGGGTTTACTTTGCCAGTGAATGTGTGAAGAGTGTGTGACAGTCAGATTGTACCATTGTTTTCCTCCCCTGATCTCAGTAGCCGTTTTCTCGTAGATTCAAATTTATGTTACTCGATCTAGAATATTAAATAAGTTATCAAATTTAGGTGACAGTTGTGATAAAAAGGTAAATTTTACACCGTAAAAAAATAAGAAAGATCACTTACTGACGTTTCGGACGCTAGTCCTTCGTCGGAGTAAAAGAGAGAATAAGAGTGGAAGGTAGTGTATATATGGTAAAGATAGAAAATAGATAACCAATGAGAGCAAGGTAGGCAAGGTTACAAGAAAAAAAAACTAAAAAATATAATAAAAAGACAAAAAAATAGATTAATTAAAAGCGAAGCGTTCATTCATCCCATTGGGATTATGAGTACCCAATAGGTATCATAAAGATGGTCGTAGGATGAAAAGAGTTGACGTGAGAAATAAAAGAGTCTAAGTCATCACGAGAACAAGAAGTAGCACCAATACAATCATCAATATAGCGTCCAAAAAACTCAGGTTTATGACCGGTATATTGTTGAAAGATGAGGTTCTTGATATAACCAACAAAGAAATTAGCATAACTAGGGCCCATTTTGGTACCCATAGCAACACCATTTACCTGTTTGAAATATCGATCATCGAAAGAGAAACAGTTAAGACTGAGGACTCAACTCTTTTCATCCGGCCTTAGAATTTACTTGGGAAATCAGCGATACGTCAGTTACTTTCCTTGACATCTTAGTTAGTATTACTGACGATCATCTTAGTACCAGTGTTCATTATAAACCTACTGATTCCCACTCTTATTTACCTTATTCTTCCTCTCATCCTAAGCATACTCTAAATGCCATTCCTTTTTCACAATTTCTTCGTCTCCGTCGTTTGTGTAGCACATTGTTTCTCACACTTCTATTGTTGGTCCCAAATCGTCACTCAGGGCATTAGGGCATGGATTAAGTACCCGATTTACTTAATGAACATCAGGAGGCAAGTAGCCATAAGTCGTAGGGCAAGTTCAGACCAAACCAAGAAGGTTACATAAGACCAAGGTAGTTCAAGGTCAGATCCTGGCCGTACGTGCCACTCGTGAAAGGCACATGATTTACAGGTTACCACTTGCCTTTTTGACCAACGCGGACTTGTATATCGCATTTAAGACATGCGTGAACAATTGTTATCTAATCGAATGATAAACATATATTTGTAGTAAAAGGTCTTTGTTTAATTCTTGTCCTGTAAGATAACATTAAAGCGAGACAAGATATCAAGAAACTGAGAGACTATTTTTGAGATGAGTTCGTATAGGGCGAAACCGCGACATATCGGCAAACTCTCAGCAAAATCGATTGAAATCCGGCGTTTGATCGATTTTACTTTCAGTTTTCACCACAAGCAGAGGTGGTCACGCTGTTCCGTAACGCCCCGTCACACTTGTGACGCATTTAACGCTCAATGTATGATCCTGGTCGAAAAATTCAACTGGGAGCTCCACTTTTAGGCAGTGCCTAAATTTTATATTAAAACATTTTTGTCTTTAATACCTAGTGTTTTTTCTCATAGTATTTTACAGCTTGGGACTCCGGGGATAAAGTATCGGGTATGCTCGTCGTATCTCTTAGGGGTAAAAATCAGCGATTTGGTATCTTTTAGGGTCTTAAATTTGAGGTTTATCAAATCAGCACTTTCTGGTATCTTTTAGGGTGTAGAAAAAGGAACTAGCCCATCGCATACTAACGCAATATGTATGCCTGCGTAAACTCAGATTATTACTCAAGAAAAAACATTTCAAAAGCCTTTATTTTTTAATAGTATTATTTTTGTTGTGGTATCTCTTAGGGGTTAAAATTGACCAAGCCACGCCCTTTTGAAAAAACTTCCGGTATCTTTTAGGGGTATTTTTGGAAATTTCCGACGAGCATACTCGATACTTTACCCCCGGAGTCACCCCCCCCCCCCCCCCCGGATGTTCTTTGATAGAAAATAATACGTAGCCTTGTTTTGCTACAGGAGCCACATGTACCCATTGTAAACCTAATTTTTGTTGTTGATTCCATCAGTTATGATAAGATTATCGGCCTTTGTTACAATGATCATCGGATTGACTAGCTTCATTATTTTTTTCAGGCTGCTTAGATGTCGATACGACCCCATTGATCTATCAAAATATAGAGATGGCCTTGGAATGCATGGTGTTAGCTAATGAACTTCATCTTCTTTATCTTGTGACACCCTTGGACATAACTTTACCAGCTGATCTAGATTGGATGGTCTATCAAAAACAGGTAACTAATGGTAGTAAAATGATAAAGTTTAATTCAACGATTTCAACTCTATATTTCTAACATTATATTTCTAGACCAAAAATTGGCCCAATAGGGGCCAAAGTTCAACCAGCTGTCACGTGACCGCATTAAGTTTACGAAACTAAATAATGCCAATTGCAGGATTTCAAGCCGAGAGAGGCTAGGACTTAGCTATCGTTTTTTTCCGGACGGAATTCCAGGAACTGCAAGAGAAAAGAAAACTGAGTGATAATAATAGTCTGCGCAACTATTGCTTGTAAGAACCACTAGCACACGAAATTAATAGCTTATTTCAATCATCCTGTGATTCCGAATTCGGAACAAATCCTGAGCTTCATTT
Organism: Anthopleura xanthogrammica; assembly: GCA_964019055.1. NCBI lineage: Eukaryota > Metazoa > Cnidaria > Anthozoa > Actiniaria > Actiniidae > Anthopleura > Anthopleura xanthogrammica. The sequence continues at coordinate 7,282,932 of OZ025206.1, read as the reverse complement.
TTCTGCAATTTCCCCAAGAATCTTCTTCTTTGTCCCCTCAATACATAACTTATGTTTCTTTCTTTCTCTTCTCTTGTAATCTGAACCCATTTTTTTTTTCAAAACAAGTATTTACAATAGTTTTCTTGAGCGTATACTACCCACTTCCGTCCGAAAACTGAAAAAACAATCAGCTTCTCGGCTTGAAATCCGGCAAGGTTTACTTGTGTGAGACTTTTCATCCCACAAAGTTTCAGGTTGGGTTGCATCTTTTTGGTCATTTCCAAACATACTCGAAGCTTACGTGGACTGGCTCCTTTAAAGTTCAGTCTTCTATTGTATTGCACAGGTAGCGCTCTTCAATGACAAGGAAAAAAAGATTGTCAGTACAATCGGAATTTCAGAACTTTATCTGTTAGGGAAGGCTTATGGACAAAAACTCGATAAGGTAATCAACAAAACATGTTTTCTGTGTAATAGTATCATCACTCTATAATCCCTCTATAATCCCTATCATTTTCAAATATTCATCCTGTTCGTTTTCGTTCGCATTTTTCTTGAAAAAGCTGAAGCTGTCCAATTACTCGGTAATTGGATAGTTTCTCACAGCCAATCAAAGCTCAAGACGAGGCTCCGGGGAAACAATGGAGGAATCCAAATATATTCTTTTGTTTCCCCGAAGCCTCGCCTTGAATTGCTTTGTGCGTGATCACTCGACCAGAATATCGAAAGTGGGCTATTGCAAGAACGTTATAAATAACAATAGGAATTTATAATTATTTTTGCAAAACAGTTGTAATTATTTCACTATTTTCAAAGTATAGACTGATATTTTTGAGATAATCTTGTTGGTATATTACTAAGCAGTTATTGTCATTAATCTAGGCGGCTTCAGAATTTATTTTTTATTTTTATATGACAACATTCTTGCAATTAGGTGTATACACTATATACATTCAAGTTAATCGACATAAAGTTCGCCAATAAATTAAGAAAAAGTCAAAAAACCTGAAAGTTTACGAGAGAGAGAACAAAAACACGTCCGCACTCCTCAGAGTCACGCTAAACTTGTGAAGTTTAATGAATTCATCGTTAACCACGTATTCTAAAGTTTTAATATTGTACTGAGTACTTAGCTTCTTTAGTCGCTAGCTCTTTGTCTTTGTGCCTGGTTTCTCTTCATTGTTGTTGTTCATGTTGCCTGCTGTTGCTGTTCTTGTTGTTGTTGATGGTGTTGATGATAATGATGATGATGGTGATGATAATGGTGATGATAATGATAGTCTAATGGTATAGGTATGATGCACTCACAACCCCAAAGTTATTTCATTCTTACTGTGCATGCTCGACGAAATGCAGAGACTCTGGGAAATCCTGAATGCTGTAGCCAGAAATATTGCAACTTCGTTCCCAGAGCTAGCGTTTCTCACGTTCCTTGGTGATGACCAAGAGAAATGCAGGCTCTGGGAATAAGATTGGAAATCTGGTTTGTAATGTGCATGCTCGAATTTGAATTATAATAGCTAGAGTGCGCGATCCACAAATCAACGTTTTTGTTTTACTCCCGAAATAAACTTTTTATTGCTTTTCAACTGCCGTTTTATCAATGCAATTGTTATACTTTATTGCAAGGGCTCTTGTGAGTGGTAGCGCGGTTTTTCATACAATTATCACAAGAAATGTTCTAACCAAGCAGAGCTCTTGAAATTCTAGAGTTTCCCAGAGGCAATTCGTCGAGCATGAACAGTAACCATGACCAGACTCTGTGGTCGAGACTGGGGTAAAATGAAGAGAAAGTAAAACAAAATAGCATGGGTCAGAGGAAATACAACTACTGGTCATTTTTTTTTCGCAGGTTGAAAGTGAGGAATCTGTCAGACGTTTCTATTTGACTCTAATGCTATACCATCAGGTACAAGGTGCTTCAGTATGGAATGTTGCTGATTTGTTCAAGGTTCCAAGAGGATTCGTTCAGAATCTCCTAACATCGGCTGTGTCATTTGTAATTTGCTTGGTACATTTTACTAAGGTGTGTGACAAATTACAAAATTACAATAAAACCTGTATCATCCATAAATGTGATAACAACCATAAATGTAATAACAATCAACCATAAATGTAATAGCAATCAACCATAAATGTAATAATGGACCCCACCATAAATGTAATAAAATTGAACCATAAATGTAATAACAATTAACCATAAATGTTATAATGGACCCTACCATAAATGTAATAAAGTTGAACCATAAATGTAATAACAACCATAAATGTAATAACAATCAACCATAAATGATGTAATAATGAACCCACCGTAAATGTAATACAATTGAACCATAAATGATGTAATAATGAACCCACCATAAATGTAATACAATTGAACCATAAATGATGTAATAATGAACCCACCATAAATGTAATACAATTGAACAATAAATGATGTAATAATGAACCCACCATAAATGTAATACAATTGAACCATAAATGATGTAATAATGAACCCACCATAAATGTAATACAATTGAACCATAAATGATGTAATAATGGACCCCACCAAAAATGTAATAAAATTGAACCACAAATGATGTAATAATGGACCACACCAAAACTGTAATACAATTGAACCACAAATGATGTAATAATGAACCCACCATAAATGTAATACAATTGAACCATAAATGATGTAATAATGGACCCACCATAAATATAATAAAATTGAACCATAAATGATGTAATAATGGACCCACCATAAATGTAATAAAACTGAACCATAAATGATGTAATAATGGACCCACCATAAATATAATAAAATTGAACCATAAATGATGTAATAATGGACCCACCTAAATGTAATAAAACTGAACCATAAATGATGTAATAATGGACCCACCATAAATATAATAAAATTGAACCATAAATGATGTAATAATGGACCCCACTATAAATGTAATAAAATTGAACCATAAATGATGTAATAATGGACCCCACCATAAATGTAATAAAATTGAACCATAAATGATGTAATAATGGACCCCACCATAAATGTAATAAAATTGAACCATAAATGATGTAATAATGGACCCCACCATAAATGTAATAAAATTGAACCATAAATGATATAATAATATACATGAAAAAACTACTCGAACTTGATTGGCTTATAGCAGTGCAGTTCAAGTGTAACACAGTGCAAAAATCTCTAACACAGTGCAAATTACATTTTCCGAAAACGGTTTTCAAACCAAACTTTTTTTGATGCTGTTGATAACATTATTAAGCATCAAGACTATGCATTTTCCAATCGAAAGGGAACAAGTTTAAGCGGTGAAAATGGCTAAAAAGTTGGTGATTTTGTTTGTTTTTGAATAATTGTTTTGTCGGTTTCAGTTGAAGAGCGCGCGCTGCTGACGCTATCTCACGTCATTGAGCGCGCGCTCAGAGTTTTTTCTTGAGATTTTCAATGTCGGACGGTAATGTTTGTAAGGGTTTTTTTTCATGTATATTATTAACAAGTAATCATATGGTTTCTCGTTCAATTTGGAATAATTCGCACTCGTGTGTTTTTCAAAGAGTTTTATTTTTGAAAAACACACTCGTGCAAATTAATCCCAAATTGAACTCGAAACCATATGATTACCTATACTGATAAAATTTAACCATAGTTTTAATAATCGAACCCCACCATAAATGTAATAATCGTTTGTTTAGACAGTACTAAAGGTCATATAATAAAGTCTTTTAGCTTTTATCTGCTATAAGTTTTGTTTCGATACGTCAAAAAAAATAAAAATCAACTCCCTCCTCAGTCATTTACTCCAAAATAGAGTCGAATTTCAGGAGTAAAATCAACTTCCTTTCAATAGCATTTTTCACGGTTACTAAAAATAAATATATCGCAAAGCCTTGTGGGATCCAAATGCGGACAAACTTTATGATAAGGATTCGGTTACAAGTTCAATTTACTCCGATAGATGAGTAGATTTAACTCTCTTCAAAATTACTCAACATTTTTACTCTATCATATGAATTATATTTACTACTATTATAGTAATTCTTCGAAGCTCGGATGACTACGTTAATTCTTGGTTTCGGTCCAGTCTCTGACCTATAAAATAAAGTGAATTTCTAAAATCGTTTTAATATTATTTAGTTGCCACAAAATTCTTGTTTTCTGCTAAAAAAAACTGACTATATAAAAAATGGTATATCTATGGTTCACTAGTAGGATTATAGATAGATTCCTCCCCCTCTTTACTCTATATTTATAATTTATCTTTCTAAAATAATAGCATGCGTGTATGTGTGTTGTGTGTGTGTTTGTTTGTGACGGCCAATGGTATGATTCGTTGCGTGCTAATGAAAACGATTAACGTTTCTTTTAGGAACTAAGTGAATTTTGGGCAATCAATATTCTTTTAGAGAACATCATGAAGAAACTCTCCTACACTGTCAATCTTGAACTGGCTCCTCTTATGGAAATACCGGGAGTTAAACAGGTTCGTTTGCCATTGATAGTTATGCTTAAACGTGTTTTTTTTTTTTTTTTTAACTGTTCGAAAATAGTTCACTGCAAATTAAATGAAATTTGTATCTGTTGTTTATTAATAATGTTAATTGAGAGTAAATGGTTTGAACCCAGGTGTAGTAGTTGAGTGAGTAATGTGATCGTTCGGGTGAGTGTAGTCTTGAGAAAGACTGTTATAAAATAACTTTGATATTACGCGCGCTCTGATTGGTCAAAAAACCATGTTTTATGAGAGCATAATACATGCTCACGTCATTTTTTCTCTCTCTCGAAAAGTTAGTTATTTCATAAAAGCAATAAAAAACAGTTTTCCGTGTATTATACTCTGATAAAGACACTTGGGATGTGGAGAGAACACTTGAGAAGCTGGAAACCACTCCGCTACGCGTCGTGGTTTCCTACGCTTCTCTCGTGTTCTCTCCACATCCCGCGTGTCTTTATCAGAGTATAATACACGGAAAACTGTTTTTTATTCCTTAATTGTTGGTAGAGACTGACGTTTCGACAACCTGAGCGGAAGTCATCTTCAGAGTACAGTGGAGAATGAAAGACAGTAGATGGTATTTATAGCTCTGGTGCTGCGGTCGTAATCGTAAACAGTAATTAGTCGGTATTCGGCCTCATGGGCTATTGACTCGTAGACCATTCGGACTCGAGGACTAATTGTTAACTATTTGTTAGTGCTTATTACGCAGGTATATTATTTGCACTCTAGTGAAATATAGTTGTCATCATTATTGTTATTTTGTGGTAATGGTATTGTCACTTTATCTCTGATTCTATATTCTCTGTCATATTTTTCCTAGGCACGTGCTCGTCAACTCTTCAAAGCAGGCTATCACAAATTGGGCGATATAGCTCGGTCCACCCCTGACAAGTTAGTTAAAGAAATTGAACATCTTTACAAGAAACAAGCTAGAGAGATTGTATCAGCTGCCAAGGTAAATTTCAGGCCAAATCACTAAAGAAATTTTTTTTCAGTTTTCCCATAACCATTCAGTGCAACCGTCATCTGTTCAGTGCAACCGCCGTTCTCACTTGTTTGTAAAAACCGAGTTTCTTTGTTTTCTGTGTTTTTTTCTTTTCTTTTCTTTTTTTACGTTTTCCCCTTTTAGTGGACGAATATAACTTCGGACGGGGGATATCGCCTGATACCCGTCCTGCACGTGACCCATTTGAACCAGTGACAGCGCGCGAAAATTCATCGTTGGGTTATAAAGTGGAATATTCCGAGATAGCGAACCAATGAGAACACGCCATCTATGTAGGTTCCTGCGTTGGTATATACTAAACTAATTTGTCGCTATAACGAAGAAATGACATGTAGGAACCATTATCACTTCACGAGGTTAAAGTCCAATGCTTATCTATATATCTACTGGGCCCAAATGACTACCGGCTAAAACTAGCTATGTAACAGTAAGAGTAGTATTTTTTATATTTTTCAACAGATGTTGCTGAAAGAGAAAGCAGATGCTCTTCTTGAAGAGGCACAGGATTTAGTATCGTATGATCAGCATTTAAATACACCAGTCCTGTAGTAATTATAAATTATATCATAGTATTTCAAACCATTTCTTTGTATTCTTATCAAAAGATTTCAAGTATATATACCGTATTAGGTTTAATGAAATAATGAATTTTAAAAAATTGTCTGAAAGTCTGAAAAAATGGATATCTTCCCTTCATTTTCATTTGAAGGTAGACAGCTAAACAAATATCAGCCAAGAAATCATATTAAAGATTTTATTTATGGAATGCATTTTAAACCCAGCAAATATCGATATACTAGATTAGCTTCTCAGTAAAATTTCTTTCTCCCTACCAAAAATTAGAACCAATTATGGAAAATTTAAGTTCATAAGCGACAAACTGCTAGATTTATATTTGCTATCATCTAAGGTTTAAAGAAGATCTTAAATTTATGTAAACTATCAATAGCTCATAACTTTTTGTATATTTAGTGATTATTATTATTATTATCCTTATTTATTTATTTATTTATTTATCTATCTATGTTTTTATTTTTCTTTCTTCTTCTAAATGATTTTGCTTTTCAACTATTTCTATGTATAATTAACATTTATCATTTGTCTAGCTGTCTGTCTTGGTTAGCCATACAGTATGTTGCCCAGTTTCGTGACACTTCAGGTTGTGAATACTATAACTTCTCTACGGAAAAAGATAATTCTATAAAATTTTGTCACATAAAGGCAAATTTATCAGGTAACATTATGATGTAGATATTTTCTTCGAATCTTTTAATTTGATAAAATAAAAGGAATATTTCGACGGCCACTTAAGTGCCCAGTTTCCTGACACGTTGTAAAAATGCATTGTTTTCAAAGTAATTCACAACAAAATTCGATAAAACAAATCAAAAACATATTTTCTTACCTTTATTTTGTTGTGAAATTTGAAGTGTTCCTTGTTAAATTTTTAAAATGAGGGAATACGATACGACGGGAGTTGAAAATTTAATTAATTCGCAAGATCACTTGAGAAAGAAGAGCTTTAAAATCTGTTTATTTGATTAAAAATTACATTGTAACTGTGAATATTTGCAGAATTCATAACATATGTGTTTTGAAACAATTTGCGACTATAGTTTTGTTTATAATTATTAATTGTCAGTGTAGTCACGTTTTTGTAATCACTGGTGTTTGCGTGTCACGAAACTGGGCACCTAATCTTAAAACGGACTCAATCATTATTCATCTAATATTCTTGCAAATATAAAACTTCCTGAACATTAAACAGTTGTAGAATGAAATTTAACTATCTAGCTTCCGTCAGTACTAATCTTAAGTTGTTTCTTTGAGAATAAGCAACTTTAATGCCTAGTTTTCGAGCGCAGGGCAATTCACTGCGCAGTAAAAATCAAAGATTTTCGTCGAGACAACTCCACTCACCTGACAAAAATGGCTTCTCCTTGACAAACACGTTCTTTAAAAAGATCGCCAAAACATGCATTCCGAAGTTAAATGTTCGGCTTTCTTTCGGTTCTCTTTGTTTTCCGAAATATTAAATAGCCGTCGCTAAAAACGAGTTTAATTTGAAAGTGTCACGAAACTGGTACTGTCACGAAACTGGGCAACATACTGTATGGCTTTGATTTTTAAACGATCTCTATGGTGCATCAAATCTTTCAGATGCGAATAGACCTCATCGGCTTGGGGTAATGTTGTCCCATTTCAGACCACGTGTCATTCTCTTGAGAATAAGATTCTTTGTTTGAGTTGTATCCATATTCATGTATCTTCTCATGCGCAACCGTTAAACAATGAAATGATACTCTGGGGAATGACACGTGGTCTGAAATGGGACAACATTACGCCCAAGCCGATGAGGTCTATTAATCCAAGGATTCTTAGACTTGCGTATTCTTCTTGTTCGAACTGGTGCATGTCTATCGCAAACTTCTAAAAACATAGATTTCCATTTAATCCAAATATCATTCGGGTTTTCTATTTCCCAAATGACTTTCCAAGATTGCACCAGAATGTCATTGCGAAAAAGATCACTATTGAATTTGTTGAAGTGTCGAATACGAACATCATTATCTCCTCTTGATTCAGAAGGTATAGAAAGATTGCGATAGACATAAGTCAAACTATGATCACTAATACCTATGTGAGCTACTCCACTACCCCGGGGGGGGGGGGGGGACTCCGGGGGTAAAGTATCGGGTATGCTCGTCGGAACTTTCCAAAAATACCCCTAAAAGATACCGGAATTTTTTTCAGAAGGGCGTGGCTTGGTAAATTTTAACCCCTAAGAGATACCACGAAGATAATACTTTATCATATAATTATCCATGAAATACCTATATTTCTCACTTTCGTAAACTTGTTATTTTCACTAGTGAAAATAACATGTTATTTTCACTAGTGAAAATAACAAGTTTACGAAAGTTTACTTGTACCTCTTTTTATGGCAGGTAAATAAAAGTATAAAAGATAAATTTGCTTTCATGGATAATTATATGATAAACAGAATATTACATGGTCGCTTGGAGATACGGATTTTATCTTCTCGTATTGAAAAGATCTCACTCGTTCGCTACGCTCACTCGTGAGATCTTTTCAACACTCGAAGATAAAATCCGTATCTCCGCGCGTCCATGTAATATCCTCTATATAAATACTTTAAATTACACTGAGTAATATTCTGAGTTTACGAAGGCATACGTATTGCGTTATTATGCGATGGGCTAGTTCCTTTTTTCAACACCCTAAAAGATACCAGAAAGTGCTGATTTGCTAAACCTCAAATTTAAGACCCTAAAAGATACCCAATAAAAATTTTCTAGCCCCCCTCCAGAAAAAAACTAAAAAATATACCTTTTTGACTTTTTCATCTTATTCATGACCCCCCCTGGTTCAACATTCAAAAAAAATGTGACCCCCCTTTTTATCTAGTAATTTTTTAATGACCCCCCCCCCCCTAATTCCTCCGCCCCCCCCCCTCCCCTCCTAAAAAATGAATGCTCCCTAAGTAAACAATAGAAAACGATAAAATTTGCTCGAAATAGTACTATTTAGTATAACTAATGTTTCACGGATATACTGTTTGTACTCTACCATGTAGTTATGACAAAAGGTTTAGATCTTGTTTTTTGAATCTCAATGGTATACTTTCAAGCTTTTTATATTTTAAATCATTTCTGATGGCGTAATTTATATTAGTTCGAATATAAATACAAACTCCGCCTCCATTTCTATTCCTATCTTGGCGTATAATATTATAACCTCTAATGTCTAATGCTGACTTCATCGTCACTGACAATATCGTTAAGCCTGGTTTCATTAATAGCTAGTATATCAAGCCAATTAGTCCATCAGCTGGGGGGTCGTATGGCTCACTTAAGGGGAACAAACGAAACTTATAAATTCTCATTCCTTGTCTATTAAGCATTATAAAAATGTATGATAGCAAGTATTGAGCGGTAGCTTTCACTTTGTAATACAATTTTTAAATTTGTCCCTATACCCTCCTCTTGGCCGCCATTTTGGATTTTTTTAAATCCTTCCAATTTTTTTCCTTTTTGAAATGCACACGATTCATTGCATATATGTGCAAATGGAATCATAACTTTCTAATAACCTTCTAAAATATTATTAATTTCAGCATTGCTTACATATATCTATGCTATGATGACGTCACGAATGACCGCCATTTTGTTTCTTAGTTTCTGTATTCGACTGCTATCTCAAACATCTGAATTAACAATTAATTTGAATTTGCTGCTCTCTACATTAAACTGCTAAAACTGTTTAGTTAAGCATACCATGAATAAATATGTCACAAGTCAAGTACACTTGAGTCTAGAGCTCGTATAAGCACAAAAGCACCTATCACCACAAACGGTCTTTTTCATTGCTATGACTTGCTTGCGAGATCTTTCATGTACTGCTGTTGTATCTCTAACATTAAGTAGCAGCAAAACGTCTATAGGGGCTGCAGAACGATTTGTGTGATATGCGCTATATGAACAAGGCCAACAAGACTGGGAAAAAAACGACAAAATGTTATAACCATTTTTCTGCTTTCCTTTCCAAGTAATCCAAAAGTGTGAGTGAACCTACCCTTTTCAATCCTCTTCATCTTCAGAGTCACTATCCCCACTCTCATACTCATTGTCATTATCAGTCGCCATGTTATTGCATTCGATGCTACACATGTCGGTGCACTTCAGACCAGCCTTCAGACAACAGCAGTTCTCGGCCGTGCATTTTTTCTTGCACGTGCAGGACAGCAGTTTCAGGACCTCTTCTGGAGCAGGCTTAGAACCAAGCCAGACAAATTTAACAATGCGGTCATATCTGTAAGCAATGCTGAAATTAATAATATTTTAGAAGGTTATTAGAAAGTTATGATTCCATTTGCACATATATGCAATGAATCGTGTGCATTTCAAAAAGAAAAACAAATTGGAAGGATTTAAAAAAATCCAAGATGGCGGCCAAGAGGAGGGTATAGGGACAAATTTAAAAATTGTATTACAAAGTGAAAGCTACCGCTTAATACTTGCTATCATACATTTTTATGATGCCAAATAGTCAAGGATTAAGATTGACTAAGTTTCGTTTGTTCCCCTTAAGTGAGCCATAAACCCAAATTTTCTGGTCTCAGCTGATGGACTAAATGGGTATCAAGCAGAATCTGAAGTTCATCAATGTGTTTTGGTAGACCCTCGCTTATTAGGAAATATTTTGGATTTTAGTGGGGACGTTGTCACATTTTTGAAATTAGAAAATCATTGACGGCTATATATCTTCTTAATATGAGAAATAAAGTTACTAGCTAAAATCTTTGTCAGTCCTTCAGGGTTTAAATGAAGACCGCTAGAGTTCAGGTGTTCTTTGTTAATGTTAGAATTTGAAAGGAATGTCCAGTGATTTTGCTTTGCAAATTTAGCAACGATTTTATTGACCTTCTTATCTTAGCATTCAAGGAATCATCCGATCGTTCTATAATTGAAGAGATCGTTACCTTAGTATCAGGCGACTCATCCTGAATTTCTCTTCCAAGATCGACGACTTTTTCAACAATTTCTCTCGCTTCCTTGAATTTAATATCATTGGTTCCAACGTGAAGGATAATCTCATCTGGTTTTCTTTCTACTGATGGTTTGATGTAGTGTGACATATCGTTAACTGTTTCTCCCGAGAATGTCTTCACATATGTAGTGGAATTATTTCGGCATACTTTCAACCGTTGATGTATTTTACCATTGAGTCACCAGCTATTACTACGGTGGGTTTTGACTTTTTTGGAGCTTCAGGTTGAAATTCTTTAGGTGAAGAGCTGTTTTGTTTTATTGCGTTGGTCGTGTGGGTGGTCTTTTGTTTACTCGTCTTTTTCTTCTTTTTCTTTGTAGACTTTAACTGCTCATTTATAGTACCATCGTCGTTAGTAGTATTGTCATCGTCATTGACTTTTGAAGTGTTTCCTTGGGCTCTTTCATTTCTTTCATTAGGCATCACAATAGGGTTCTGCCAAAATTGCGGCAAATATGAATTTTGCGAACTCATTAACCTTATTACCTCAAGGAGGCTTCTATTTTCATGTTCAAGTTGAGTAAAATTCTGTTCTTGGATTGCTCCAGCTCAACTTGTTCTGCAGTTTTGATGTTATCTTTGGAAGAAATAATTTGTCTTATGTCCTTAATAGCATCCCATACCTTTGCGGTTTCAGTTAAAACTTCATTTTGATCTTCTTCATCATCGTTTACTTCACTGTCGCTTTCTTCACTATCAATTTTCCCGCCTTTTCCCTTCTCTATCAGTCTATCGCAAAAAATGGCGGAGCCCATCGTTAATAAACTAATCGAGGTGGATAACTCCAATTGACACCATCACAAGCCTTCAACCGGAAGCGGAAGCGTATTTCTACGGGACACGCAAGATCTAAAAATAACTTTCGAGGAATACCGATATTCCCAGAGAGTCCCTCTCTGTCCCTCATGGTCTCTTGCCATTACTGAATTTTAAAGGGGCATTTGGATGAAAATCTATGAAAATTAGAAATGACTTGAAAGTTGGAAAAGGCTTATAAGTATATGGCCCCAATATCGGCCAAGCAACATATTTTCTTCACAGTCAAAAGTGGCGGATAAAAATTATCAACTTTTTTCAGCATCTAAATTGTGAGTAAATTGCACCGGTTTCGCAAAGGTCATGGGTTCAAATCCCGTTCTAAGCCTGAATTTTTTTCCAGGTTCCAGCAGCATTTACTCTCACGTTCACTTAAGTGTCATTGTCAGAGAAAACCAGGCAGAGCCCGCGGATGAAGGTTGGCCGATTTCCTTCAAATTTCTACCATAGATTCTCCTTTCGAAATGATTAAGAATGATGGGTTTCTTGGGTATATTCATTTGTTTCTTCCGAGATTTGACCACCCCCCCTTGTTTTTGCTAATTTGCATAAGAAATTTATCTCGAATTTAGGGTTATTTGCATAGGATTTTTGACCTACTTCCCATTGATTGTTATCGCTCATACTCTTTGTACGAAATATCCCACATCTGATGAAATGATTATCAACAGATGAGCTGTTTTGGGTAACTTTGGTTATCACAACAAATTTTTAATTTTCGCTTCTGAGCAGCTTTGAGAAATGTAGCAATTTTCGGTCATTTAAAAAAAATAATTTCTCCCATGTGCGCGAACGAATTTTGGAGTAAAACCACTCAATCTGTAGTGTTTCTATAGTAGATTGAAGGCAAATAAATTTTAGGTTGGGACCTATCAACACTTTTGAGCGAAAGGCCATTACATCTGCTAAAAATTTGCATATATTTTACCGCAACTTGTTTACGTTTCGCAGACGTCTCGCATAAAAACTTGTACAAATTCGTATTTTAGCGTTTACATTCTGTTTTATGTCTGTTTTGATCATCTTTCTGGTGCAGGAACAGGAGATTGAAATAAAAGCATTACATTTTGACTTTGTTTTTGTCTAGAGGATTAACAACAAAACTCGACTGATTTTTACATAAACAGCTTTCAGTACTGCATATCTTTATTCATTGCAATCACGCATTGCATTAAAGATTTTCCATAGATTAAAAAAATAGACTTGATATAAAATGAGTGGTATACAAATGATATGCGCTTTTATAAAATTATAAAAGATGCGAATGAAATATGTTGTCAATAGCTTGCTAAGGTAATTCTTCTAATTCTCACAAACTTAGGTGGTGTTGAACAATCACTTCATGATTTTTGTCTATAAAACAGGTCTTTAGGATATAACTATTCTACGTACAAAAGCCGTCCATAAGGTAAGATTCATTTAATATGACAAGGGGGAGGGAGCATGAAAAGTTTAGAGCCCCCTTTTACATTTGCCAATTTTTATGTCCCCCAGCGTGTTGTGTAAAACAATTCAAGGCCTCTCCTTCCAACTGTATTGACCACTAAAAGCCCCCTATAGACCTTACCGAATTTTTAGAGCCCCCCACAAATCTTCATGCCCCCTCCTCAAACTATTAAATGAACCTTTCCTGAAAGCTAAAGATCAATAAAGTCATGGAGATTTGCAGAGTCAACCTGTTTCAGTGGCCGGATCGTCATCCATAGAAAAACAGCAACGATTTTTCCACAACAAGACGGCTTTAGTTGCTTAACCTGACTAAGTAGAACAATGGTCAAAACTCGAATAGTCCATGTTGTAGTCTATGCAAAAGAAACACTAGAAGTTTTCTGCACACCAAGACAGTCCGAGTATCTAATTTGAATATAGTGTACATTTGGATTCAAGATTCCTAGACTTATCAACTTTTTAACAGTAACTTACTAGCATTGTTCTTCATTACGGGGAACCGGAGGTAAGAGTATAGGTGCACGGTACCCTAAAAGTAACCCATTGTAACTATTATAATCCATAAAATATCTCAGTGGTGACACAAAGTACCATTTTTGGGGCCTAATGACGCAAGTCCCCCCCCCCCCCTCTCCCTCTACGTAACTGTTCTAACTGGCGCATGACGTGATCCTTTCAACAGCATAAGCTATAAAAATCAAGCAAGTAACTCAGTTATAAGAGATCATGTCAATACTTTTATCCCAAGCTCCCGGCAGAACGTTGTGCATACTTCAGGTATCATGTTGTTCACTTGTCTTTCATGCAAGAGCACTGTTTAGCAAGATCTTCAATTGGCTCATAATAGGATTTCTTTCTCGCGGAAGAACCGTTTGGCTCGACTTTCAACTCTTGACTAATCTCTTTGAGGGCAGCCAGTTTAAGAGATCGAAGTTTGTTGGAGTTGAAAAGTTCACAAACGTTGTTGACACCAACTACAATGGGATGGTCTAGTGCTACCATATCATTCAGCACAGTGGTTCGTAGATCATCAGCATCAATTTCTGCCTCTAGTGCTGTGATGTCCTCTTCGGTTACCTCCTCCTCTCCAATACCTCTCTTGTTCTGCAAAACCTTCAGCCTGGAAAACAGGTTTCGTATCTGCTTGGCGGTCCTCCATTCTTCAGGTGCAAAGACAAACTGCCCTTCTTTATTTTTTGCAACCTTCATTTCCTTGGCTAACTGCGCTGGATCGGCTTTGAGTCTACTTCGCGCTCCCTCAGCAAATTTGTTTTCTAAGAACTTCTTTACTTTTTCCGTCATTCTTGAAGACTTCTTGGTCGACTTTAGGGCCCAGCCCTGTGCTCTTTTGCTGGTCTTGTCTGGGGTTTCTCTTAGCTCTCCTGAATCAGTCGTATTTGTGCTCGTGGATGGACGGTGATCATCTTGAACAGCCATACCAGTCACCTTGCTAGCCCATTTCATACGTATTTTGTCGTACATTGATTCTGTTTCAAGCAGTCGCTTATGTTGGCCGGTTTCAAGATGCTTGTCTAACTCTGACTGAGATGCAAAAGTCAGGATACACCCTGTCTCTATGCAGGAAAAAATCCTCTTGGTGTTCTTTCTGCTGCTTTTCCCCACCGTCCCGCGATCTTTGATAGAAGAGCAAAAGGGCTGTATCACCTTCAAACCAGTATCACCCTGTGGTTGGACATTTAGCTCTTTGTACTTCAGGAGGCGTCCAGAACCAATATCAAAGGCTTTCCATACTCTAATGCCTGTTTTCTCAAACTTGAAATTGTTCAGGACACTAATCCCAGGAATTTTGCTTCCTTGATTCTCTTCTTTTGTCGTGTCTACCTGTACTACAGATGCGCGACAGCCCTTCAGCCCACCATGAGACTCTAAAGCCTCTTTCATCTCTTCTGCAGTGGATACATTATGCTTCTCATCAACCCAACGTCGAATGTGTGCTTTCATCGATGCCGTTTTGCGGTCGCATATGTCCTTGCCAGACTGCGGTTCTGAAAAATCGTACTGAATCGGTATGATGCCAGTCCTTTCTCCCACCTTTTGGAGACTAAGCAGAAGCGCGCCATTGTGATAACAACCGGCGTTATCAGAGCGAAAATATACCTGGCTAATGTTGGGGTACTCGGCTTTCACATTCTTTAAGAGATCTTCAACAATAGACAATACTGCAAAACTTTCTTGGGTGCACTTGTTAAAAAGATGGATAAAGCATTCTACTTCAAACTCGTTCTTCCCGTCTCCATCTTTCTTTTGAGTGGTGATCACTGCGCTCACGTGCCAACTTAGACCGCGCTTGCCAAAGAAGTCTTCCATTTTCTCTCGATATTGAATGGGGAGAAACTTCATCGCCCAATCCATTATGACAAGACAAGATTTATCATCAAGGTTGTTGAGCACGTCTTGTTTTGCTTCTTCTTGATTTCTCGTCCTAAGCAAGTGTGCCTTCCACGCTTTGATGCTGGTCTTACATAGCGAAAATTCAAATTTGAGGCGAGCTTTCTGTTCTTCTGAAATCTGGACTTCATTTACCAGCTTCTCGACGCCTTCAAATAGCTGTTCAAGTGCTTCACATCGTTCACACTCGTGCTTGTGGTCATGTTTGCATTTAGCTTTTAACTTTGGGCAGGCTGCATCAGATAGGGCATGAACGCTACAATGGTCGCTGCACTGTTCGTTCCTTCCGACGTGTATCTTGTAGTCGGTCTTCAAATACCTCTTTCCAGCTTTCAGTAACTTCCGAACAACGTATTCATTCCATGCTCAGCTACACTATCAACAATGGACGACATCTTATCAAAAGCTTCTGCTCCCTCGGCAGTAACGTTATCAAGTCCATGTAAGGATCTTTGCATGGATGCCGAGCACAATTCCACGATCCTGTACAAGGAACGTTCACTTGCTGGATCAAAGTTCTGCTCACTGCAATGCAACAGGTACTGACTGATGATTCGAGATGGTAGCATCGTTCGGATAACTGCTGGAATGGTAACTCTTTCTCCAGAATCAAGCTTGAGAGTTTTCGTGCCAAATGCTACATCTTGAACAAACTCTGGTCGTGAAATGTAGTTAATAAAATGGTCGACTTTGACGGGGTCAATTCTAGTGCGATATATAGGTCTTTCAAGAGGTGGCTGCCCTTTGCCTTCTTCTGTGGCGTGAAGCCGTGCTTGATCTATCCTCCACTTGGATAATCCTGGTATCATTTCTTGTAGCTCGCTCTTGGTAAAGTCGTTAGCAAATAGCGATAGAATCTGACGTTTGGTCTGCCAAGTGTCTGCCTCATCGAAAGCCTTTACTAAAACATCTACGATACCACTGTGCGGATCGAAGTGCTTGCGGCTGAATGTCTCTTGAAGTGGCTCTGTTTGTACTGCTCTCCATACCAGCTCCTCTTGGCCAGGTGCTAAAACGGAGAGAGAAGCAGCAATGGCTTCCTTAGCCTTGCGTACATAGTACCGCTGCTGGGTGTCAGAAACATCATTCCAATCTGTATTCAGGGTTGACTTTACAGGACTATAGCGGCCATCCATGATGCTGTCGATGGCTTCATTTAGGTTTGCCCTCTTTTGGTTTTGTGCCTCTATCTCATCAACCCAAATACTTATTTCTGCTTCAGGAATCGAGCTTTGTGAAGACTGTGAGCACTGCGAACTCTGTGATGATTGTGTAGATTGTGAAGAAACGGCAATCACTTCATCCGATTCACTATCACCACCACTCTCTGCAATCATTTTTTCGTTGTCATCTTTTTCTGGAATTATTTCTTTGTGTTTATCTTTTTGCTGCAATGACGGATGCTACAGACAAATTAAAAGAAGGAACGAATGTGTATTACAAAAATATATAAGTTTTTACTCATGTAAGTACTTTTAAAACAAGGTCTACTTAACCATAATTACATACCTCTTCGCTATGCTTGGTGCCGTGTGTCTTGTAGTGATCTTTACGGCAAAGAGTACAAATAGCTACAATGGAATAAACCGCTTTGTAAAAATACTAAATAATTCAAATACTGCGTATTTTCTTGAAAGAATATTCCCTCCTTCCTTCCCTACTTTCTTCCTCCCTACCTCCCTTTCTTCATTCATTCACTAACCCACCCATCCAATTCAATCATCAATTGCATGAAAAAAATTGCATTTTTTTGTAACATACATTTTTACGAATTCCTTGCTTTTTTTCAGTATCACTCTGCACTCACTAGCTCCAATTAGCTGATGTACCCTTAGGTTTGTGAAGGGAAAGGGGTGGGAGATGTGTGCAAAAATTTTTCCTCCGCATGCATGAATATTTTTCTGGCATTTTCATGTCGCTTTGGGGGTGGGGGTGGGGTGAGAGTTCTGCACCCCCTCCCCAGATAAAAGATAATAATAATATTAATAATAATAATAATATTTATAATGCGCAAATTCCATTGAAATATGATCAAATGCGCAATAAAAGAATACAATAACAAATATTGAAATAATGATAAAAATAAAAAATGTAACATAATTATAAAAATAATAACTACTAAAATCAACTAAGAATAATTAAAATACTAAAACCTAAAATTATGATCCACCCGATATATACACAAGCATACCAACAGTACATCAGAAACCATAGAATGTTCCGTTCTTATTATGAAGCATTTTACACTTGCTGTGAAATTATGCATACGTGTCGAGTTCAAAAAATAAATTGCAGATATTGATTTTTATATAAGAAGCTAATGCTGTTCTTACCTGATCCAATGGGAACCACAATGCTGTGTTCGTTATATATTTCTGTTGACATTACAGCATTTACACGACGTGGTTTAGGTAGCTTCCTCTTTTCTCCTTTGTGAAAAGGATAAGCACATTTGTTGCTCTTACGGCCAGCCCAGTCGGATGTCAGTGACTTTTGTGTTTTGGACAAACTGTCATTACAGCTTTCTCTTGTGGAGAAGCAGTGAAATACCCAGCGCGATTCATGATGAGATCTGCTTCGCTTACAACACTTGGACCGCTCACGCCAATGCTTTCGAGAAGAGGATTCATATCTCGATTACATGCTACAAGAGGTATTATAGATGTTCCAATACCCACATCATCACAAGGCGATTCGTTAGAAATAAAAGAGCAACTCATCGAACTCATGTTAGAAATCTTAGTAAGGTTTCACAATTCGACTGGTAGATTATCGGAATATTTCTATTGCCATTGACTACATAGTGACGCGACGATCTAAAAGGCAGTCTGTTAGAAATCAAGTAGCTGTCAATTTTTTTGTCTAGAGATTAAAATCTCTAGACAAAAACAAAGTCAAAATGCAATGCTTTTATTTCAATCTCCTGTTCCTGCACCAGAAAGATGATCAAAACAGACATAAAACAGAATGTAAACGCTAAAATACAAATTTGTACAAGTTTCTATGCGAGACGTCTGCGAAACGTAAACAAGTTGCGGTAAAATATATGCAAATTTTTAGCAGATGTAATGGCCTTTCGCTCAAAAGTGTTGATAGGTCCCAACCTAAAATTTATTTGCCTTCAATCTACTATAGAAACACTACAGATTGAGTGGTTTTACTCCAAAATTCGTTCGCGCACATGGGAGAAATTATTTTTTTTAAATGACCGAAAATTGCTACATTTCTCAAAGCTGCTCAGAAGCGAAAATTAAAAATTTGTTGTGATAACCAAAGTTACCCAAAACAGCTCATCTGTTGATAATCATTTCATCAGATGTGGGATATTTCGTACAAAGAGTATGAGCGATAACAATCAATGGGAAGTAGGTCAAAAATCCTATGCAAATAACCCTAAATTCGAGATAAATTTCTTATGCAAATTAGCAAAAACAAGGGGGGGTGGTCAAATCTCGGAAGAAACAAATGAATATACCCAAGAAACCCATCATTCTTAATCATTTCGAAAGGAGAATCTATAGTAGAAATTTGAAGGAAATCGGCCAACCTTCATCCGCGGGCTCTGCCTGGTTTTCTCTGACAACGACACTTAAATTGTGAGTAAATGACGTCATTTACTCAACCCTATATTTGAGTCATATTCTCAAATACTTGAATTATTCGTACTTTCAAAAAATGGAGCGTTTTAATGCAAGACCATCCAAGTGCCCCTAAAGTGAAAGTCTCTGTTCATCTTTTTTCATTTCGGTCAGCGGTGTTGGCCATCAGCACCATATCGAGGCTACTATAGGGAGACCTCAAACACAAGAAGGAAAACCTCCAACAATATTTTGGTCTTTTTTTCCAGGATGTTACGCTGTGTTGGGCTTAGAAGCAGGCTTCCTTCTTTATCTCCTTTATCAGGATACCAGGTAAATAAATATAATATGGATTCCTTCACGTATCGTTGTTATATTATGGAAGACAACGCAGCTTGATGGCTGCAGAGTGTCAGCCATTTAAACTTATTTTTACTGAAAACGTCATAAATTTTCTCTATTTTTGACATAAAATTTGAAAGAAAATTTATTCTTTGCAGAGTGAGAACGTTCTTTAGTATTTTTAATTGGTATTTCTGCTTCTTTGGTATCAGAATACTGTTATTTTGTGTGTTCCTGCCGTGGTACGTGTTTGAAGGCACGTCGTAGTTTAGACGTCAGGTTTATAGTACTCATTCACTTTAAGCTTAAACATGATATTAACTTTGTTTTTACATCCTTTGATTACATGTCCTGATTAAAATACTCACAGAATACCTGGAGAGAACTGCCCATATTTACATTAACACACACAGATAATTTGTAATGTTATCGCAAAAAAATAATAATTTAAGCTTATAACATCAAAGTCAAGATCACAAAAGCTTTATTTTTAGCTCGTGAGAGACAGACAGAGAGAGACAGACATAGAGAGAAAGAGAGAGAGAGAGAGAAAATACAAATTAAAACAGCTTGGTCATGTCATTTTAAGGTCGAGTGAACTCATTACAAAATGATCAGTGCATTCTTTGATGCAGTTGGTGACATACCAGTACATGTACATGTATATCCTGCTATTACTGCAATTCTCAATATTCTGCAAACTCAGACATTTCAATGGCTTGTTGGGAAATTGTTTTTTTCGCTGCCGTCAATCAAAACTAATCAGTCAGTACGTTTTATATTTT
This sequence comes from Anthopleura xanthogrammica, assembly GCA_964019055.1. Classification (NCBI taxonomy): domain Eukaryota; kingdom Metazoa; phylum Cnidaria; class Anthozoa; order Actiniaria; family Actiniidae; genus Anthopleura; species Anthopleura xanthogrammica. The sequence goes on along the minus strand of OZ025206.1, from coordinate 7,262,486 downwards.
TAACTGGCAGCAGCAAAAAACCAAATTCCAATGAGAAACTCGCAATTACTGAGTTCGCAGAATATTGAGTAAAGCCTGGTTCCCACTTCTGATGCAAGCACTTAAGCATAATTTGGGACTCAAGCTCTCACCACTACCCCTGCTTCCCAAACTTTATTTTGAAGTTCCGAAGCTGGTCGCCAAACTTGGGGTTTTCTGAACATAGTTTGGAATCTGTTTGGGAAAAGTTATGTGAAATCCACTGTAAATGGGGAAGTGTTACAGACATATTACACAACTTCTTGTGTCTCATAATAATATCATATATATATATATGCAATTCCTTGTGCCACAGGGAAGTTGCAGGCGCTATCTTCATCGTGAGCCACTCCATCCAGAATGGACAGAAATGGCCAAGAAACAGCTGAAGGGAGCTGACCCAGGAGAAAAACTCACATGGCACACCCCAGAGGTGATATTACTGTAACAATAGTACATGAAACTAGTTACTACTAGATAATTAATTGACATTTGTACATGTACATTGACAAAAGAAACAGTATGGCTCGCATGTTCACATTGTAGTTTATGATATGGTTGATCCATGCATGTAGCATCCATAAATGTAATTGACCATGGTGATGGTGTGGATATTAGAGTTGTTGTAAATATTTAGTTCATTTTTCATATCATTCATACTGGCCCTTGTGAATTGATCATGTCTTTGGGAGTTCATTAATTTGAAAACCATTCCTAACATTTTTTAAAAAGTTTTTCTTTTTATTGTGTAATAATTTAATGGTATCTTATTTTAAGCACATATTACATGCATTAAAAGTTTGGTTCCAGAAAGTATCCATACCCCACCATGGAGGATATTTGAAAAAGGACCCCCCCACCCCTCTGGCAATTTTCTTCCAAAGAAACCTTGTAATTTTGTTTTTTTTCCTTCGACCCCCCACCCCCTGGGAATTTCCAATTTCCTTTATGGCGGGTCTTGTATTTTCTGGAACCACACATTGAATGTTCATTTGTTTCATGCACAGGGTATTTCTGTCAAGCCTCTTTACACCAAACAAGATACAGAACAAACCCCTGAAGAGCTTCCTGGTAAATTCCCATATACAAGGGGTCCATACCCTACTATGTACACTAACAAACCTTGGACAATCAGACAGGTAGGACAACCAAAGCTTTATGGAATGACAACTGGCTTATGCATCAAAGTATTTGATGTAAATCATTTCTTAATATCCTAGCTTAGACATTTGTTATGTTATGTCATGTTATTCCCAGGTTGAACATCTTGCTAAGATCAGGTAAGATTACTTACAAGATAGTTACAGTAGGCAAGACAAGGCATACAGTAGTTCAGTTGGTTAGTGTGCATCGCCTTCATAGCTAGAGCTCCACAGTTCAATCCACAGGGTCCCCATGCTGTTTTGACTTCTCTCTAATCCGTGTAGCTTCTGCTTTAAATACTCTCAAAACAGAGCACTGATAGAGAGAAGGGATAAAGTGCACACCATTGGCTTCCTGGGGCAGAAGTTGAATGTCAACTGAAGGCAAGATTCTTGTCAGGATCTTGTCAGGGTCTTGTTAGTATCTTGTCTGGATCTTGTTAGGATCTTGCAGGATTTTGCAGGATCTTGTCATGTCATGTCAATATCTTGGCAAGAATATTGTCATGATCTTGCCTGATCTTACATGAATCTTACCAAGATGTTCAACCTGGGATATGCACTAGCAGCAAAATACGAGTAACAATAATCGGTATGAAATACTAAAATTAAAATAGTTTACATATATTATATATACATGTAAACATATTGAACGTCTTGCTAAGATTCATGTAAGATCAGGCAAGATCATACATGTATATATAATAATATATGCTTTGCTGTGACTTTGCATATGCCGTGCAATTGTCTTTTGCAATGTGACAAATTGATCAGTTAGTTTAAATAATTCAAGATCTTAATTAGCAGAGTACTACTTTCAATAGCTGATGCAGCTTCACTAATCTTCTTGACAAGATAGCAAAAAAACACTTAAAAATTTTAATACATAACATGTGAAAACTATATGCTGCTATTTCCAGTTGAGCATGCAGCTTGCCAAATTTCCCTGGCTCAAGAAACATTTGAAGTCATCAAATCACATGCCCCAAAACTATGTTTTAACAGCTAGGCAACAAGTATGTTCTTCACCAACTCCAACAAGTTCATGTGGCAAAGAGAATGTACTAACTTGTCATCTGTCAAGAACAATGTTTTTGGTGTGCAATTAGATGACTTTAAACTTTTCTCAACCCAGTGAAATTCAGCAAGTGGCATGCTGAACTGGAAACAGCAGTAACTAAAATCATGTCTTTCATTGGTGACTTGTCTCATTGTCTATAGTATGCCGGCTTCAGTACAGTAGAAGAAAGCAACAAGTTCTATAGAGATAACATTAAAGCTGGACAACAAGGACTCAGTGTTGCTTTTGATCTGGCTACACACAGAGGGTATGTGTTCATGTGTCTAGTGGCTGATTGATCATCTTAACCATTGAGATGCTCAGTGAAAAAAGTTAGGGATTCTGAAAAGCAATGCTGTGATCATGCAATAGAGATTGAAAAATATTTACCAGCAAGTTTGCTTCAATTTGTCATAAAAACTAAACTACTGTAGATGTCTTTCATTTAATGTTTTCTTTTGGTGATGGATATGATTAACAAGTGGTATTTCATGTCATCAGAGTTGTTCAATTATTTTTATTCTCCACTTTGCTCAAAGGCTAAATTTGCTCTGGGCATAATAGGGACCATTCATAATTACATGTAAGAAATAGCCCCCCTTTACATACCTAATGTAATCAATTCTATTTGTCCCCCCTCTCCCCTCATAATTGCAAATTATTGATGAGTATAAAATACAATGAACCTCTTAATTTGTAAGCCCCACCTGAGTGTGCCTCGAGGAATTGTTGCCCCGATATATCTACATAACCCCCCCCCCCCTCCATTATGGATTCCATGAAAATTTAGTGTTGTTTGATTATAATAACTCTAGATTGTAGTTAGTCATATATGAAAATAAGAATTTGTGCAACTTCTCTATTTCCCTTATGTTTAGATATGACTCGGATAACCAAAGGGTTCTTGGTGATGTTGGCATGGCTGGAGTAGCTGTGGACTCTGTAGAAGACATGAAAGCATTGTTTGATGGTATCCCATTGGATAAAATGTCTGTTTCCATGACAATGAATGGTGCTGTCCTTCCTGTGTTGGCCATGTACATAGTTGCTGCCGAAGAACAGGTAGGCATTTAACCAATAACTATGCATCATCTTCATTATCATCATTATTAATGTTTGTTGTTATTGGATTTGCTTAGAACGCAGTTTTGATGTGTTTGTTAACAAGAAGTAACATTGTACAAGATAACTGCACCAACTGACAGGCCATGTCTAAGTATTGTGATTGGATGAGATCTGCAGGAATATATCATCACTTTCATATTCTGACTGTTTTGTTTGTTGTTGTGTGGTTCCACCCTGCCATGGAGGGAATTGGGAATTTCCAGGGAATTTTCAGAGAAAAAACAAAAATACAAGGCTTGCATGAAAAATAAAATGGAAATTCCAGAGGGGTTAGGGATCCTTTTTCAAAAAATTTTCATGGTGGGTATGGGTAATTTTTGGAAGCACATAATCTTTCATTTTCGCACCTGTCCAGTTTCATGTTCTTGATATATTATCATTAATTATGTTATTTTTAGATTTATAATTATTGTGAGTCTATATTTCAGGGAGCCAAGCAAGACCAGTTGGCAGGCACCATTCAGAATGACATTTTAAAAGAATTTATGGTCAGAAACACCTACATTTACCCACCTGATAACTCCATGAAGATTATTGGAGATATTTTTGCTTACACATCACAGGTATTATACAGTAATTATAATTATTCAACTGCAAGTTGATTCATGTGTGGTGGCCAATCGTCACAACTGATACTATAATCATGCATTCTGTTATTTTGGTCTCCAAATAAGACATTGCTAATATTAATGAAGTATATACGAACAAGGCAGTGCTTATTACACAGAATGCATACTTTAATTACATCCCATGACTGACTCAATTCACTTTCTGTCAAGATAAACTATTTAAAGGCATGGGCTAAGTAAGAGTCGAATACCGAGAATGGAAGCAATAAGTCATATAAAGGCTCTCTGGCTTCATATAAGCTTTTGCTGACATTCAAGGTATTTATTTGTCCTGTTGTATATAAGGTTTTCACAACATGGCAAACCCCAAGAGATAGAGGATACACATTGTTTTAGTGATCTTTTAGAACCATGTAGCAGGGACCTTGAGTTAATAAGCAATGCAAGACGTATCTATGATATAGTATGATGTTAACATGTTTGTTATCTTGACTAGAATATGCCCAAGTACAACAGCATATCCATCTCAGGCTACCACATGCAGGAAGCTGGTGCAGATGCAATCCTTGAGATGGCATTCACTATAGCTGATGGCATAGAGTACTGTAGAACAGGTCAGATATTTATGACTCAACATAATTAACCCTTTAAATCCAACAAGAACACAAATTCGCAACCCAGATGTTTTGTTTTTATTTTATTTTATTTTATTTCATTTGACTTGGCCTACTATTAAAGATGTTTGCAGAAATAAAAATTAAAATGTTAACTTATCAGTGAGAAGTTCAGTAATTTTTCTAAGATTAGAAAGGCTAGGAAATTACAGGTTTTTCCCAATTACAAATACATCCTAAAAACTAAAAACTAAAAATCCTAAAATATATATATAAGTCATGTATGATCATTTGAAAAATTTCTCTTCTGGTTGTAGCATTTTTCCACTTCCATTTTTTCTAAAACAAAAGTTATATAAGAAGATTGAGTAGATTTGCTTGTTGGTTCTCTCCTGTGCTTCGAGGGTTTTTCTTTGGGTTTCTCCGGTTTTCCTCCCTCAGCAAAGGTCAACTTCTAAATTCCAATTGGAATCCAGTGGAAGGAGAGCAACTTTGTAGAATCTGTTAATTCCCATTTATTTATTCATATTAATATATAATTACCATTTACAGGGGCAGATCCAGAAATTTGCAAGGGGAGGTGTCCGAATTGAAAAAAGTGACAATATAGTGATGTCATAATATAATCCTGTTTTTCAAATATCAATAATCCTGATCTGATTTTTTTTGTACTTACATTTATTTTGGGGGTGTCTGGTGTAATAGTAGACACCCCCCCTGGATCTGACCCTGAATCATGAAGATGTTGTTTGCATGTATCAGGTATCAAGGCTGGGCTGGATATTGACAAGTTTGCTCCAAGGCTTTCATTTTTCTGGGGTGTTGGTATGAACTTCTACATGGAGATAGCAAAAATGAGGGCTGCCAGACGATTATGGGCTCATTTGATCCAAGAGAATTTTAAACCAAAGAATCCAAAATCTTGTCTGTTGAGGACTCATTCCCAGACATCAGGATGGTCTCTTACTGAACAGGTACTATGATTCTTTGATCCCTCTCTCCAGTCCCGCCATCCATCCATCTGTCCCTTCATTCATCCATCCATCCATCCGTCCATCCATCCCTCCCATCTTCCCTCCATCCATCCATTCCTTCTCCCCTCAATCCATCCATCCCTCTTTCTCTCCATCCATCCATCCATCCTTCCCTTCTTCCATCCATTCATCTATCCATCTACCCACCACCCACCCATCCATTGATTGATTGATTGAGTTATTACAACAATACTGACATTTTTTTATATTCATAGGACCCTTACAATAATATCATTCGCACAGCTATAGAAGCAATGGCAGCTGTGTTTGGTGGAACCCAGTCTCTTCACACCAATTCTTTTGATGAAGCACTTGCTCTTCCTACAGTCTTTAGTGCCAGGATTGCTAGAAACACACAAATCATTCTACAGGAAGAATCTGGAATACCAAAGGTAAATTATAATTTACAACTCCAAGATCTCCTTTGCACATAAAAGTTTAGTACAATACAGACAGCTCCAAGCCTTAGGGTCAAACATGTGGATGAGATGACACTGTGACTTTTAGCATACTGTATATGTGGAGAAACCAAATCATTCATCTGCAATCCTTTGTGTGCTACACTTTTGGTTTTATAATAATACTGTCAGTATCCAGATTTTATATTTTACTGTCATGTATGTTTATTAGGTAGCTGATCCATGGGGAGGATCACTGTGACTTTTAGCATATATGTGGAGAAACTAAATCATTCATCTGCAATCCTTTGTGTGCTACACTTTTGGTTTTATAATAATACTGTCAGTATCCAGATTTTATATTTTACTGTCATGTATGTTTATTAGGTAGCTGATCCATGGGGAGGATCATATCTGATGGAATCTCTGACAGATGAGGTGTATGAAGAAGGATTGAAAGTGATCAAAGAGGTTGGTGCGATGAAGTTTTCTAGTACTACTGGTCACAACAGTTTTGTATCTGACTGTCATTGGATGAGCCAATAAAATTCATTTGAGTACCATGATATGATACTTTGTGTCAGTTCTTGTAACTTTACTCTGATATTATTTTGTGTTAATTTGTGCCTCAATCAACAGGTGGAAGAATTGGGCGGAATGGCTAAAGCTGTTGCTGCAGGCATGCCTAAGCTGAGAATCGAAGAGTGTGCAGCAAAGAGACAAGCAAGAATTGATTCAGGATCAGGTATAATATGGCTTGCTATCCCAGAATATGCCTCAAAGATTAGTATCGTCGTATGAATATTAACTTACACTGTTGAATGAGCTACTGTGATTAGCATACAACTTGTTTTGACTGAGAAGGACAAAGGGTTGGTAATTTACAATAGATTTCGCATGAATAAAATAAACTGCATAACATATACAGTGTCCCTGATTGACATGTCTAGTTGGATGAATAGGGCAGGACACCTCACTCATTTTTCGATTAGTTATGTCTTTGTCAAGTTTCTTGTTTGCTGTTACAGAGATCATTGTTGGAGTGAATAAGTACCGGTTGACTCAGGAAGATGAAGTGGAGGTCCTGGTAGTGGATAACACACGTGTACGAGAACAACAGGTACTGTAATTGCAAAGAGATGATAACTAGCGGTAAGCTAGTGTGGGCTGCGTCGGTGTTTCTAATGAAACAGTTGTGATAAAAAGGTAAATTTTACACCGTAAAAAAATAAGAAAGATCATTTACTGACGTTTCGGACGCTAGTCCTTCGTCGGAGCTTTTAATTGCAGTCTTTGAAACAGTATTTTTGGGTGACACCTTTTTAGTTGTGATGCTTTTATTTTTTCGGCCTCTTAGTCCCAGCTGCCTGACTGGGTGGGTATTCTTCATATTGTTCAGTTGTTTCTACGTTCCGCCTTTTTTTAATATTTACTCTATTGAGCGCCGCCCTCGAATAACGGCCGCATTCATTCATTCACAACAAAGAGGCACTTAATCGAAGCATCATCAGAGTGAGACAGTGAATATCTTAAAGATTGCCTCCCTCAAATGAGTACCACCCCTGAATAAGCGCCGCACCCGAAACATTTGAAGAGCGCCGCGATGCTTAATCGTGTAAATACGGTATAGTTTGTGTGTGTGGGAGGGAGGGGTGCTCGTGTTATTCAATTATAACTGAGCCAGCTTTTAGTTCCCCTTCTTGCTAAACCACATTTAAACCAGACGTTCAAATGTATTTGTTTGATTTTAGCTGGAGAAGTTAAGAAGAGTGAAGGCATCTCGAAACAATGATGAGGTAAAGTACATTTTCACTAAGAAGGGAGTGCGAGCCTCGATTAAAACTCGTGCACTATTCAACATAGTGAAATCTTTTGAAATCACATATCTTTACTTTTGAAATTACATTCACTCGGTGCAGCCAGATTTTTACCTGCCCCAACACCCCTTCACTTTGGGCGTAAATGTTTTCCCGTATGATAATACTATTTCTCCTAGAAATATATTCCTATTTTATTGGGTACTCTTGATGTTTGAAACACGGTCAAACATGCCCAACTACAAGTTTCTGTTGATGAAATAGCGTTGGTTAACTCCCTCTTATGACGTGACGTGAATGACAAGACAGTTCTAAGTAACTGCACAAAAAAATAAGCGCGAAAAAAGAGTTGTTGTGATTCGAGCGGCCCTCGCCCAAGTTTTTAAAAATCATATATTGCGCGGAATTCGAGAAGAATCGTAAATAAAGAGATCATGGCAAATATTCGCTTTTTTTTTTTTTTTTACATCATGTACTTCGACTTTTTCTCTCCAAATTCTTTGTCGAAACGCGTGTTTTTGTATTGGGAAGAGACTGGAAGCTAGGGCCGCTTGGCATCAAAGCATCGAAGCGCGCTGTGAGTGGTCGGTTCATGTGTACCGACCGGATACTGGAAGTAACTGTGGATCAAGACCATGACATGCTTTAACCTTACTGATTACCTGATTCATTCATGTTTATACTTTTTTGTCCAGGCTAAAATAGCTTTGGATGCCATCTCAGAATGGGCTAAGACTAGTGAAGGGAACATCTTGGATCTGGCTATTAAGGTTTGTGTACATATGTATGAAGTACTGATAAAGAGAATGGACTGATACTTAGCATATTGATTCCACAGGCTTCCCGCGTGCGATGTACAGTAGGAGAAATTACTGAAGCTATTGAAAAGGTTAGTGTAGGAAAGAGTACTGAAACACTGCAAACACAGGGACAAAGGCAAACAAGCAACAAGCATGACATCAATCACATGCATATTAAGGAATCAAAGTTTTTCTTCACGCTTTTGCTTTACGTTGGAAACAAATGGATAAAAGTAGAAAACACCTTATTTTCCGTGTTTAACCTGTTTTTGATTTGTTAGGTGACTGGACGCCATGTAGCCAGTGATCGTATGGTCAGTGGTGCATACAAGACAGAGTTTGGTGAAGCAGATGAGATCAAGAATTGCATCAAAAGAGTAGAGGTGAGAGACGGTCGGGGGCTTCTTTTTCTTTTCCCTTGAGGTCCCGACATTTTGTTACTGTGCCACCTCCCTTTCTTCACCCCTTTAGGCTCTTAGCAGCGAAGAGATGGAGGAGTATTTGGTGGTACTCTTGTAAATGCTTTAATTTGCTTTCAACATGTTTTAAAAGACTGTTGTTCAACGCCCTTTATTGTTTTTGGTATTATATCGTAGGAGTTTGTTGAAGTGGAGGGTCGACGACCAAGAATCCTTGTAGCCAAGATGGGACAGGACGGTCACGATAGAGGTGCAAAGGTTATTGCTACTGGATTTGCTGATCTTGGATTTGACGTTGACATTGGACCACTATTCCAGGTACAAGACCATAACACATGCCCAGCAAACTCATAGCCAACACAAAGAATCTAAATCAGTATCAGACATTCAACCAAAAGGCTGCATTGAATCTGCGCCATACCATTCACGTTTCTTTCTTTGTTCCGTTGTTTCTTCCCATTCATCCTTCACCTTAATGATGTTATAGACACCAATCGAGGTCGCACAGCAGGCAGTAGATGCTGATGTTCACGTGGTTGGCATCAGTTCTCAGGCCGCTGGCCACAAGACGCTCATCCCTGAACTCATCAAAGAACTGAAGAACATGGGAAGAAGGTAAGAAAATGCTTCATCCAACGCTACTCCTCACTAACAGCCATTATAGCCGCGGATAGGGGAACGGTTTTGGATAGACAGTCCAGTAGGCACACAAAGTTACGTGGTATATTCATTGGGTAATACTTGTTTGTTGTTTTTCAGTGATATTATCGTGGTTTGTGGTGGGGTCATTCCTCCTCAAGACTACAACTTCCTTTACGAAGTTGGAGTGACATGTATCTTCGGCCCTGGTAAGCCCATGCTGTTTGTTTAAGATGGTTGGACAAGATAGGGGAGAATAGATATTCAATATAGTGTTTACAAGGGATAAAAAGCTGTTCAAGAGTCGGCATTTATCTTTTAAGTTTCTTATTTTGTACTTAGTCCGACAAAATCAAGTTTTCTGCCTGCATTTGTGCTTGAGCTTTGGCACCAATAGAATGCAGTGCGTGGACGTAGAGCATAAGTAAGAGTTAGTTTTCCGAAAATGGAGGCAAAAAGCCATATAATGATTTCGCTCATCCCAAATGGAAAAGGCGAGGTGGGAATATGACGACATCAACTTTCTATCTCATCCTTTTCGAACCATGTGGCGGGTTTGACTATAATTAAAACCCTTTCTGCAACCCTGCTCAACAGGTACCTTGAGTATGTAACCAGGAAATAATTCCTCATTGCAAATTGAAGTTTAACATATAGACATCGACCTGCTACCAAAGTATTCATCGGGTTTATATCAGATGTAAAACCCGATGACTGATAAAGAAAACCGTGTAAGGTACGCAATAATGCCCTTAGGAAGACTGTAATCATCTGACATATTTTCACCTTCTTACACCAGGTACTCGGATCCCAGCTGCTGCCGTAGACGTTCTTGAATCCATTGGTGGCAATGGCGACGCTGGTGACAAGGAAAGCTCTGCGTGAAACTGCGACTTGATTACTAAAACTGCCTGAAGACTTCTCACTGGTGGAGCTTTATAAATAAGCAACTAGAGACCTCTAACTTAATGTAACAAGCATCTCCTAACCAAACGGTGCTACAGTAGTGGTTAATGCACCATGCATCTATTAAGATAAATCACGATCAGAGGAAATGAGACGTTTTCCTTTAGTTATAGCGTCTTGGTATAAAGGCTCTCATAGATCTGTGTTCCTGAAATAGAGACTCGCTGCTCAAGGCAATGAAATGCGGTTTGAAATGAAAAAACATTACTTTTTAACCTACCTAAAAATACCTTTACTTTGACATAAACTGCTTTCACTCGAAGCACTAATGTGTGTCGTGGTTCCGACTCCCCTTAGTTACCGTTGCTATGTCCCTCAACATAACAAAAATAGCTGGAATTTAAAACTAGGGTCGCAGAAATATATTTTGTTAAAGTTTTTTTTGTTTCATTAAAATGCAAAAAAAAAACTTTGTAATCCTTGCAGTACCCCTTGTTGTCAAGTCTTCTTAGTTGAAGACTTAAAGACTTTTGTTTTTATTGTAACTGGTTCGTCATTGTCTGAGTCGGAACCAAGGATTATTGATGTAATTTTCGACTACGTGTTTTAAAGTATGAAATAAATGTTAACTTATTACGGTAATAATATATTTTTTTTAATGTTTTGTAGGCTCGACTAAAGTATATATTAAATTGATAATTAGAATGACGCAACTGATTTTGAGAATGAAAACTGTTGAATATTAACTGCTTTGGTTGTTGAATAAACGATTCAATCCATGTTGTCTAGATCACGAGAAGCCCAATTTAGATAAGGGAGCATTCATTTTTTAGGAGGGGGGGGGGGGAGGGGGGCGGAGGAATTAGAGGAATCAAATAGAAAAAAAATGCAAACCCCCATGGTAAGGAATTGAATATTTCGATAACCCCCCCTCCAGAAAAAAACTAAAAAATATACCTTTTTGACTTTTTCATCTTATTCATGACCCCCTTGTTTCAACATTCAAAAAAAATGTGACCCCCCTTTTTATCTAGTAATTTTTTAATGACCCCCCCCTAAATCCTCCGCCCCCCCCCCCCCCCCCCTCCTAAAAAATGAATGCTCCCTAAAAGAACAGAAAAATCAAGCAAAAATACAGTAGAATATTTTTTCTCGCGCCCATTTGTTTTACTATATAATTCCCCTATGGTTGCCGTATGTAGAAATATATTTTTTCGATAAATGATATGTTTCAGATTTTATTTTCATCTAGCACTTTTATCTAAATTGGGCTCCCTGCGGTCTAGATTATTAGTACCACTTGCCCCTGACCACTTGCACAGTTATTCCTGACTTTGAAACTCCAGCCTGGAGAAGATTTTGAAAGACAATCATCCTCGGATATAGGGGCTTTGCACTATCACGGGATGGCAGCCATGACAAAAGGCACAAATCATATTAGACCAGATTAAATTGTTCCTGCCTCCTGTCATGGCTGCTATCCCGTTATGGTGCAAGGCCTCTAGCGACAGATATTGACTGAATCCTGATCTCTTAAGCCACGCCTTGTTTTTTTCCTTTTCACAGTTTTGCAGGTGATGTCATGCGATTGCCCAACCCACCATCAACCCACATAAGATATACAAATTCATGTCCACCTGAGATCAGTTTAATGGAGTAATCCTGGTTACACACTCGTTTGATTTGATCTTCGGAAATCGCAGCGCAGCCGGAAATCAGATTTTGTCAGAAAGAAGGCGTCAGTTGTTGGATATGAACTACACTCTAAGTTGATGACGACTGGCGCAGGGCTGTGCAAAGAGGATCACAAATCGCGACGATTAACGAAAGCGCATTTACAGAAAATGACTGAGATGTCAAACAGAAATGGTAAGAAAGAGATTTGCAGGTTTGTAGGTGGTGACTGATCTATTCTTTAAGGAGATTTTGAACTAGAAGTCGGCCATCATTGCCACTACGTCTTCATCCTCATCTTCATCTTCGTCCTTCCAGTGATCAGTCATCTCGGGACCCTCAACAACTACTTGTAAATCTGGCACATCAGTTGAAGGCTGCGCAAGGGAGACCAATCCAGGAGCAACTGATTTAACAAAAGCTTGCGTTAAGAAAGCTCCTTTCGTTATCTTAAATTTAGGTTTCCACGAAAATGAAGGCTTGGGTTCATCAGCAGGTTTCTTGGTGATTGGGGGAAGATTCTTGCTGGGTTCAGTTTGTGGTTCAGTTTGGGGTTCAGTTTGTGGTTCAGTTTGTGGTTCGGTTTGTGGATCTTTGGGGGAGCAGCTCGGTTGCAGGGGATCACTTTCAAACACGGGGCGGCTAAAAATTGAAACAAAATCAAGAAATTAAGTCATGCAAAATAGAAGAGAACCGAGGGGGACCACGAGATCAACTACGGGGGGGGGACTCCAGGATTCCATTTCATTCCATGGAATCGTGACATGATTCAGTATCTGGAACCGCCCCCCCCCCCCCTGTCTGGGCTTGATGTAGGAAAATATATAAATAGCTTCAAAGCATACTTCTGAATTTCTTTAGCATCCACGAGCTCGCCAGACAGATCCGGCTTCAGTCCAATACGAGAAAGTCTCTCCTTTGCTACTTCTTTCAACATTTCCCTCATTGATGGGTACTCCTCTAGAACTTCATGGAAGTGAGCCGAAGATAATGAGTAGAGATCGCAGATGGTCGCCGCTCTTACAGATGCTACACGACGTGCTTCCTTGGTCAACAGACAGATTTCTAGTGGATATGAAAGGAGAAACCATTTAGACCGTGAGAAATACTAATACATTCAAATGTCACACTCAGGGGCGGCGGAAAAGACATAAAAAGTGGGGGCTAAAATCGCCACAAAAAAAAGAGCGTCACATCGACGTAGGAAAAAAATAATCGAAATCACCAAAAAAAAATTAAAAAAGGCTGATGCAACCAAGTAAAATGTTAGTATAAAAAAACGTGTAACCAAAGAACAATTTTAAAGATTTAACTCTAGCCCCCCAGCCAACCCTCGTCCTCGTCCGCCGCCTATGACTCTCGAAACATGGTTCTCGAGGGATGTTGGTATTTGAGTTGCTAATAAAGAAATATATTATCAAACTGTTCGAATGTATTGAACGGGCACACAGGAAACCAATAATATCGTAAGGAGGGAGTCTAAGTTAGATTACAGATGACACTAATATGTAATAACTTTAATAGTGCAAATATAAAAGACTTGTTCTACTAATGATAACTGCTGCATTGTGTCTTGTAGCTATGAACTTACCTCCAAAATGTGACCCCTCACCCAGACTGGTTGCCAGTTCATTGTCCTTAGTCAAAATATCCACGATGCCTTTTTGAATGAAGTACATCTTGTCCCCTTTTCGGCCTCTACGACAGATGAACTCTCCTGGTAGATAGACCTCAAAGTGAATCTTGGTTACAATGTCTGTAATGAATGAACTTTTGGCCGAACTAAAAAATGGTACCGAGGATAGAAGAAGGTGGACGTTGTGTACCAGGATTTCCTGGAAATGAAGATTAAAAAACACTGAAATTGAGAAGTCGAGGCCACAACAAATTTCTCATCCGGAACTTCATGGACATATACCGACGAACGACCAACGTCCGAAACGTCAGCATAGCTACGAACAACGTTTTACATGGTGGTTTTAAACTTAATAAAAGTTTCCTTCTTAATATTCACTTGTTGCATTCAACTTACGTACCAACGCAGTACCACCTAGAAACCACTAGTCATTATCAGATGAACTATAATCTCATGGGTATAATTAAAGACCAAGAATTACGCCGCCCGAACACTGCATGCGCATGCGCCAAAGAATCTATTCACGACGACGGCGCGAATTTTAACTCGAAAATACCAAACACTAAAAACCTGGAAAACTTATCACTATGGGCTTTTGTCACACAGCGGCCATATTAAACAATGGGTTTCGATTCCCTTGGGTCCCCTTGCCCTCGCTTTGAGGCGCTTCATAACGTTTCAAACAAAGGTTTTTGCTCTCAAGGGAATAAACATGGCCGCCTTGTGATAAAGGTCCATTTAGTACTATTCATGTTGCAAGCTTTTTAGTGTTTGTATTCTAACTGCATTTTAATCTTAAATTCAGTTTGCTTTTTGATGATTTTAAGCCATTCAAGCAACCAGCATGGAATATAGAAAACTGGGAAGATCAGTCAGATCTCAATTCTCTGTGAGCGAACATTTTGGGATTTTAAAATTTAATTTATTTTCATTTCAAATATCATTTATTTTCCCCATTCATCGCTTGTGTTTTGTACTACCTTACCTCTCTAAGCGACTTTGAAAGTTCTTCAAGAATGCTGTCCTCATTGAACAGCTTGTGGCGAAAGCGATGTTCGTAAAATTCTTGAACTTTGAGTCGCAGTGGCAAGGGAAGCTTCCGATATCGCATGTATTCCTCAACTTGATTTAACTGAAAATAAACAAAGAATGGTTCGTTTGTTCGTTCATTTATATTATTCATTTTTGTCCGTTCCCTCGTTTGCTCATTCCTAATTTCATCCATCCATCAATCCATTTATCAATCCATCCATCCGTCCTTTCATCCATCCATCCATCCATCCGTCCGTCCGTCCGTCCGAATCACACATGCAGCATATTCCACAGGCTGCACGATTCCATCCATGATCTCACCTTCTCCTTCGGTCCATACAATTGTCTCACTCCGACCTCATTCTCAGTCAGTCAGTAATAACCTAACCTCTACTTAACGTAACACATGGAGGACATGTAGTTACCTTTTCGTTGTAAAGTCTTCCAGACGAATCAATAGACATGACTAAGCCAGACATGATACCAATAAAAACAGCATAAAATGTTGCTCCAATAGTCATGCTGAGTATGGTCAGCCACAGTTCTGTGGTGTTCTGAGGAGGGTAACGACCATAACCAATGCACAACATATGCGACATGGCATTAAAAAGCGCCCAACTGTACTGAATTACCGCTGGCTCATACTGTAATTAATGGATAAAAATAGCGTTTTTGCTTAGACATGTGAAAGTATTGAACATATCAACTAACATCGTCTTGGTACGTGGCTATCTTTCTTACAATTCGCAGTGAATGATTAAGACAATGAAAAGAAATCGCTGCAAGTTGCTGTGATTGTCTGGATTCAGACTCGGCTCTATTGTTTGTCTGCATATACGTTGCCAGGACACAAGAGGGGTTCCGCCTGGTGTAAGGTGAACTCGATGCGTTCTGCAGACAAGACTTGCGAAGGCCGTATAGGTAGTTTCAACATGTAATAACAGTGCGCGCAAAGAATTTTTTTACCTGAAGCCCGTTGATAACAACCCAGCTTTCATCAGGAAAACCTTGCAGGTAAGGAACCAGGAACTGCACACATCCGTTCCAATGGGAAAGCAACATCATGCATCCGATAAGCTTCACGATTCGCAACTGACCACTTGCGATGTTCATCAACTAATACAAACATTTCGATAGAAGTAGTTGTGTGAATTATTTGACGTGCTCTCGCCACATCATAGCTGGGGGTATTTTGGGTCTCTGCAGGCTAGTAAATATTAAAATTAAATCCCTTATTCATGTAATACTGTTCAGCTCCTCCCAATACAGGTCTCGGGAAATTCTTTTTCTTACACTTTTGGCGCTGCGGAACCGTAAAAAAACGTGTAAGGTGGTAAGCGCACGTTTTCAGTAGGTCACATAATGCGAGACATACAAGTGCGCCGGTGATTAGTGATCCTTTGTGAAGCTGATCATTTTCTTTAGCTCAGTAGAATGACAATGATCAATTGATTATTTATCATTTTAGCGTACGGTACTTTTGACCTGGTTCAATCCCACCCTCTTTTCCAGTGCCCCCTCACCTTTTGCGAAAGATCAGTTGAGGGGGCACTGGGAACGAAGATGGACTCGATCGATAAAACTTTTTATCTTCGTATGCGCTTTTTCTCTTCTTGGGCTACTCGTGGCTACTCGTGCCAGCTTTTTCTACGCGGCGACTATTTTGAACACCCTCCCCTCCCCTTGCAACTGCAGAGAACATGCTTAATTACAAACTAAGCAATACATACCTCTTCGAAGCGTTTCATGTATCGAACAAGCCTGGAGACTCTAAGAAGTCGAAGTAAGCTAAGCACCTTGGCCAGTTTGAGGATTCTAAGAGCCCTTGAGGCTTTAAGAAGAGTTTGCTCTGTAGATGTCGAAGATGCTATAAAATAGGCATAGTCGAATGGAAGAGATGACAGCAAATCTATAATGAACCATCCTTTAAGATATGTTAGGCGTATTATAACAGGGTCTAATATAACTTCATCTTTGTTGTTCGGGTCCACCAAACCAGTGCGAAAATTGAGGAAAATATCAATCACGAAGAATAAGTCTGACATTCCATTGATAACAAGCCAGTGAAGAGATAAATCGTCGCTTAGAAACGCGATGTTCACGGGGAGGAGAAGCACGTGCAAGGAAATAAAGATGACCAAGAGGATATCCCAGTACCATCTGAATGTACTGAATGGATGAATGATACTACTGGCCTTGTTGGTCTGTCTTCGCTGCTCAAGTAAAACAGCTGCTTGGTTTCCAAACAGTTTTAAGGCTAGTTTGTTATCAGGATTGGCACTAAACAAATCCTTTAAATAGTGGAGAGGTTTGGCGGCTTTAGTTTTCTTCATCGTGAATGACGAGGCATTCTTGTCGGCTAATGACGCTATGTTGAGCAGGTTCGCATTTTTCGCCGTCAGCATCTCGGGTTTCTGTTGAGGTGTAAGCCCTTTGGGGTCAATAAAAGACGTTGTAAGTATTTGGGATCAGAATATATCATGGCTCTTTTATCTCGAAAATACAAAAGAATTTATTGCTTTTACTCAACGCAAACATCTACACAGTCGATCAACAAGAGCTTTATTTTATTTTGCCGGACAATAGAGAGATTTCACGACAGGTGTATTGCAGACCGCTGGGATAGAAAATTTCCCCTTGCAAATTGAATCTATTTTCATGTACAAAAAAATGCAATGTTCCTGCCCTAAACATAGCTGATGTGTAACTACCCTGGATTCCAGAGGGGCTTGCCTTTGTAGGAGTCGCGAAGCAACGAGAAACGAGTCGTCGCTGCGCTCCGCTCCTCACAAAGACAAGGAACCTCTGGTACCCAGTGTAAGGTTAACTGAGCAAGCTAGAGTACAAAAACTTTTCAACATTGACCGCAAGCGTTTTCATAGACTTTTTCAAAGTCCTTCGTCTCCGTCCAGGTCTCCGTCCGTACTACTAGGCGTGCAAAATAAAGCACACGCAACCCAACCTTTACTAGGATCACAGGTGCTGGACGAAGCACTTAGCTTTTCCAGCCTATTTCCCGCCTTTTTAGCGACCCAAAAATTAAAACAGGTCGCTGAATCGTGCATGCTCATGCTCTTTATCAACCGACGATAATTTAGCGCGCGCTACACATATATACACGCAATTTTTAGCGCGCAACGCAAATGAAAATCCTGCACGAGGACCAAGTCGGCTCCCCGGACTTCAACGTTCGCTATGTTTTTTTTCTTCTTTTCATTCGCTTTGCTCGTGACTCTGTGATTCTCAGAGAGGTGGACTTGGAGCAAGTCTAGCGTTTTCACACCATTCCGTCAAAGCATACGCATCTGTTCATTTTCATTTTGCTTTTAACATTTCCGTTGTTTCATATTATGCATACACCTGTATATGTGTAATATCTATATCTCATTATATCATTAATGTTCATTTAGAGGATCGAACAGCTAGGAAATCATCACTGATGAGTGTGGCTCAAAAAAGATAAAATATATTCTGCATGCCCCAAATCTCTAAATCCGTAACCGCTTTAAAAATTGATATTGCAAGCAAAGCAAAAATCTTCTCAAATTTTTGGCGTTCTGAGTTGACTCTGAATTTAGGCGAGTTTAAACTCCAAAGTATAGGCCGGGTTTATATACGATTTGGAGAATAATGTTCGGTCAGGCTGACTTACGACATGTACATGGCACGCGCCGTAAAACTGAAATGGCTTGTTATTGATTGATGTGATAAATAATCTATAATGAGTACCTGGCATAGGGTAGGAGAATCTCTTTTGTCTCTTGTGTACTATAACCACAGGTTCTTCCAGCACTTCCTCATGATGTTCTACGCCAAAGAAATCCTTTTTCTCTATCTTACAGTGGCAGGGCAAGAAAAGCCCGCAGTCAGGGCATCTCTTTTCGTTCAAATCTACCACCGACATCTCATCAACAGAAACACGTAATAAATAAGCAGAAAATGGTGGTCCGTACGGACCCCAAGGTGACGTTAGGCCACCGGGTCTTTACATTGTTTCCCTCGACTTGCCGACCATTTTCTTGCTGATGAAGGCCTAATCACAGTTAATCGAATACCTTTGACGTCAAATTAACTTCATTAGGCGCGCGCACTCATTGATATTTAGGTTGCAATGAATCATGGGTAATACAGTGGCATGTTCATGACCGTCAGTCAAGGCCGTTAAGACATGATTTATTCTAGTCAGTCTATGAACAAGTTGTTACCCACTTTTAGTGGTTATACGCACTAGCTAATCTAATTCGGAATCTAATAAAAAGTACTGATAAATGGCAAAAAGTTAACTGCTCAAGCGTTTTTCATCAATGTGACGTGTTTGTTTTAAATGAAGTACTGGTATTCGGATCTGGCAAAATCCCTGTTTTATAAAAGCGCTCTTGATTCATATTTAAGAATGTCAGTAATTCCTTTTTGATCTTTATAGTTGATTTTTTAGACCTCAAAATTGGGAGGGCTATGCATTTTTGAACCCTAACTACTGTGTGGGCCACAATTTTCTCACCACTTTCTTGCCAAAAGTAGTACCCTCTTCGCCCTCTGTTAAATAATGACCAGTCCCTAAGTATGAACTAAAGAATGGTTATCAGTTTCATTCGACACAAACTACACATAGAACCATTTATTTATTGGCTGGTTGAAAATATTTAAAAAGCAAAGTATTTTTTTTAAATTAGGGTGTAATATATTTTCAGTTTGAATTCGAGGACTTGAAAAAAATAAAAGTTAACCAGTGGATCATTTCTCCCCTGTGTTAACCCTATCCACAAACAACAAACAATCCTTCAAATAGCCCACTTCCGAAATATGCGTCGCTTGTCACGCACAAAGGTTTCAGTACGAGGGTCCCAGGCTAAATTAAATTTAGTCTTTTCTTCTGTTACGAATCACTGAGCATTTAGCACGGAGCCTCACATTGAAACCTTTGTGAGTGACAAGTGCTAAATCAAAGATCCGCATTGGAACATTATTTTTTTAAGTTTTGAGGATGGAGAAAAACCGGAGAAAAGTCCTCGAATCAAGGGTGAGACCTAACAAACTCTACTCACATGTGTTGCCGAGTCCAGGAATCGAACCCTAGACCCCAGAAGAAAGATGCTAGACTTGCTACAAGTCGAAGGGACAGAGGACTCTTAGAAAGTCTACTGAGATGGGAGTGCACTATACTACTACGCCATCCTTGATTTCATATAACGCATACATAAGAGATCACAAGGTGAACAACAAACATCACAAGACTTTCTTTTTTATTTATTGTTATATTACACAACTGACTGCAATAGACACACCAGGAGTTCTCCGCGTGGTGACACGGTATATATACCCTCTAAATATAGCAAAAGAGCAAAGTTTGAAAATCATACAAATGATCTCCTGTCAGTCAGACTTGCAAAAAAAATACAACTAAATGTTGTAAAGAAGCTTTTTGTCTCCTCATGTTGGATCAATTTCAAACATCAAAATATAATTTCCTATCTTGTAACTATTTCATGGTCTGTACTGCAGTCACACACTTTGCCATTGTCTGTGAGGCCCGACTGACTGGATCTGTCATGTAAAAGTCTTTCAGTTCAACCATACTAGGCTTAAGGGGTGTTGTACTTGTATGGGCTTTGCTTCCCTGTAATAAAACAATCAGTTAGCTCATAGATAATACATAGCTCAGAAGTCGTAAGGGTTAAGGTACTACCAGGTTAAGGTACTACTACTATGATGAGAAAGGGTGGTTAGTAGCTTATAAGCAGTGTTATATTAACAAACATAGTGGTAATAAACGATTCGAGTGGGGGAGCCAATTACAGAGGCGGATCTAGGACTTCAAAAAATGGGGGGCATGGGGCGTGGCTCTTATACAACACCCTAAATAAAGCCAAGAAACTCAATACACAATGGTCCAAGAAATTGTCCAATAGCAACGCAAAATGTTGGCTGTTATTCTTTAGACCAATCAGAGTGAGTATTTTAATTTCAAGATATTCAGGGGCGAATCCAGGGGAGGGGTGCAGTGGGTGCCCAGACCCCCTCAGAGCAACTCCCCCCCCCCCCCTATTTTGAAGATACCCAATGTTTCCTTTTTTTGATTCTGAGGGTTGCACCCCCCTCCCCCCGGGCTGACTTTGTGCCCTGCACCCCTCCCTGAACAAAATCCTGAATCCGCCCCTGGTGTAAATGACAGTCACCCAGTACCACTATATACTAACCTGTATTAAAGCTTGTGCTAGACTAAAGAAGTTTGCCTTCTCAGCATCGCCGTAACGAGTTAAGTTAGGTGAGACCTCAGTCATTCTTCTCCTGATTTCTTCAAGGGTTTCATATGGTAACGTTTGACCTGCAATCTAAAACAACAATCAGGAAGTATATATCAGTATCACTACAACCATTGAATCTATTGGACCCCCAAACAATCTCTGGGTTAATCAAATTCAGGAAACGGCTACATGTATCTCGCAGACTGAATTGGAATCTATAGGGTGTTAGGCTTTGCGGAGGGGGGAGGGGGCAGAGGAAACCCTTGAATCAAGGAAAAGACCCAGAAAGTCCGCTTATGTGTTATTCTGAGTCCAGGAACTGAACCTGAGAATCGGAGGCGAGAGGGCAGCACACTACCCACACACCACCCTTGAAATCCTTATAGACCAAACATCAAACATAAACAAGGAGCTTTCTTCATGGGTAGTATTGAGACATTACAAAATAACTAACCTCGGATAGTGCTCTGATGACCTTCCAGTCATCCCTTGCATAAGTGGGAGGGGTAACAGCACGTCTGGAAGATAGAAGCAATAATAACAGTGTTAATAATTTGAACTAAAAATTATCTTGCTTAAAACGAAGTGAAATACCAATAACACTGTTTAAAAAGGGACAGTGGAGCCAGGGGCTGGAGGGCTTTAGCCCACACTTTTTACAAGATTGAAGTATTATTTTGTCTCAGTTTGAGTTCCATATGAATAAATAAATTCTAGCCCTCCCTAGCCCCCCCACTTTAGAATGTGCTCCAAAGGAAAAAATGTTAGCCTTCCTACTGTAAAATGTGCTCTGCCATCTCTGTCTAAAGAAAGAAAGATATCTCAACTACAAGACCTTTCATTTGAAATCAGTATCTTTATACCTGGTTTGTTGGGCACGCCCCTCTGTGTTAACATATGTTGCTGTTTTCTCTGTATATGCAGCACCAGGTAGGATAACATCAGCAATATGAGCACCCTTGTCGCCATGATGACCTTATGGGAAAAAACAATGAAAACACAATTATTTACGGGGCAAGCAAAATAATTGTAAGAGTTTCCTGAGGCCCAGTGAAAGCACCCCCCCCCCCCCCCCCTGATTGAGAAAGAAGGGAAAAGAAGGAAGTGAAGGGAAGGTAGGGAAGTGAAGAAAGGAAAGAGAAGGAAGGGAAGGAAGGGAAGGGAGGAGAAAGAAGGCATACAAAAAAAATATTATCACATACCTTGGTACACCACAAAACAATCTTTGGGTAAGTCCTCACGCTTAATAGTACCCTCATCCTGATAGACAATAAATAATTAAGGAGTGAGTAAAAAATCAACCTTTTTAACGATAAATAGAGCAATATAGAGTAGTTAAAAAGCAGAAGACTGCAATGTACTTACAGAACCAAGAAGGAAGAGAAGTTTTGGTTTTTCTGTCATATTTTTAGTACCAGGTTTGTAACCAATGTCAAGAGCTGCTACTTGACTGGCGACCTGACAGAGAGAAATACAAGAACAGTAAACAAACTGTACCCTACGCAGGTAAAAGGTGCATGAATTTTCTACAAACACAGAATGAATGTTGTTAGTCAGCTCAAAACACAACCATTTGTTATTTTTTCAATAGATTCAGTAGAAGTGTCTAAGGCCCTGTTTAGACATCAAAGTTCACATGACGCTGAATCTAATGCAAATGAACTCAAACAATAGATTTTGCTCATTTGCATTAGATTCGGCACATGTGAACTTCAACATCTAAACCAAGCCTTAAGAAGCTGCAAATTTTAGAACAAAGTGATTGATACATACACACAGTGAAAAAAGTCAGGTAGATCAGTGGTGGGGTTCACTAAGATAAACCCAACAATAAACACTTACTCTGTGCATAACATTTAACACCCTCCACTCAGGGTCCACTCCCTGGCGAGCCTTAAGCTTCTGAGACATGTCAGTGACAAGGGCTAGAATAGCATCACCATCAGCTGCCTGCAGGCAGTCATTACCAACTAGAATAATGGGTCTCTTGCTGTTGACTAGGGTCTTGGAGAACGGGTGTTTTCCTGACATGATGTTCTGTAAGACTTCAGCTGTTTCACCAACATGCTATCCACCAATGAGAAAAGAATGTTAGTATAGTATATAATCATATGGTATGAAATGATATATCATGATACAGTAACTTTGTGTTACATGGCCTGACGATCAAATGTGATAATACTGCAACTGACAGATTTAAAGCCAGTGTTTCTTTTCATTCATTTTTTCTAATACTACAGTAAAAATCAAAAGTGTTAATACACTGTCCCAGAATATTGTAAAAAGGAAGCAAGTGTAAGAAAAAGTGCTTTAAAAAAATATAGAGAGAGAAGCCCCCCCCTCCCTCCCCATTCAGTGTTGTTCCCTGGGAATCTGGCTAGCACATGGTACCAAACTTTGGCCATTTGACAACTTGCAAGGGGAGAAGAGGGGGGATAATGTACATTTTGACTTTTGCTGTAACTTGTTTGTTCTCAAACAATTTGGCTTTTCTTCCTAACATATACAAGTCACATATTTGGCTGCTTATTCAGCTGGTAGCCTGGTACTGTTTTAAATATGTTTACTACGTACATCATAATCATATGTCAGGTCCACCTTTGCTCCAACAAGACCTACATGGAGTTCATTATGCATCCAGCTACAAGAAAATTAGAACAATGAATTACTGGTTAAGTGGAATCTTGATAATTCTGAGCAACTAAAAGTATTAGAGAAGTATTTCAATAGTTAACCTAAATCCTTTCAATAAAATCTAGCTCAACATAAATTCTCAAGCCATACCCATCAGAGTAAATTTTAATTACTTTTTTCCCTAAGTAATTTTTGTATTTTTTAGCTTGAAAATTGAGTTCACTATCAAACTGTTTTTTTTTAATGTCATGTTTTTGGTTTAGTATCTTGTATTTTCACGTCCAAGGTTGCAAATCCTGTTTGGTGACGGTTACTAGACAAGAAACATTCCGCAAATTTATCAATAGTACCCAAATCCCTCGGGTTACACTGTATGCAACTAGACATTAGACATTACAATGAACAAGTTTGATTTAAAACATTTTTGCTGCAGGTTGTAAAATAAGATAAACTATAACTAGATTAGTAAAGACAGAACCCACCTTTTGCGGATACGGGCATTGATTAGTGGGGCCTCAAATCTTGGGTTAGAACCAACAATAAGCAAGACATCGGCATCCTGTAGTAAGTTAACCATCAAGATATTATAATCAAAATGAGTCTAGTGCTAGATGACAAGTATGAAAGTCATAGACTCTTACCTCTATGCCTGCTATAGTTGTATTCATGATGTAGTTTGATCTCAAATCAGTGCTGTAGAAAATACAAAAGTAACACATTTGTAGTCTGGCATATAAAAATATATACTACCTTATTGGGTTTTACATGTATCTACCTGGAAATGCTAGTGTATCCCTGATAAATAATTCATATATTTATTTTTCAAATAAATAAAATAACACAACATTTTGTGCGTGGAATAGATAAGGTAAGGTTTGAAATAATGGCAAGTCAACGGAAAATGTCCGTCCAGAATTGGAACTTGTCAAGTCAAATCTTTGCCTTGTTGGTCATTTTGACCAGTAATGTTGAGCCAGAAAAAAGGTATGACCAAACTAAAACTAATTTGGCCAGTCATCACAACTGGCAACTGATCTGCCATTATTTCCAGTCCTGTAAGGTGATCCTAGTATCCTATATGGAACTGATTATTCTATCAACTAATAAGTAAGGTTTTTGTGGTGGTGATATGGATTATAAAGTTCCTTTCATGACTTTCCCCCAATTTGTTTGGACAAATGTTTTTTATTCATGTGTTGATGTAACCCCAAAAACATATACAGTATCTGATGGTTTATGAAAACACACCTTGATCCTACTGTAGGGAAACCTTCTTCAGTATAGAGGCCCTCGCTGTTAAACCTATTAAAAAGATCTTTTAGTGCAACTAGTGCCTCTGCATCAGTCATCCCACCAGCTACTGCTGCCATCTCTTTTCCCTTTAATGAGGTCATTTTTTGAGCTACTGAAACCAATGCATCTTCCCAAGAACAGGGAACAAGGTTACCAAGTCCATCTTTGATCATGGGCGTTGTCAGGCGCTGACGCTTTAGTCCATCATATGCAAATCTAGAGTTTAAAAAATTAAAAATTTATATGAAAAAAGGTAAATATGTTATGGTCATGAAAAAGAAAGGCTTAGAATACACTACTAACCTTGTCTTGTCAGATATCCATTCTTCATTGACATCCTGAAGTGATAATCCAGAACAAATGTAAATAATACTTGAATAAGATGAAAACCCTTGATACATTAAACATGAAAAACAAAATTATAATATATCACTGATAAATACCTCATTTAACCTTGGTAAGATTCTCATGACCTCACCACTTCTATGGTTCACAACTATGTTACTACCCACAGCATCTAAGACATCTATAGAGTCTGTTTTTCTGTAGATCAAAGAGCAACATCATTCATCAACTGGCTGGCTGGGAATACAGTGATGACATTGACAACCTACCTTAACTCCCATGGCCTTGCAACAAATGCATATGGCTTAGATGTTAAAGCACCAACTGGACAAAGATCTTGAAATAGAAAAGTCGTAGCAATCATATTATTGTTAATGGAAATACTTTTGGAAGATGTTAATGAAACTACTGTACTACTACAGAGCAAATCTTCTCTTCAGTTATTTTTAACTCTCTGAAGAAAGAAAAATGTACGATCACAACATACTGTACTGTATATTTACCTATAACATTTCCTGATAGCTCTGACTTGAACATCTTCTCAATATATGTCCCAACTTGCATATCACTACCACGTCCTGTTGTACCTAAGTCATCTACTCCTGCTACTTCACTTGCAAATCTGGAAGAAAATACAAAGAATAATGGTTGGGATAAACAGTTAAAGATGGACCTTACATAACCCTCTGTCCATCAGTAATCTGCTTTGAGAATGACTAAAAGCTATGGACATTGAAAGGATGAGACAGAAAGTGTGTAAAAATGTTGAGCAATACACAAAACAACTGCTTTCAATTGGTACATGGAACACAATGCTTCTGATTTGTACATGATTCTTTTTTGGATTCTTCATTTTCTATTTGCAGATCATCTAGTTAAAACAAACTAGAGAATTTTGGAATGCTTACATGCAATTTCACACAGTGCACATGTATTATATCTAGTAAAATGAAATGCGTTCGGTGTGAATAATAGAATAAAGAATTAAGAGAAAAATATCATATGCCCTTGGCAGGACTCGAACCCACGGTTTTGGTATACTAGTCCAACGTGTTAACCACTACACTACAAGGACCAACCAATATATAAATAAATAAATAAAAATATTTCACTAATATTATCCTCTATTGTGCATAAATATTTACGGTGTTCAGCTTACCCATGAGATTAATATCGCCCTGGACCCCCACAGTTACCACATATACAACATTGCCTGGCTGCATAACCAGCGTGGTTGGTCCTTGTAGTGTAGTGGTTAACACGTCGGACTAGTATACCAAAACCGTGGGTTTGAGTCCTGCCAAGGGCATATGATATTTTTCTCTTAATTCTTTATTGTATTATATCTAGTCTTAACTATGATACTCAAATAGGGTGTCCTGTCCTTTAATAGATAACAATGAATCAGAGTACTACAACAGACTACAGTGATATGTTTATCCCATGGATTAATGAGGAAAGACCCTAATGGGCCTCCGATCCCTGCTAAATTCTTAACTTTAGAATAGTGGTCTTTGGTTGTAAGCAGAAGCATGAGTGGGATAAGATAATCACCTGATACATCTGGTGCAGTGGATACACCTTGTCATGATTGTTTTTACCAGTGGGCCAACATTTTTGTCCTCTACAGCCCTAAAATAAAAATACCAACAAGAAGTGTTAGTTATGTACTTTACTTTTGACGTGCCATATAAATGTACATCTCGACTCAATGCTTTACCTCTTTCCTGAAAAATCATTGTCCACAAAACGAGTTCTATCACTACCAAAAGCCATGGACTGGTCTTGTAAGTCACATTCTCCTCCTTGGTCACAGATTGGGCAGTCCAGTGGGTGATTCATTAGAAGGAATTCCATGACACCCTCCCTGCATTAATGAACAACAGTTAGTCATATGTGGTAAATACACAGGAAATAGTACTTTCTGAACATTCATTCTTTAAAAGTGTAAATGCTCAATGGAGCAATACTGTAACAGTGATTGCTGCAGGAAGATTGGTGGGTGAGTAAAGCTTTTATCTTCCTGCTACTTTCATACCTCCAGGGAAGCCATGTTCCCATAATTACCCAAGGTGTTTGAGAACAAGGGTTCAGAGAGGATCAGTTAAAATACTATCACAAATTAAAATGATTGATGCAAAAATAACTACACATATATAGAGGATATTACACAGTGGCGTGAAGATATGATGTTTATCAGTCAAGTGGTGAAAATATTTCACAAGTGAGCACAGCGAACAAGTTAAAATATTTTTCAACATGAGAAGATAAACTTCATAACTTCAAGCCAATGTGTAATTTTCTTTTTATTATATAGACACATCCACACAAAAAAAATATGCAATACATGTTAAAGTGAGAGGGAAAACATCAGAAATGACATCTTCAACATCTTCACATGTGAGGATATGAAAAATATCTCGCAAGGTCCTGGATGTAGTTTAGATGAAAAATATGAGTGGCATACAGTATTTCCAAGTAAAACACTACTGTCTATATAATAAAAACAGTTGCATCAATAATACATTTAACATGAAATGAATTAATGAATTTGGTAAGAGAAAAATGTGAGCGTGAAGTATACTTTTGGGGTCCCAGTGGAACTACACCACAGGTAGCCCACACAAACATAGCTCCAACATATGAGTTGATTATTTCCATCAGTTTGGCACCATACTCTACCTTGCCTTCCTGGTCACAGGAGAGTCTGTTTTGATCTTCATTCCTTTCATGACAGGCATAGCACATGAAGCAATCGGCTATGGTAAGGGGAAAAGATAAATTCATTCAATAATTCTCCACCTTGCAATATGCTAAAACCAGGTAAAAAAATATCACATCATGACTTCTTTAGGATTATAATAAAGTGTGATGTACCTTAGGTGATCTTTCAACTTCAACCAAGCACATCCTGCAGTTGCCTGCAATAGACAGCTTATCATGGTAACAATACCTTGGGATCTCTACTCCAGCTTGACCACATGCCTAGATGAATGAATGGCATAAAAGATTATCAAAAATATGACACAAATCAAATCACAAATTATTTGTTTTCAAATCCTGTAACTAGTTTTGCTTGGCCAGGTACATACATCAAAGATTCTATAATATTACAACCCTTTTAAAGAGACATTGTGTGTCTAATGAGCTTAGTGCATACAGTAGAAAGTTTGAAATCTGAACAAGGCCAAAAATTAAATCATTCCAAAAAAACAACATTATCTGAATACTAGATTTACATGTAAATGTGTATTATCAAATTATTTTGACAAAGATCTTTACAGTGGGGACACTTACCAGAACCACTAGACGGAGATTGAACTGATAACCATATTAGCCAATCAGATTATCACATTCTCACAGCCATATTGCATTAATAAATTATTAGGTAAACACGGACAGCAGAAACACAAAACAGCATCGAAAATGAGACCAAAACTTTGGAAAAATACCAGTTTTGCATTCTTAAAGCTGATTGGCCCAGATAATTTTTGTTGGAATGTCATTGTTTTTAGGTGTTATCTGATTGGTTAGTTTTCTTCAAGTGGTCCCAGTTAGTGTGTCTGCACTGTAACTGATTTTCATCACAATATACTTTCATAATATAGCTTCGACTAGTACAACAATATGAGGTATATTTTATCTTGATACTTATTATTAGTGTATCAGGTATTTACCTGAAGAACTGTCACTCTAGGATCAACCAGTACTCTTTTATCATTTACAAAAACCTCTATTTTTTCTGGTGCTGGTGCAGCAGCAGTAGACTGTTTAGCTATGAATATGATTAAAACAACACTTGTCAGTGGGAAACTTACACTATAATTTAAGGGACTGTAACATTTTTAGCCTGCATCCATCCTGACTGAGGTACTGTATGCAGGCTAGAAATGGAGGGAGCGAAGGGGGATACAGGTATGTTATACAGCTTTTTCAAAAAAGGTTAGTAAAGGGTTTGTTGTATGTATTATATGTATTATAGTCATATGTAAATAATGTCAGCACAAAAGAAAATATGCCAGGAAAGAGTACAGACAAAGTTTGGGATAATTCTATATTGTTATAATATTTTGCTCTTGAAATCATCACTCATACTGCATTAAGGTCTTGGTATGCAACATGCAACAAAACCTTTGCCAACTTCTTTTGGAATAACTGTATATTCCCTCTAAAGGGGGCTGGGTACATGCACTTTA
This sequence comes from Anthopleura xanthogrammica, assembly GCA_964019055.1. NCBI lineage: Eukaryota > Metazoa > Cnidaria > Anthozoa > Actiniaria > Actiniidae > Anthopleura > Anthopleura xanthogrammica. Next base: position 7,232,890 of record OZ025206.1, on the reverse strand, counting down.
TTTATACAGCACAATACACACATGTACACTGTACAGATGCCACTTCAGCAGTTCTGCAAACTCACAAAGAAGCTCACAAAGCTGAATGGTATAGTCGACTCAATTCCATGATCTGGAAGAAATTACTGTAAGGCTTAATCTGCGTTTGTTATCCTGTGCTTGATTACAATGTAAGTTTTATGTACATCACTTGCAAGTACAAGTAAAAATCCACACAAATCAAATGTACTGTACAATTTGCTGTGCCGGTCTGGAGTTAAGATTATCTTACCTGCAAAATGGATGGATGGCAAAACATTTCTTGCGTGCCTGAGGGCAGTTCCTCTCGGCAATGTAAGCTTAAACATCTTTCTTTAATACAATGAAACGAAATAAGTAAAAAATATATGTGAATCACGAGGCCACTGCAGGAATGAGATTATTAAGCTCATAAAACAAAACAACTGCATCTCGGTGTTACTTATCATAAATAAGATAAAATACCTAGGTATAATTTGAAATTTCAGCTGATACATGAATAGCATAGATATTTAATAAAGTATTTTTTTTAACAGTAACTTACCTTAGAGCTTAGAGCTCTTATTCTGAGCTCAAACTCCAACCTAAATATCAAAATATTCACAATCCAGCCAAGATGGCGGAGTTTAGCTTCATCCGGGACATTTAGTTATATAACATGTGTCAGCGGCTTATGCCCTAAGTAAGGTATGTACTCTATGTAATATCTTGAAATCAGTTTCTCTTCATCGTTTTAGTTACAAATATCTTGAATTATTGCTAAATGAAGTATCTACCTCAGAGCAGCCATTTTGATTTTTTTCCAGCGCTTGTCCATCTTTGATAGTGGGTAATATCTATTTTAGCGCCAAAACCACTCTGTTTCTGCTTGTTTTGAGGTAAGTTAAAAGTTCTTGATTTCTGCAATGGATGGATTAGATTTCTAATGTTTTATTTTTAATTTTTATTGGTTAGAAAAGAAAAGATCGACATTTGTTCAAGCAGCATGGCTGGCCTCTGCAAGCAACTGGTGAACACCATGGCCTCCAGGTTGAACCATTCATATTGGTTTACAATAAGAGGTCTTGTAGCCGCTGTATCAAACTCTCAAGTCAGTGCTTTCTCCACTTCATCACCTTTGGAAGGTAGAACACATTACTCATTTATGAAGATTCCTCGTAGTATGCCTAACATGCCAGTACCTGGATATCTTAAAGATGGCACAATGAGAAGACACAAAGGCAGATCTGGGAGAAACCATTCAGGCAAGATATCAATACGCCATCGTGGTGGGGGGCATAGTCAGACATATAGGATTATAGACTTTGTACGTGCTCCTTTTATGAAGGGGGCCGAGAACCCACCTGTCGTCAAAGAAAAAGTTTTGCAAGTTGGTTATGACCCATGCAGATCTGCTAGAATAGCACTGGTAGCTGGCAATGGAAGTAATAGGCAGAAATTACTGATTGCTCCTGATACTGTTCAAGTGGGGGATATTGTCACGTCTCACAGAGGTAAACCAGAATCCTTGGCTCTTCTCAAACCAGGGGATGCTTACCCTTTGAAATATTTACCCATTGGAACCGTAGTCCATAATATTGAGTTAAAACCAGGAAAAGGTGCACAGCTTGCAAGGGCTGCTGGGACATCAGCACAGCTTATCCGTAAAACCAAAGATACTGCAGTGGTAAGACTGCCATCCAAGGAAGAAAAAGTTATCAGTGATCTGTGTATGGCTTCTGTTGGAAGAGTCTCTAACATTGACCGTAAAAATCGGGTGATAGGAAAGGCTGGAAGAAATAGATGGCTTAACAGGAGACCCAAGGGACAGACTGGTATTGATAGAACACACTGGAAAAAGAAGAGAGTCTAGGATAGGAATTCATTGTCAAAGTCAGATTTTTAACTTGAATTATGTTCAGTACTCATAGAGAGTTCTTTTGGCCATCTGTTCTGAAAATAAAATTAAAAAATCAAATGAATGAGAGCAAGCTTTGTCTTTTTTACAACAGGTACTTAATTTCAACTGCAAATTTGCTTTGTCACCTATGATTTGGGATTGGTTGGCAGGGCTGAATGTATGATTGGGATGGGGATAGTTAGCTGGATGTGAATTTGTTTTTGTGATACACCCCTTGGATAAGAAGAAGCTAAATGTAAATTTATTATTTATTATTTCTTTTTTGTGTACAACCCCATTTTTGCACTTCAGAGTGGGGCTAGAAAGTGTTTTGTTCTTCCACATACATTCACATACATACATTTATTCAAATTGCAAATGAAATACAGTCATTTGTATCTAAGTGTGAACACCAGAATTAATAATAATAAATTAATGGAGCCTGAAACATGTACGTTTTTTTGGCTAAAAAGTTAACGTTTGTAGATTTCAAAGGGGACAGTCAAAGGAGACCACCAAACGTTGACCCTTTGGCTGCCAAACATACAAGTTTCAGGCTCCACTTAGAACATGTTTTGCCGGCTGATGTTCACGCTTGGATGCAAATGACTATATTAACAACTAGTAAAACTAAAAGCAAGTACGAGCAAAATTGATACAAATAAATTAAACGACAAAAGCTAAATATTAGGTGACTTGAAAGGAAGTTGTGAGGTTATCCCTAATAATGTAAAAACTCCCTAAAAAATGGCAAAACAAAACAAAAAATACAAGGAAATACCAAAAAAAAAAGAAAGGATTCCTAAGTAGCGTAATTATTAGCAAAATTTCATAATAAAATATATGAATATAAACTGATAGATGTAAACAGGTATAAATGTTAGTATTTAAAATGTCTTTGATGCAGTATTTGTAAACTCTATACACCTCTGCTTAAAGACCCTTAAATGATCTAAACGGCATCAGCTTCAACAATTTCTTTAGGTAAGTTGTTCCACATGCTAACAATTATCAATTATAATGGTCTCCAAAGATCACTACGAACATGAAAAAATGCATGACATAAGATGTTCCTATGACAACATCAGAACCCTTCGAATCCCGCCTCCCATTTTACCAGAACAATTTTTTTTTACAGGGAAGTCGATAAATAAATTATTAGGTGAGTAGCTTTGTAGCTTTGTAGCATTAAACAAATCATATGATATTGATGTATGAGAAAAATGGGGGGGAAATGAGGAAAATGGAATAAAAAGTGAAAATGAAAGGAAAATAGAATTAACTAAGCCCGCGCTACAAGCGATCAGAAATCCCTCAATCAGAGTATGCGCAGTACGTGTGTGACATTGCGTTTCGCGGTTCATTCGAAATGGCTGATTGAAGTTCCACCAAAACCATTTGATTTCTCTTGTAAACTCTTCAAACCCCTTCAATCGACTCTTAATCATGTCGAATATTTGTAGAAAAAGTATTTAAGGGTCTTTTTCGTTAAATTGGAAGCAGCTTGTATTATTATTATTAAGTGAAGTTTGAAGTAAAGTTCAAGTTGTACGGGACGTTTTATTTAGACTGGTCATGTTTTCAATTGATGAAGAAGAGTTGGACATCGATCTTAACGATGAGGTATGTATAATGTATATTATTTAAGTTATTATTTGGGTTAAATCATCAGCAATCCTTGCTCACATAACATGATATTTCAGTAATAGTATTGTGTGAAATCATGTGCCTTGTCACCGTGGTATGAATTTAAATTCAACGGTTGTGTTTACCTTCAACTGTATCACTGACACAGCTTATGGTTCGTAAGTACACACGACCGGCCAGGAGTTTTAAAACAATTCTCTGTTTCCCTTATTATGTATTGATTCTACTATTACCAGAATCCTCTTCAAATTCTTTTTCTTATACGAATATTTTAACTCCTTTGGGAGTCGCAAAATAATCAAGCAAACAAAATGAACTACAAGAAGGATTCTGCTATCAAGATGTAAGGGGAACGTTAGTTTGGAAATTCTTAGTTACAGTCGTTTGCAACTAAACGTGAACACCAGACATCAAAACATTTTCTAAGTGGAGCCTGAAACTTGTATGTTAGTGGCTTAAAGGGTCAACCTTTGGCGGTCTCTTTTGGCGGTCTCCAATGAAATCTACAAACGTTAATTTTTTAGCCACCAAAACTTTTTGTGTTCACGCTTAGATGCAAACGACTGTAATATTTTTTGATAATAAAAACTTAATACTGGAATAGACCTTTTTAGCTTGGGCGTAATGTTTTCCCATTTCAGACCACATGTCATTCTCTTGAGAATAAGATTCTTTGTTTAAGTGATATCCATATTCATCTGTCTTCTCATGTGCAACCATTAAACAAAGAAATGATACTCTAGGGAATAACATTAGTATGGTCTGAAATGGGAAAACATTAAGAGGTATATTGAGATCTATGATACATGTACATGTAATAAAGATGGCGATTGTAAAGTCCAAGGCCAAAGCTCCAAATACTGTGCAGTGCTGGAGTTACTGTATCTGGGTTACATAATTGATAAACATGAAGTTCTATTGGCTTACTTTAGTTAGTAACTTACTATCAAACTAGTTTTGAATTCATTATTATTTTTAAACAGGATTTCCTTTTGGCAGCTTGTGGGGTTGTCTCATCCAGTGATTCCAAGCCTAATGACACAGATGGTGTGACTTCAAATTCAGCAAATGATACATCCCTTCAAACAACCCATACAGGATTCAGTAGGAAGCCATTTAGTTCCCTTGAGAATTCTGCTTCACTATCTACAGAAAAAAGAACACGGTTCCAATCCCCAGGAAATAATTTCAACCTATCCATGCCTGCTGGAACAGGGAACAGGAATATTTCCCCCAAATGTACAAATAATAACAATAACTTCAACAAAATGTGTAACTTAAAGACAAATTCATCCACAAGAACAGGCCTTCAAGAACAGCCTCCTGCTAAAAGATTTGCATCTAATTCTAATAATCTATCTTTCACTGAAAATAATACTCTAAATAATTCTTATAACCAAAGGACTTCAAACAACTGCAACAACCTCCAGAATATGAACTCCAGAGAGCAGAGATACTCAAGGACTTTACCAAGTCAGAATTCAAAGTATATGAACAGTCCGCAAGGTAGCAACTTGCAAGGTGGAAAGAATTTTCAAAGTTGTTCTCCGATTGTGTTTTCTGGGAGAAAGACAAGTCTCAATGGAGCTAGTCAGACAAGTTCAAATGTTAAAACACCTGATACTAGTTATTGCAGAGAAAGTAAGAACAATACTCAGAGAGACAGGCAACAAATGAACAAAACTGGTAATGCTACTGGTTCTTGTATTGACGTTACACCTTCTCTTAAGAAAACCTGTCGAAAGTTCCCTGGACCTGCAGGAATACTGCCAAAACTGGTGGGTAATGAAGAAAAGAAAATGTATACATGTGCTGTGTGCAGTTATAAAGTATATGATAATTAGCAGAATTAATATAAGAGAAGTGTTAGGAGAAACACGGCTCATAGTGGAGTGCTTCTCAACTGATCTGTCAATCACCAAGTGCTTTACAGTATGTAACTGCACACAACACAGCAAGCAAGTTTTGTATAAATAGAAAGTGGGCATGTGCTGTGTGTTCCATTAATACAAACACTGGTCTCCAACCAATTAGAAGACAAGATGTTTAACAATTATTTTATAATGAATTTTATCACACATTTTTACATAAAATATACGTCCAGTAATTCTGATTACAATGTAATAATTGTTTTCTTTATCATCTTAAAATATTTTTAATACCTTAGACCAATGAGCAGAATTTAGAAGATATGTCTATGAAGTTGTCACCTTTACCATCAACATCTCGACTGTCACCTGTCAATCAACATCCTGTGGTAAGAATTCTATTTATAGGCATGTGTTAATTACAATGTATTTATCATTACTATATAGTTTATGGGAAGCACCGGTGGCATAGCGGTGAGAGCTGCGCTCGGTGTCGTATGTGATTAGAGTTGTTTGTTGGTTCTCTCCTGTGCTTTGAGGGTTTTTTTGGTTTTTCCTCCCTCCTCAAAAATCAACTTCTAAATTCCAATTGGAATGCAGTGGAGGAAGAGCCACTCGGTGGATTCCACTGCTAATTCTCATTTATTTTATTTATTTATTTATTTTTATTTTATTTATGTAGTGTATCCAAAGTTGGCTGACAGTTTCTATTCTTGGATGTCATATTTTATGTGTTGACTTCCTCCTCATGGTTTTCTCTCTTTTATATAGTATATTTATATGTCCTACTGTATATCTAAATGCTTAAAAACCATCTTTTCTTTAACTTAGAGCTCACAGTTAACATCAGATGATGAAGAGTTTACCAGAGATCCTTGGGTTGGCATGTTCAGTGAATATCAGGAAAGTAAGTTGTACCTAAAGCATGTGTAATGAGATTATTCATCAGAACAAAGTTAATATGTACAGTCAAGTAATGAGTTATTAAATATTTGCTCAGATACTATTAATAGTGCCCACACTGATTGGCTGGGGACTACATTTGAACGACAGAGACACAGCCATGCAAAATTGTCAACAACAAAAAATCATAAAAAATGATAGAAAAAAAATTCTCTGTGCTGTGATATAACACTGGTAGCTGTAGAGCATTTGAAAAGCAAGGGGAAGCACTAGGCTACATGTATGTTTAGTGGTTCTCTCAGTGGCTCTACAGTGTCCAGCATGTTTCTATCGCATTAAAGAAACACACAGACATCTTGTTTTCTCAAATATAAAGTAATGTAAAGGTACTCACTTCAAGGGATTTTTGTTTTGTTGATTAGATGTGCCAGCAACAATGAGATATTCCATCATTCAAGTGATATCAGAGGTAATGTATGTACACTGTACAGAGTTGAATCTACACTCTTATTAGTCATTGCTTTCATAAAACTGCAGGCTGCTTCAAAGGCAATTATCAACTTATTGAGAGGTCCTTTAGATTTTGATGAAAGAAAAAGGTTGCTATAAATGCATTGCTATATATGTGCAGTCCTTTATATTTTGAAACTATGAGTTAAAGTGTCATCTGTGAGTAAGCATTTATCATACATTTTCCATTTTAAATTAATACAGGCAGCATGTCAGCGCTTAAGATATGGCAAGGTTCCATCACTGTGTGTGCTGGTCAAGACATTCTCATCTACAGAAACTGATTCTAGTATCTTTCTAAAGGATCCAACAGGTGATTTATATTTTGCTATTTATACAGTCATATACAGTACAGTATCATATTATTCTGTTAGTACTGTATATGCAAATCTATGATAAATTTTATGAGATTTAAAAAAAAACACTCTAACGTAATACCTCATCTACAGTATCAGAGCTATGTATCATGATATCACAGCTCAGATTACATTTTAGAGACCTGGCATTTTGACTTAATTACTTCAATTTCACTTCAAGTGCCCTGAGTTAATGGACCAACCATTCCTTGTTAAACTTTAGGGGAAATCCATGGGACTTTACATAAGAAAGTATTAGAAGAATATCAAACTGAACTGGGACCTGGTGCTGGTCTTATTTTGAAGCAGGTATGTGGATTATATCATCTTATATGATTATATTATTAGTTGAGATATTATCCTGCATGCACCAAAACTCCACCAAGGCACCAAAGTTTTAATTCTACAGAATATTCAAATGAATGACATGTGTTCTAGTAAAGGACCAATGATATTGTTGACACTGTCCCATTCTTTACTTTATCATTGGTATTTGTGAATATTTTGATGCTGAAATGACGCTAACCCTGAAAAAAGGAGTCTAATCAAGGAACACAATTGTATTTTACAAAATATATGAAAAAGATCTTACTGGCTCTCACATTTATATCAGAGGGCAAAACACATCCACATTCTACAGCTGGCAGCATGTTTATATCATACATACACGTTTGCTTGATATTACTATAGTACTGTGTACATATCTTATCATAACTATATTTATTCCAAAACAATACTCTAATAAATTGTGGTCTTTATCTTGTTCTTAAGGTGTCAGTATTCAGTCCATCACCAAGGAAACACTATCTGAACATAACGCCAGGGAATATCATAGAAATTTACCCTCCTGACCCAAGCCACATCAACAGTAGCCAACTCTTGGTAAGGCATCATGAATTATTCAGGCTATGATTCCTGCTTCATGGTTTTTCTATTCTTTTGGTATGGTTCATTTCCACTAAATTAATTTACAGTATGGTATGAACATTCTATGTATTTTTCCAGGCCTCACAAGGGACACAAGCTGTCAGCACTAAGCAAAGGTATTGATACAAATTCAATGTGATTTAGGTGGTTATTACACAAATACCAATGACTGTTTTACATTAATTACAATGCTATGTGCTGTACCATGAACACTTCCACAAGTTTTTTACTTCTTTTTGACAACTTTGAATTGTGCTCATTACCATTAACCAATAGTCCCGTTCACAGTTCCCTGCATGATCTTGAAAGGTAGCCATGCCTTTGTATCGAAAGGAGACGAACAGTGAGCTTGCAATAATAGAGACCTTTTTACCATTCATCTCGCTTTGATGCAAAGGCACCACTACCTTTCAAGATGACGCAGGGAACTGTGAAGGGGACCATTGCGTATCAGTGCTTCACTTTGATGCTTCGAAGTTACATTGATGTACAAAAAGTTTGTACATCATGTTAATTATGTTGTTGTGCAAACCAGTGATAACAGTGCCCTTAAAGAAGAGTTCAAATCTACAATTAACTTCTCTCTCATGTGCCTACACATTTTTTTAAACTGAAAATGACAAAAATCACATTTTGGAATTCTACATTTTTGTCAGAACTGTCATAAAAGAACCAGAGATAATTCTTGAACCTTTGACCAAAACTCCAGATAAACAGCAAAGTAAAGGTAAAGTGTAATTTGTTTTTATGTTATTAATGAAACTTTTTACTTCCCTTTGTCACCCATGCCTCCATACTAATAGTCATGATTGTAAGAAACGTTTGAACTGTTATGATATACCGTACACCTATTTCAAATAATGTTGATAATGGGAAGTGGTTGATCTGAGACCAATAGGAATTGTGGGAGTTTATTAAATTACAAATGCATTGTTAGAGTCAAACCTTAATGGTACTGAATCACAGATACTAGTATGTCAGAAGTAAGTATTAATATTCAGGCATGATTACAACAATGCATTTGTAATTTAATGAACTCCCACAATTCCTATCAGTCTCAGATCGACCATTTCCCATTATCAACGTTATTTGAAATAGGTGTATATCTTAACACCAGGAATCACTGTTTATGGGACTCGATCCCTCATCAGTTGTTTTTGATATAACTATTAACCACACCCAATGGATTTACCATTTTAAAGGTCTGTGTACACAATAGTGATAGCTTGACTGTATATTTTTCCAGAAATCTCACCAGGAAATCCCGAGAATTTTGATGAACTGCTAGAAGGTCTGGATAATGATGACATACTGGACGAAGATCTGCTAGCCATGTACTAGATGCTCACAAAGAATCATTTCACCACAAACTAGAATTATTTCTTTCCAGTCTGAGGGGGACTTACTGCTTTCCTGGTACAGTTCTTCAAAACCTGATTATCCAGGTTTGATTACAAAACTAAATCATCACCGACGTTTTAATCCAGGATAAGTTGTCTGTCTTTGAACAGCTTATAACTGTTTTCATTGAAGTGAGACCAGCGACATTTGATGTGTGACATTTGCAAACTAGTATTTTGATGGCTGTCATTCAAATAACTTTAACAGGACAAAAAACAATATCTTGAGGCAAATTTTGGACTGAATTAAAGATCTTAATCTTCTAATCATCTAAAATCTATAATTCGGTTTAAATGTTAAAATGTAGTTTTTCTAGTAAGTTCTTTGATTGGCAGCCATCAAAATGCTAGTTGGCAAATGAGACATCAAATTTCGCATGTCCCACTTCAATGAAAACAGTTATAACCCTGAATGTATTGAATGATAAATGAAGAAGAATTAAATGTGCCGGTTCATAATGGTGTACATAGGTAATAGTGGAGGCATTTGTCTCATTACAAATTATTATAACTAATATTCATAAATATTATTGGAAACAAAATATTATGGTAATTTAATCCATGTTAATTTTTCAGATGTTTTGTTATGTGATTCCTTTGTTAGAATAAAGACCATTTGATTGCTTTATAGTTTATTCTGTTTTGTTTCTTCTACGTCAAGTGTTTCTTAAAGTGCGAATCGAAAAATCGTGAGCACCAAGAAATAATTTAGAAATCGTTCTCTATATTTAGAAACGACTCTATAACTACACGAAGTTTATCTGACTACAAATCAGTCTAATTTCTTACAGTTAGATAGTTGTTTCAGATTGTTCAAAGAACGATACACGATTTCTAAATTATTTCTTGGTGCCCACAGTTTTTCGATTCGCACTTTAATAATTAAGGAAAAATAGACCTTTTTAGCTTCGTATGCAAATTGCCCATTTCAGACCACATGACATTCCCTTGAGAAATGTTCTTTTATTAAAATATTAACACATGAAAGAATCAGCTCCCAAGAGTGGCATCACATGGTCTGAAATGGGCACAACAAACAACGAAGCTGAAAAGTTCTATTGTTGCTTAAGCTTTTGGGTCATCGACCAGTCACATAGGTTTGTTCTAGGAACCAAAACTGCATTAATTCACAGGGAACTGTTGTGGATATGGTTGGCAAATATCTTCCAATTGAGGTAATCCATTTTCTCCGCTTCCCCCTGTGACCACCTATATATCCCACAGAAGTGCCCAGCAAGAATGAAACGTTGCTCATAAGATAAGGTTTTAAAACAAGATTGATGGATATATTTATTCTCTTTTACATACTGATCGTTGTACAATTCTCTTCCCTCTTTCCTTTTTTAGTAATTTCATGGATATTGATTAAAACAGTGTTTTTCGGATGAGTGACTTACAGCACGTAAACTGTAAATCTACAGTTACGATAAAATACTGAATTTTGGCACACGTTTCTCACCCATGCGACATCCGCGTTTTATAGGTCCTCTGGTGATACATGTAGGAAGTATGAGTCCCTATTTCAAGAAAGGCTAGGTCTATAACGGTAGGAGTACTAAATTCTGATTGGCTGATGATGGAGCTAACATCGATTACGGGTACGCGCGCTGCGCTGACTTTTTTGATTGGAAATTCTGTCTGCTCTAAAAGACAGTAATGGACCACGCCATCTCTTTTGGCACTTGTAACCTTTCTTACAGCTAGTGCGGACACACTAACCGGGACCACTTGAAGAAAACTGGCCAATCAGATAACACCTAAAAACAATGATATTCCAAAAATTGCCTGGGCCAATCAGCTTTAAGAATGCGAAACTGGTATTTTTTCAAAGTTTTGGTCTCATTTTTGATGCTGTTTTATGTTTCTGCTGTCCGTGTTCAATCAGTTCAATCTCGGTCTAGTGGTACCGGTAAGTGTGTCCGCAATGTAAATAGCAGCCATATTGGCATTCAGTCTTATATTTATGCGGGACAGCTCGAGACTAACGTCGATACCAGAAAAGATCTCGTTCTTCAAAGTCCTGAAAACCCGCAAACCCGAGATGTCAATGCATCAGCCACACAATGTGACGCCAACCTTCTGCACACAATGCAGTTAGAAGTCATTAACAGATGTGTCATTTTAATTCATAGTTATACGAAGCTTGTAGGTGTAGAGGATAATGCATTTTCTTCATATTTACTCTTGATAGCCCCAGGGTTATACAAAGCATGTAATGATGCTCTTGTTCTTCTTTTTTGCTCTAAATAATTCGATATATCTGGAAAGTCGTTTTTTTCCTCATCTTTATCACTTTTGTCTTTTCTAATCTTAAAGAGTTTTCTGTGGACTTCAGCGGAAAATCGTCTCCTTCCTCGTTCATACGTCTCCAGGGGTCGACTGAAATCTTGGTAAATAAGCCCCATGTTGTATAGCTTGGTCTCGATGAATAAGAATATAAAGCACAAGATGGCTAACGACACACCCACGAAGAACACACCGCTCAGTGACTGTTCGTTGAGGCGTTCGTGTTGGTCTTCGGTTGATGTTTTTGAAGGTCGGACCCATTTTTTGTAGAGATCACTTGGCCTGAGTGTAAGAAGGGAAATTCAATTGTTCATTCTAAACTGCTTCGTTGTATGAGCGCGGTCAGGATGGGCTCCCCTAAACTAAACAGCTGCTCACTAAATTCGTTCAGTATTAATTGTAAATGTGCGGCATTGACTGGAAGCTTGAGGTGACTGACTACTTTAGCAAGGGGTGATTACAAAATGTTCTTAGAAAGATGTTTACGAGTTTTCGAAAGAAAAATGATGGAAATCATGTCAAGCGTTGCACACAAAAACTCATATCTCAAAAATTAATAATTACGTTTTTTTCAAACTTTCTCAAAAGCTTGATTTTTACCTGTTGTTTTAGGAAATTCACAGAAAAATATAGAGTCCCCTGCAAAATTTGCTCACAAAAAGACTAAAATAAAGCGAACAATGTTCTCAATGATTTACAAACAAATCCTGTCATGAAGAAAAAATAATAAAAAAATTATAGAACTGCTTTTCGTTTTGGATTGGACCCGGAAGTCGTCAGTTTTTCCATACTTTTGACGTCACACTTAAAAGCTCTATCAGCCCGTGGGATTCGTTCACGGCTTTATGCTTAAAAAAGAGAACGGAAAGCAAATGAGGTTATTATTACTATCGCAACAACGTCGCGATTTCCCCTAGCAGCCATATGACTGAAGGTTGACGTTAAATGGCAATGATTGTCTTACTTGTTTTCAGCTTTCATCTTATTGACAACCAAGTCAAACTTGGGTTTCCATGTGGAATTCTTCCTAAAGCTGTACGAGTAACCGGTGTCGGCAAAGGTCTTGGAAGCGCCAACCACCTGTAGTCGAGGATATCCTTCTTTCTTTTGCTTGGACACTTCGTAATCTAGGGACAGAATCTCACTGATGAAGATATTCAGCTCCCTATTCAATGGAATGAGAACAAAGAAAATGTCTATAAATACTTCTATTCTTTTCTTTTTATGCAATGTATCACGACAGCCAACCGGTAGCAACCACTGTCGTACGTACTAGCAATTTCCGAGGTTGAAGTAAAAACTGGGTCGAGTTTGCATTGCGGTGCATTTTGGGATTGTTATAGAGGGGAAATATTTCCAAGATGGCATTTATTTAATTATTTTATAAACAGTCCCACAATACACTGCAATGCCAACTCGACAACCTCGGAATTGTCCATTTTTATCATGTATCTCTTGTTGCTCCATTAGCTACTCTACCTTTATTATAAAATAACTGTTATAAATCTCGCGTTCTGATTGGCTGGAGGCACGTGCTTTCAGTTGCGTCATTCGTATCCAAAACAACGATTATTGTAATTTATATTTTATAAAAGAAACGAAAACTTGCATGCTGTGCTGTGTGAAGTTATAATTAAAAGCACTTGGGGATTGTCAGAACACTCGAGACGAAATGTTGAAATAAAGCACTACGCGTCGTCGGTGCTTCTCCTAACACTTTTCTCGTGTTCTGCCAACCCCCGCGTGCTTTATAACTGCACACAGCACGCATGCGCGTTATCTAGTTCTTTATCAAGTCCCGTCCCCCTCCCCCTTAGTCATACAGGTGTGATTACCTATTTTTCACTTTTTCTACTCCATCGGTGAAGTTTTTCACCAAATGTCCTCTTCTTTGCATGCGTTCGAACAAGGATTGCATGACAGGATCCTGATTTAGTTCGAAGTAATTGTCAACATAACTCGACTTGACCACACCAAACGTCAGCTTGGAACTTTCAACTGTTAACTAATCAGATAACACTAATGAGATACTTTTTCAATTAAAAAGCCGTCTGTGTCTCAGCGCCAGATAGTGCAGAACACAGCGTGGAATCGTTTTAGTACGTTTAATTGTATTAAAACATTTTCTTCATTTTGCCTGAAGATAAGTTCATTTGATGTTTTCTTTTCATTCCCCCCATGTTGGCGTCACCCACAGATAAGGCATTAAGTACAAGTTAAGTGAAAAATGTAGTGCATTCGCGCCGTGTTTATTACTTACTCGGATTGTTTTCTTCGTTATGTAGAGCAATTATATTTTATATGATTAAAACTTAACGTGACGTCTTCTTGGCAACGATGTGTCCAGCACTAGGATTGGATGAACACTAACAACGGGTTGTGATGTGATTGGTTCATCGTTCATTGGTTCCACTTGTCAGTTGCATGTTAGTCAACATTTCGTTTATTTGTCAGTTAGCTAAATTTTAGGTCTTTTGTCAGTTAATCTCATTCAGACCCTGTATTTTTGTTGCTCAATTTAGTCACATACCTTTGGATCTCTGATTCCTGTGATATCTGGTTTAGTATCGTCGGATAGCAAGTGAGCTGTAAGATTTGCTGTGTATGAAGTCAAACAAAGTAAACCGAACATGGCCAAAGAAACCGCCATGGCGCGCGAGCTGTAACTTCTAGGTTTCTCATTCACAAACTGATTATCAAAGCAAATACCCCAACTGTACCACATGCTTCCATCTAAATTGAATTCAGCATTTTCTGATTTGTTTCTAAGATTGTTTTTATAGTAACCATAAGGACTCAGGCGATCAGTAATCCATAGCACAACCAGGTACACGTTTACAGTGCCAACGATCCCAAGCCACAGTTGCATTGTAAACGGGTCAAGGAATGAGAAATCAATAGGGTCGACTTTTTTCTCGCCCACAAGAACTAACAATGCCAGTCCAGCCTCTGTCCATCGTTGGGAGAAGTCAAGAAACTCAGAACGCGCTTCGTTTGTCATTAAATCTATCGATATGTCTGCTTCTCCGATTTGAAGATCGTGGACAATTCCATTCCATTTGTTCAAAGTGGTATTTTTTGCGCCGTAATTCCCATCCCGCACGAAGTAGACGAAGGGCTCGAACTCGAGCTCAACTTTGACGTAATTCAGAACATCAATGGCTAAGCCATAACAGCAATGCTTGGTATAGTTAATTGCGTCACCCAAATACTTGACGCAGATGATCCCCTGAGTACATCCTATATTTGGATCATAGACACTTTTCATTGTTAGGGGAGGATACTCTACCACGGCTGCCCGCAGCTTCGGTAGACCTGCCTCCCCAGAACCATGCCTCAAACTACTCGTTCGTAACGATAACTTTCCATCAATCCATTTGCCTGTCAGGGTCCATCTTTTGTGCAGATCATCTAAATCTTGAAGGTATAACGTATCATAAACCAAGTTAACTCGGTCCCCTTGAGCGTCGAAACGTACTGGAACTGAGTTAGCACTTTGTACTGATGTTGAAAGGAGTTTCCTACGGAGTGAATCAAATACCAGAATCTTTTAGAAAACCGATAGATGGCTTATTACTGTGCAATTTGCTTTTCCTGGCCAAGTAAAAGGAAAGGCAGTTTTATGCACTTGAATCGCGAAACTAAAATTAATTTTCCAAAATCGTTTAAACAAGAATACAAGCCACTAGGGAGTGCTAGTTGAATAGAATTGAGCTTGAGCATGGTTTGTGTGTGCATAGTTCATATCTCTATTAACTATGATGTATGTGCGGCAAAAGCACTGTTCTCATCCTCAGTGCTGTGGTCCTGGATTTGATGTGTGAGTGGAGTTGCTTACTGGTTCTTCCAGCGCTTCGAGGGTTTTTTCCAGGTTCTTCTGGTTTTCATCCCTCCGCTAAAATCAACTTCTAAATTTCCCATAGACCGAATGCCATTATGGCCGCCACTTCATTATCATAATTTTTGGATTTCATATTTTGGTTGACTACTACATCATAATTATAGATTAGAATTACATCAACGAAGCTAGAAAGTTTGAGACAAAAATATTAAATTCTTGAGAAGTTATGAGAATTTTAAAAATGTGAAAAACACCACAACGAGGCTAGCAAGGAAACAGATCACTGAACACGTACAAATCTCTGTAATTTCGATTCCAAATAGCTTCACTTGAATTATATTTATAGCATGCAATAAAACTTTCCAGAAATACGAATTAATGCTTGCTCTTTCTGATGGTGGTACTTATTTTTTAAGATTAGGTTTTTATTCCTGAAAGTCAATGGCGGCCATATTGGCATTCGGTCTATGCGATCATGAAAGGAGGCCGGGCCACAGGTTTTGTAGCCACTGGCTATTAAGGACGACCTACTTGTTCAGTTCAGCACGTGTTAAAAATCTGCACGAATATGTAGGTTCTTTAGGTAATAGATTTGAACAATACTAGCTGACGAAACCTGATCAATATATGGGGGGGGGGGGGGGGGGGGGGGTGATTAATTTCAATGCTTGCTTGTAATTACGAAAACACTGACCTGTACAGCTCTTTACCATGTTTCCATTCATCCACATCTGAGCACTTTGCAGTTGAAGGCTTTCGCACAAAATTCCTAAGTTCTGCATCACTAGAAGAATTTAGTGCCTTCTGTAGAACCTCATAGGCATTATAAAGCCTGTCCGTGAAGAAACGGTCACCATACTGTAAGTCTTCAGCCCTTATGGCATGAATACCGCTTGGCAACATGTACAAATGTTCGGTATTCTCGACAATATTTTCAGATACAATCCAAAAGAAACCCTCGCCAAATACCCTGAAATCCTTCGCGGACCAAAGAATATGTTTAGCGAGATCTACATCGCAGTGTAAAAATACAGAACTAGCCAGGCTAGCCTTGATCTGCATTAAATATTTAGACACAGAAGGCTGTGGATTCCTTAAAATGTCGATCTTGAAAATAGTAACAGTGACGAATTTTATCGCCGAGAAGAACTCCAGTGCGAGCCCGTGTGTGGTGTCATCACTTACGATCACAAAAGCTTCTGCATTTCCTATATATCGAAAGAATTCTAAAACTACGTTGAATTGTAGTGTTTCAGATGGCAGAGTCCGCAGAAAAGACCTGTAGGTACCCTGGAAATGAAGGGAAAAAAGAAAATTGTCAGTACAAATTAAATGCATAACGTCACCTACCGTCCCGTTGATACAGATATATTATTTTTGTTTACCAAACAAACTTTAGAAGATGAGTTGCTAATTCAGGGGTGGATTCTGGTTGGCTAAAAGAAAGGCCGGTGATTCAAAAAGCAAAGTTTGCACGGTCTAACTCAAAGTGAATCCAAAAAAATGTATGCTGACACAAGAAATAATTTTGTATCAATTTTGCTTTTTACGAATTTGGATAATTGTTCTGTTGCAATCTCTTCCTGCTCCTCACTAAAACATAGTCACGTAACCATGCAAGTGAACAAGTCAAGGAAAATGCAAGAAAGAAGGAATCCCTTGAAAGAAAACAATCTTATGCCTCGCGTGCTTCCTAGCTAGCGTAATATCTTATCACATATATAGATCCATGCATCCGTCTGGGACGTTACTTCCTTGATATTACACGTCTAGCTATCTGATGTATTGGGGCATTCACCTTTAAAACGTTTAATACCCTTTTAAAAACCTTTTAAAGACTTCGAATAAGAAGCATTAACCACAGGATGGCAAATCCAGTAATGATCATAATGTTTCCTTAATTCAAGGTGAGGAGAACATCAATTAGTCGTTTTCTTTTAGTTCGTCAAATGCACGTTTTTAAACGTTTATTAGTAGCTACAGACAACAAAGCTATCATGAATTAAAACCGCTAAAATAAATTATGTTATCGATAATTAATCTGCACCTCTAGATATCACGGAGACGCCGGGGGGGGGGGGGGGGGGGGCTGGGGTCTTCAGTACCCCCTCTTTTTTTCAACCAGTTCCCGCCAATCCCCGCATTTAGTTTAGTTTCGTATTCTTTTCAAATCTACGCCCTCGTCTTACTTTGGAGATGTTGAGGGTGACGTGCTTAACCGTTTAAACTGACGAAGGGGTCCTTCATCTTGAAAGCGGAAATTAATAATACTAATAATAATGATGATGATGATTATGATGACGACTGTAATGACGGTGGTGATGACGATGATGATTATGACTATGATGATGATAATGATGGTGATGATGATGACGATGACGATGACGACGACGATGATGATGATGATGATGATGACGATGACGACGATGATGATGATGACGATAATGACGACGACGATAATGATGATGTTGACGATGATGATGACGATAATGACGACGACGATAATGATGACGATGACGACGATGATGATGATACGATGACGATAATGATGATGATGATGATGATGATGATGATGACGACGATGATGATGACGATGACGACGACGACGACGACGATGATGATGATAGTAATAGCTTCTTGTTCAGCTTTGCTGACCTCAGCACTCATAATCAGAAAAAATCGTCGACTTTTCTGGAAAAGTGTCAAGAATTCACTTATGTTATAGTTATATGAATTCTTAGACTTAGACTTACTCCCCATAATGCCTAGCTGGCATTTAGGGCAGCAACAAAGGATAAAATTTCACCAAGGGATAAACACATGAGTTTAGTGATCCAAAAGTGTTATCTGTTAATCTTCTAAAGCATGTCTAGACCCATTTCATGTGACGTCACACATCACGTGACCTGCTATAGCTATATTGAAGTGGGAAGCGAGTACGTGCGTATATTACAAATGCAGATCTTTTGTATCCTATTATATCGTTGCAGCTGTTCAAATCATGAACGAAAAAAAATGCTTCGGATCGCACTGAAATATTTTAAAGAAGAATATTAACATGGCGGTCACGCTGCTTGGTGATGAAAAAATTAGCATGCAGTATGTGCGACAAAATACGACAGACTACCAAGTCATTCATTTGTTACAGTGAAAGATGCTTATAAATTTAATGGTCTTTTAAGATAAATTGAAATAAATTAAAATACCCCAATCCACTGTCCGGCTTCCATTTCAGATAATCAAAAATTATGGAAAAACTAAGAAAAAATTCTTATTTTCTTAAGATCAATTATTCAATTATCACTGAAGAAAATACCCTTGACTGAAAATGAGGATTTTAATAGTCATTGTCTTAATTCTATCAAAAAAAACTCATAAACTTAAAATTTATAGCAATATGACATGTATGTTCTAAATACACATTTTAAAAGAAGATGCTGTGCCACTCAGTTAAGTCGTTCTAATAAACGATATATTACTCAATTATTGGGCGGATATCTCGTTATTGTTAACATAATATTTATCCTGAAATTTCCACTCAGTCTCTATTTTGAGTTATTCTTATTTTCTTTTTTCCTAGACTGAACAAACATTGCTTGCCAAGAGAAGCAACACCATAGTGACTGACGGTCACCTCATAAAACCTTCCAAGATAATCGAACTTCGAGTATTGAGTCTGCTTGTCAGACACAGGCTAGGTTTGTTAGTAATACTCGGGATACCGCGGAGTCGACGGGAGTTTATCATAGATCTATAGTTCTCGGTATTAATATAAGACTTTGATCAATCAGAACTGCACTCTGTCTTGATCAGCCGAACAAGACTTCTGACAGCAGTCTGAATAATACATATATCGTTAATATATGCGATTCAGTTATTATCCATTATCCCCTAGAAACCATTGAAGGTCCCCGCGGCTAAACTTTGAAAAGCTTGAAAACCAAGTATTGAATTGCGAAGATTGATCGACGGTGAACTTTGACAACGAATTTTCTAAAAAAAAAAACCAGAACAGATGGGACCCTGACAGAACTGATGTGATTCCGGCTTCATTTTTCCCAGTGTTTGTTTTTGTTCTGTTTGATTATCGATTTACTAGCTGACAAAAGCTTCTCTGATCTTTCATCAGTGCTCTTCTCACTCATTCTCCTATCAGCTAACTGCTATTTCTTTATTCTTGTACTTACAAACATCCTAGATACGTCCACCCTGGTAACACACTTCCCCGAAACAAAAGAGAAAAAATCCTTCCAACTATCGTGCGCCGGTATATGATATGTTAGTGTCTGTATCGATTCAATATTTCAAATCTATTAACGGGCCTTTGTGTCGCTTCGGCAAGCCTAGGTTTGAAGATTTGCCGAAGTTCAGGACTGAGCTAAGCAAATACGCAATACTGATGTAAAGAATTAATGGAAATCTAGTGTCAAACTCTCTACTATATCTGAATTAATTTGTTTGTGTTTTCACGATTTTATAATTAAAAATGTAGTCGACTTCTTTGTAGTTTTTTTATTCATTGCTCATAAATATATATACATATAATATGCCGGTATAGGTATATATATCAAGTAAGTGTTTGCTGATTTACTGAATTCAAATGAATTTCTTAGTGTTGAGCTGACGCCAGAAGAGTACTTTCAATTTTCCTTATCTAGTGCTCGGCCATGCTTCAAAGCAGTAAATGGTCCTTGTCTTAATATTTAGAATGCTAAGATTAATATATTAGATATCATATCTTGGTCTAGATCGGGTAATAAATTCAAACTGACCATCTTTTTGCGAGATAATAACTTGTGTTTTCTTTTCCTTGATTCCTTTTTGACTTAAGGAGATCCGTAGTTATTACATTTATCAGAAATTAAGTTTATGATGAAAGAAAAGAATTTCAATAAAATAGGATTTTCTTTTGCAACATTGTTAATGAAGAACTGCCGATAAAGCTGTATGTATTCACTGCATGGTCAGGGCTTGTTTATTTCTTCATTTTCTTGCAGCAAACATTATCATTTTGCTCACAAATAAACAGTAATGGTTCCACCAAACTATACATTATGAAAAATGGGGAATTCAATTTTCTCATTTCAAAGGTTTCGTGCATGGCTCTTATCGCTAATGTGTTTAAAAGAAAATGGAAAATATTATTAAAATTGTGTTAGTAAAAAGCCGTTCGACTGCATGAATGGTTCAAAGATATATAAGAAAAAAATTCATGATAACAGGTTGTTGTTTTAGGGACTGATGTTTTATCGCTTCACAGAGCAGGGTCGACTGATTTTCTTGTGTTTACACTACACTATAATACTAGTCTTCGCAGGTGCTTGTTACTGCTAACGAGTGATTTATCGATGCACGAGGTTTGATAGCTTGTGTTAATTATCAAATAAACAACTTAAATGCTAAAATAGTTTTAGGTGCCGTAATTTGTGAATAACAATAAACGCCGAGAAAGATTGGTTATTGCTTTTCAAAACGGACAAGAAAAGATGAAAAACCATTTGGATACTACAGTCATTTTTCTGTTTTTGATATTGCTGTCTACAGCCGATTGATCTTTAAATAATTATCCGAGTTTCTATTTGTTAATAAAGACTGATGGCCTATGTTAAGGTGCCAACATTTGCTATGTGTGCACAACTGTGTTCAGTAGCCACTTATTGATCCTGAGATCCTGCAGTTTCACACAGCACTTATCTGGATTCACTGAGATGGCTGTTCCAAAGTCAGAATATTAATATTCTTTAAGATAAATGTCATATAAGGCTGTTCTAGAACAGCAAAAAATTGAGAGTTTAAGAGTTTCCTTTTTTTTCCTTCAGGCAAACGGCAAACGTGATTTCCCCCATTTCGGCCACTTACCTTTTGCAAACCTTCTCACCAAAAACAAATATTTTTTTGTTTATCTACCGTTTGGAGATTTTTGCGATTCCTTTTTACTGA
Source organism: Anthopleura xanthogrammica (assembly GCA_964019055.1). Classification (NCBI taxonomy): domain Eukaryota; kingdom Metazoa; phylum Cnidaria; class Anthozoa; order Actiniaria; family Actiniidae; genus Anthopleura; species Anthopleura xanthogrammica. The sequence continues at coordinate 7,211,315 of OZ025206.1, read as the reverse complement.
TTTTAAGACTGATTTTTCACTGGTCAATTGACGTTTCATATTTGCCGTAAACGAGCCTGCACTACGTTTACTTTTCAACTATAAGGATTAAAATTTAATCCATCTGGAAAATGAAGCCTAATTTTGCATTCAAGTTTGAGAATGGCCTGCACCTTAAAAGCATTGTTCTTTAACTGAAATTTTAGAGCTTTGAATTGTTTGTGGTATTACTAAGATTATCTTCACTTCACTATATCAAACCAGATACTAAGTCCTTGAATGAAAAATAGAAGTTGATATAAAGAATACACTTGTTATTTTAGTAATCGAACAACAGAGCATACAAGTCCGGCATGGAATATTGAATGTAAAAGCTTAATAGATCTTAAGTAACCCTGCACTGACACAAGGGAAAAAAGGAACATGAATAAACGGTACCTTATCGGATAACGACGGATCGTTAGTTGCTGTTCCTATTACTGGAATCCAAAGATGAGAAGCTAAATATGCCAGAATGCTTGTCAGTCTTGTGTCCTTGGTATGCAGAACAACTGCAGAAACATCTTCGTTGATAATTTTCTTGCAGAACAAATAAGTAATTTGTGATAAAGACAAATCCTGTATAGAATATGGAACGAAGTCTATAGAAGAGCTAGATATGTTGGAGTGTACAGAGCCAAGGTCAGTGTGTAACGTTGTGCTGTTAGCTGTCAGGCTGGAAATGTATTCTTTGCCATTTGAAAAATTCCATTCATAAAATACCCCAACTCTAAAAACAGCCTTGAGCTGAACTGCCTTGAATGTCTGGAGAAATACCCAGCCAAGAAGAGCAATAATCCAAGACTTGTTGAATTTCATGAGTTACATTGATCGGCGAAGAAGCCTGGCAAAAGAGTGTCTTTCCGTCATCAGTTTATAGCACTGTAATCGAGTTTATTCATGTTGATTGTAGCATTCGATATTGCCAGTCATTTACGCCGGTTAAGTCGAAGTCCTCCTTACATACCATGAATCGTCCGCGAAGTAGAGAGCAACCGCAATATAATAAATGTATCTGCGAAAAAGAAAAACACGATGTCAACTGGTCAGTTTGGACATTGATATGCAAAAACAATACCAAGTGTACCAACCACGACTTAACCAGCCACTTAAAATAGGAACTTGTTGAAGGCAAGTTCAGCAAGCCATGCGGTTTACAAACGCCATCAATATATCCTAGTTCTAATATTAAACACTAAGATCACAACTTTTTCTTAAAAATAGCGAAATCAATTGCAGATTTTGTTTGCTTGTTCTCGTTCTTGATGTTTACAGACATTGTTCTGTCAAATTTTCAGTGGTCGGTTCTTTCGCGGGTTAATTTACGCACGCGCCTCCTTCTCTTGTGGCGATTTACTGACCTTGAACAGTACTGTACCTGGAGCTGGCTATATAGTGTAGTTTAAAGTTTTAAACAAGCGTTGATGATTTTAGTCATTTCCCATTGCTGTATGAGTTTCTTAATTCGGATCTCATTAAAAATACATTGCTTAAAAATTATACCAAGCAGGTGGGACTGAAGAAGAGTATTTATTGGAAAGAATTCCGAGAACATTAGCAGAACCCTACGTGTTGAAGTTATTTATTCTATTACCAAACATGCAACAATTCATTTAATCAGTATTTTTAGTTTTTTTTGGGTCTATTTCATGCTGTTTTTCTCATCTTGTCTTTCACTTTTCTTTGACCACACACTTCAAAAGCATCATTTAGCTTTGATATAAATTAATTGTTGTTTTGTTTACAGAAGAATTGAAAATTCAGAACTTTTTTGTCATGCTTATAAAATAATAAAATATTATTGATTTTTTTTTTTATAATTCTAGAACGACGGATCGAATGAGATAACATGATCCACAAAGTTAGGTAAAAGCTATTATTTATCTGTAGCCGGTGCAGCTGGGCAGCTCGATTATCAGTCAAGTTGGCTTTTTTCGAAAAATCAGATCGCTGTTAATGTGTAAAAAAGAAAGCGGCGTCTGATGTAAAAAGGATGTCGAGATGCTAACCAGATTCGTGATAATTATTCATTTTTACTTATCGTTTACAATCCCTCTAATTTCGGTCTCTTTTTTGTGTGTTTATCAGCCTTTTCACCTACATTCTTCAAAGACAGAAAGATTTGGTCTTGAAGTCCTTTCGCGAGGTTGCGGTGAATGACTGAATCATGGTAGCATCAAAGTAAGAATACCGATCGGGTTTCTCGGTACTTTATGTTAATCCATGTTTATGAATAAAGAAAAAACGAAGGTATAACTTCGGGCAGTTCCATTAAGATGGAAATTAAGAGTTTTGGCGGTAAAATTGAGTGATTTTCCCGTGGAACTTGGCAAGTCTTGATGTTGACTTACTAAAACCATTCAGCTGCAAATTAACCGGTTTAATCAGGTTTCTAGCCCGAGACGGAATGCAGCACTAACCCAGTATTTCTTTCGTTCTTTTTTCGCTCAATTGTTATGCTTTTCACAGTACGTATTCTTAATGCTCATAAAAACAAAAAATGAGAAGGTTTCATAATGAATGCTTAAAAAAGGGCTTCTGTATCAGACAGTTTAATAACCGCATAGTTTGTAAACATCAGATGGTTGGTGTAATCAAACCAATGATTACTGCTTGCTTGAGGTATGCCGAGTAATAAACATCAGCTAAATATCCTGAGGGGAAGAGAATCCGACATGATATGCGGTATAATTTCATGTTTTTTCTTGGTTTTGCCACACGACCCTAAGGCTTGGTGACTCAGTTCTTTTTAAAGTTAAATCCGCAATGCATGAAGCATGTCAGAAAATGCTTAACATTGGTGGCAATATGATGGATTGGTTTAGTGTCGGTGCCTCGAGCTAAAGCCATAGTGCTGTTTTTGAATTGTTATGCAAAACTCCCTTCAACAGACTAGCAGCTACTAATATTCAACATATATAAAATGATGACTTCTAAAAAAACTTAATGTACACTCCCAATGGAGTTTGGAGCTACTATATGATGTGAATAAGAAGTAAAATTAAGCACCGTGTAAAAATTTTTACCTGTACTGACATTTCGGACGTTAGCCTTCACTTAAAAGTCACTTCGCTAGTCATCAGATCAGCTAATATAGTACGTTACTATGGTAACTGGGGCCTAGCTTTAATGTCGCGTTTCTCATGCCGAAAAGAATAAACATCTCGGCAAACGAACCTAAATCATAAAGTTCGACATTTGATTCACACTTCAAACTAATTAATGTAACTGATAATTACAACATTTTACCGGCGAATCAGGCCTCAGATGCAATTCACTCTCACTTGATTCAACTTGTCGAACTTACATGCACACAAAAAAGAGAGGGGGATGTTAAGTGTTAGAGACGGCGCGCCGACCGTGAGACTGGACTAATTTAGCGTAGAATAAATTAGATAACTATCAGATACTGTAATTTTTCTTATGTCCGAATGCCACGTAAGAAACTATTTAATCGCCTAAGACACTAAGACGTAATCCGATAAAAAACAATTACGACACAAGCCCGATCATTTGGACTGAACTTGCGTCGTCTGATGGTCGGTTGATCCGCTGTAACTGCGTAGTAATGCATGCGATGAAAATTCAGTTTATTTGAGTAAATAAAGCAACCACTTTATCTTTAGCTAGAATAAAGCGATTTGGGGATTCGGTAAATTCAGTTTTAGCGTGTGCCGTCCTAGCAGCCGCTTTAACCACCATAGCCTCAAATGCCCGGCCATGAGATGTTCTCAACTGTTATTCTCGCTTCTTTTACTCAATGTTTGGATAAAGAAAAGGTCATTCAAGTATATAAAATGGAAGGGCCATTCCAGCAGAATGAGATCTGAAGTTTAGTGCTTTCTGCTGCAGTCAAAAATTGTTCTTCAGTGAAAAACTTTAAGTGATATAAGACTTGCGGTGAAAATATAAAAAAATCTTTGAATTTCAGAAGATGCTCTGTTTCTACGCCAGGAAAGTAACACAGTCTTCAGACCATTTACATCCGGTTTTGAAGGCCCTTTTTATAGATCGTACGTTATCAAGTTTTTATGACACATAAAAATTTCAACATCAGCAAGAAATAGTCCTTGGTTGATCTTTTCAAGAAAGCCTTCTTTCAGAATTCGACTTCAGTTTTTCAGCTAGTTCTGTTTAATTTTCATATGTTATTTTCGCTCTATTTTCGTTCCTCAAGTAAGTATAAGTTTTAAGTATATAGGAAGTTATATACTTGCAGAATCTCTTACAAGTAAGTAGTAAGGTTTTAACTTTAAGTATTAATTGCAAGTAGATTACAATATTAATCTGAACTGGCCATTAAGTCATCTCTGGCGTTTCTCTGAAAGCTATCAAAGAGATTTTCTCAGGCTCTAAATTGCGGTCAACAATCATTGAAGTTAAGGTGGTTGTTTTGAATATTACTCTTCTAATGGCTGATTAAAATAGTTCGGGTAACTCAAAAAGGGCTACCGTGCCGTGACTCTATGATGGCTTCCGTTAGGGAGAACTGAACTCTCTAAACTCTTCCGTTTCGAACCAATTAAAAAGCGCAAAAATACACACCTCCAATCAAAATTACTTATCCAATTGATGCGAAATATAATTGTTCTGAGTGCTAGCAGACATGTTGGTACCAGAGCCGAGTATTGACTAATATACTGCAATAAATATTCGAGCTTATTTTGCTTTGTGAGTAAGAATGACTTTAATTAATATTAATAGTAACAATAAGGGTGTTTTATGAGCTGTTCTTCAGTGTACGGTGCAGTGTTCCGAAAACCACAGATTTGTTTGAACGCGTAAACATTTGCCGCTGAGAAATGAAGGCACCGTGGCCATCAACAACGCGGATTAAACCACACACAGCCGATCGATGCAAACAACAGACTACATTCGCGAAGACAGACCGATGAAATATTCAGTAGAATGATCAGTATAATGAGAATATCGACGCTGTCAGACTTTTGAGCCATCACGTCTTCCTCCACAGAAGACCTAAAAATTATTGAACGTAACATAAAGAGTGGAAGGAAGGAAGGAATAAATTGAGTTAATAGAATTGGAAAAATGAAGGAGTAAATGCATTGTAATCAAGCCTTTTCTGCATGAAGCATCAAGCTCACCATTCCAATTAAAACAAGTGTAGTGTAAATACCCTGATTTTTCATTATTTTTACTAACAATTGATTACGGCAGTCTGTAATTTCGAGCTGAATAGATTCTAGTTCTAGAACTAAAGCAAACTTGATCATTCAGAAACGACGAAAAATATCATCGCGTAAGTAAGAAAGTAAGAAATTATTCTAAGCCTATTTCACATTTTTGCTATATGAATAAACTGCAGCTAATGAAAAGGTTTTTATCAGTAACATGATGTTTGCGTTTTTTACCAAATATATTATAAGTTAAAATTATGAACAGAAAGTCAGTGATGTCGTTTAGATTACAAACCTATAAAATGACTAAATTGAACTCAGCAAGATCATCCAAGCAAGCATATTTTTCGGTTGACATGGATCTTTTGATGCTGCGATGCAATGTGTATACTGCAAGCGAAACTTTACTGAAATAGAAAGGTTATCATTGAACGACGACGTGGCAGTATTCCAAAACTAATAGGCAACATTTCATGTTTAGCAAAATTTGTAAACGACACTCCACATCTGACCCAATAACTTGGCTTTACAAACGGGCTACTCAAAGCATCCACGGTGGTCGAGAACCTAAATTAAAGCCTATCGCCTTTTGTAGGTAAAACGTCGACTCATATGCAGTTTTAGTAAATGCACTGGCTTTGAATACTGGCATGATATGATGGGAACTGGAACTGATCCACAAGGTTTTACGCCGGGGAACTTAAGTCATAAATTTTAAGTAGGAAAGTAAGTTATAAATATTATCAATTCCAATTTGATTTAGCGATTTCAATGCACAAACGTCGTAGTTTAGAATAGTTGATTTACACTCAGTGACCAACCTTCAGAATCTTGGGAGTTGGATATTAGAATCAATTTTTGATGGAATTATAATTGATTTTCAACGCTTCGCTGTAATCGTGTGTCTTTTCCTGTCGTTTATACCCTTTGACTGTTTTTTTTCCTTTCTTTGCAAATTAGTATTCTATTTTAATTTAATTTATTTGACCGACCGAAAATCATCAACACAAGCAATCACGTGACTACCCTCAGTTGGAAGTCTAAATGATCATGAGATTGAAAGAGTAAATGTTCCTACTCTTATTCTGGCTATTTCTTTTTCCTTTGCTTTTATGTGCGTTTATTTACTTCGTCTTCTTTTTAACAGTTCATATGGAATGAGAAGGCGTCGAAGAAAATTGTAACCAAAACAGTTTTCATTACCATTGTCCCGCTGGGAAGAAACATGCCTTTTAAATAAAAAAAAAAGAATTAATTGTCCGCATCAAATATTTTTATTATTTATCTTCCAAGGGGGAGGGGGAGGGGGAGTATCTTCCAAGGGGGAGGGGGAGGGGGAGGGGGAGGGGGAGGGGGAGGGGGAGGGGGAGGGGGAGGGGGGATATGTATATACAAGCATTTGTTATAAGGTCATGATCAATATTATAAGTTCAAATGTTATAGAACAAAATAGGTAATGCAGAGTTTTTTGTCTTTTTCAACAACAAAAGCAGGTGTGTTCTTGATGGCGGTCGAAGACGCATGCAAGCAGTCTGTCAACTATGGTTATCAAACCAGATGAACTCTGATCATGACCGAAAAATTTGAAAGTCTCGTAAATTCTCGCATTATAACCGTGACCGAGCCTGGGGCCTTGGAGTTTCATAAACAATTAACGGCTGCTAAATTCAAAATTAATCACCAACCCCCTCTCCTTCTTGCCCTGCACGAAAACCATGTGACCACCCCCTCCCCTTGGACGATAAATAACTGGTTATAGTATTGAACAAGTCCCTTACAGCAACGTGCCTCGGTCACCGCAAGGCCCGGGGGGGGGGGGGGGGGACTCCGGGGGTAAAGTATCGGGTATGCTCGTCGTATCTCTTAGGGGTAAAAATCAGCGATTTGGTATCTTTTAGGGTCTTAAATTTGAGGTTTAGCAAATCAGCACTTTCTGGTATCTTTTAGGGTGTTGAAAAAGGAACTAGCCCATTGCATAATAATGCAATACGTATGCCTTCGTAAACTCAGAATATTACTCAATGTAATTTAAAGTATTTTTTAATAGTATTATTTTTGTGGTATCTCTTAGGGATTTAATTTTGCCAAGCCACGCCCTTTTGAAAAAACTTCCGGTATCTTTCAGGGGTATTTTTGGAAATTTCCGACGAGCATACCCGATACTTTACCCCCGGAGTCCACCCCCCCCCCCCCTTCCCCCGGGCCGCAAGGACATCGAGGAAAGTATGACTATTCTTATTATGTAATTAAAGACAATCTAACTACTGCTTCGACCCCAGTAACGAATACAGACAATGTTATTGTTAACTAAACACTTCTTTTAAACTGCTTTCTGACCTCAAGACCGATTATTTAACTAATTTGTGGTGTGAGAAAGGTCCAGATGAGCGCTATTACTGAATGTAAGGTCTATTTTAATATTGTTACCAAATATATTGATGTTTTCAGTAGTATATGCGACATTAATGGAATGAAAAGCAATTTCAAAATTACTAACATGTTGACAGACTCCTGATTTGACTGTCGGCCAACTTAAGGGGACCATCAATTAATAGTAAGATTTACCATTTTAGAGCTAGGAATTGAGGACTCGGATATTCGCTGAGTTTGAATTTGAGTTAGATAAGTTTGAGTTGAGTTAGAATAGCTAGAGTTTGAGTTCTCATTTAATTTCAACTGAGTTAACTGATAGATTTGTTTTTGTCTTTGTTTCGAAGTATGAAAATAAAAAAATAAAAATATAGATTTAGAATATATATGTATCACCCATAAATGTAATAAAAAACATAAATGTAATAACAATCAACCATAATGTTATAATGGACCCCACCATAAATGTAATAAAATTGAACCATAAATGCAATATAATCGTTTGGTTAGTCATAGTACTGGGGGGTCCTATAATCCATTTCCGAGCCCAAAAATTTGCAAAATCCGAGTCCCAGTCAAAAAAAATTTCAGTCCGAGTTATAGAGTAGTAAGAGATTTTGTTTGCAAAATCTCCCAGTAATGGCTAAATCCAAGAGAGTATAAAGTAAGAGAGCACACATCTCCCACACATCTATCCCCATGAAAATTATTCGAAATTATTTTTAGCTGCGCGCGCAGCCTGAACTGAATCAGGAATCCCATGATAAAACATTTCAGGCTGCAAGCAGAGATACAAATAGATTTTCAAATAATTATCATAGGGCACGTAGATGTGCTCTCTTACTTCATACTCTCTTGCTAAATCCCAGCGTGCGAAGCATCAAGGGACAAAACGTTAATTCGAATTCATTTGCTCCTGGACGTCGAGAAGTGAAGAGCTCCCGACGGTTTGAAACTTGATGTAAACAAACAAAGGCCATAAGAATATCAAAAGTTTATGGAGAAACGGGAAGTTAATAAGCTATTTTATATATCATACACAAAATTTGGAATTTATTGAATAAAATTCAAAACTAAATAAATCAAATTATTTGTAGCCGAGTCTTACAAACTATACCGAGTTTTTCACCCGAAAATCTTTCAGCTCAAATGTTTGCTAGGATGCCTAATATGTTGAAGTAATTCAGCTTTTAACAAGGAAATAACTGATTCTGATCCTTCTGGCAACGGAATGCTGGAAACTATACTGAGGTTTTTAAAGAAATCGACTAAAATAATATGATGAGAAATTTCAAAACTCAAGCAAGCGCAGATTGCTAGAAGTCAAGAAACTAAAACTTATATGACAATAATAAAGTATACTAAAAAAGTTTTTTTACTTATGGCAAGAATACTCTGTTTAAAAAATATCAGCTAGAAAACTACTTGCCTGTTCGTAAAATTACCCAAATTTTAAGCAGCAGACTCTGAAAGCCCTGCAAGTGTCACCACAGATCGTAGGTAAAAATTGAAAAACAAAACAAACATGAAATCTCTAAAAAGCAAAGTGTAATATGAAAATTAAATAATATAGAAACAATAAAAAAAAGCAAATATAGCCGCCTATGCTGATCATAAAAATGTCTGTTAGTTCAGTGAAAAACAGTATCGCGTAATTAATCGTGGCCCTGTCTACATATTAACCAATGTGAACAATTAAAATATCGAGCTTTCCCAAAAAAAAAATGATCAACAAAATTCAATTCAATATAAGAGTATAAATAGAATATTATTAAAGTATTTTTGGTTTACAACATCTAAAACTAGTTATAGAATTCCGTCCTTTTTCGAAAGCAAAATAGTATTTTCAACTCGTAATGAAGAAGTAGAATGCCTCTGATTTCACTGTTAATGATAATACACTTTTCTTTTTTTTGGTCTTTTTTTCCCCACAAAGCAAACAACTTAAATAAAATATTGTTTAGGAAGAACTTTTTTCAATTACAACGAATAAAAAGAAAAAGAAAAAGAATAAAAAGGCGCCCATTTGGAGCATCTAATAGGTTCACTCTTCGAACAGCAAGTGCATGCAAAGTTAAAAGACAACAGTGAGATATCAACTTTTATCTCACCAATTTCACCTTAATTTAGGTACTGTACCTATCGTGTATTTGCATGATGATAAACTGATATTATTTCGACATTTATCTGACCAAAGTGGTACAACACTATAAAATTTTCCTCGTCAAATATTGGAAGAACTGAGTTACCTGCTATACGAAAGCTAGTTCAAGAAAGGCTTCAATATGAGTCTTTATATCTCAAAACGTACTGGGGAGCCCTGGGAAGCGTTTATACCACATGAAAGGTACTTTCCTCCTTTACATTTTGTTATAGTTTCAATACGAGATCCCTTATATTTCAAGAGTAAACGACAGAAGTGTGAAGCAAGCAGTTCTAGACAAAATGACTCGAGATCAAAATTAACACACGGAAATGAATGACGATAAAAAATACTCATAAGCAAGATTTTGAAGCCAAAATTCTATGACACCTTCAATATAACATGCACTTTAATCCTACGAAATTTCATCCTAACTGAAAAACAAATAAATGCTATAAAACCTACTAACTTTAGCACTTGCCTTCTCTACCGTGATGCTTCGCGTGCTGTGTCCAACCCTCCCTGACATGCGCAGATCGTCTTGTAGCAAAGACGTGATGTTGAAGATGGCGCTTATTTTATCCTAGTGTCTGTTGGAGCTTGTTTTAGTTGAAGAATTGATGAAAAACCAAGGTAAATACCAATAGATCTTTAATGGATAATTTAGTACTAGTGAAAAGGTTTGCCAGAAAAACTTACAGTGTTTCTAGAAACTCTAACGAAGTTGGCATTCGGGACTAAAGTTAATCTTCAAAATTTTTTCTAGTCATGTTTTTCTTGCTACTTTTGTATGCTTTTTCTGACTAAAGTCACTACTCTTTCTTGCTACTTTAAAGCTATTACAACTTTTTTGGCTTTTTGTTAACTGATTCTCAGATCAGAAAAACGTGGCCAAACGTTTTTCCAAAGTTTTTTTTGTTTGTAGTAAGAAAAAAAACCCGGATGAATTTCACAACGAATTAACGGCCAAATTTTAAAACTCAAATTATGTCAGTCACTCCGAAACTCCGCATGCACAAACACAAAAACAAAGAGAAAAGGAAAAAAAGGACCTCAGTCAAACAAGCTAATATGTGTGCCAGAACTTCGACTTCTAGCCTTCTCTAGCTCATTATAAACTGAAATTATAAACTGATTCAGTTATTTTCAAACACTCAAAACTTTGCTCGACTATTTTTTACCAGGAGCCCAATGTTAAGGTATTTCCGTAGTAATAGATCCGAACATAGAATTTTAATAACACTTCGCACAGTTATTAAGTTATTGCTACTCATTCCAAAAATAAAGCAAGCTGTGATAAACAAATAATAGTATGGTTTGGAGTGATATTTGGCAAAAATACCACGAGTGATATTTCAAAATTGTTGTAATTTCACGAGCCGTCCTCGGCGACATGGCCTAAGAAATTTAATGAAAAATCTGTATAGGTTTGTTTGTTCATCGTTTGAGCGGCCGCTTCATCACGTACGGGGCACAAAATTTAAAAAGCTTAAGCTTAAATAATAAAAAGAAACACTGAACCAAAAGTGTGACTTAAAGCCTTTTTCTACGACATAAAAAAACTTTAAGCTAAAGCTGTGCTAAAAACAGCATATTTTAGTCATTTTAAGGAAGTTCGAGTTGATAATTTACAATTCTGACTTATCTGCTTGTCTTGACTTGAGACTCGTTGTTGTAAAGATTAAGTTTTCAAAGTCTGTTTTTCGCTTCAACGAAGGCAAATCGTCGTTGTTGAGCTATGTGATCTTGAATTTGAAAAACAGGTTTTCCAGGAATAAACAGCCGTCGGATATCCTTATCTTCACCAGGATAACTTCAACAGAAGCATGTTTTTGTGAGTTTTTACTTCACTGGTTTTCTTCTTTTGCCGAAGAAATCTCCACACGATTTTCAAGTTTCTGGCACAAGAAATCCTTTCTTAAATCGATTCCATTGATAAAAGCCAACTCTTGAAACGTTCTGTCGTACATATACTATTGTTCTTTTAGTGTTCGTTAATGTTTTTGCTTGTAGATTCAAATAATTAGCTTAATATTTAGGGAAATCTTTCTGCCACTTCAAATATGTTTTCGTGGTTGCCATGGCAATTTTGAATATAAGAGTATAAATAGAATATTATTAAAGTATTTTTGGTTTACAACATCTAAAACTAGTTATAGAATTCCGTCCTTTTTCGAAAGCAAAATAGTATTTTCAACTCGTAATGAAGAAGTAGAATGCCTCTGATTTCACTGTTAATAATAATACACTTTTCTTTTTTTTGGTCTTTTTTTCCCCACAAAGCAAACAACTTAAATAAAATATTGTTTAGGAAGAACTTTTTTCAATTACAACGAATAAAAAGAAAAAGAAAAAGAATAAAAAGGCGCCCATTTGGAGCATCTAATAGGTTCACTCTTCGAACAGCAAGTGCATGCAAAGTTAAAAGACAACAGTGAGATATCAACTTTTATCTCACCAATTTCACCTTAATTTAGGTACTGTACCTATCGTGTATTTGCATGATGATAAACTGATATTATTTCGACATTTATCTGACCAAAGTGGTACAACACTATAAAATTTTCCTCGTCAAATATTGGAAGAACTGAGTTACCTGCTATACGAAAGCTAGTTCAAGAAAGGCTTCAATATGAGTCTTTATATCTCAAAACGTACTGGGAAGCCCTGGGAAGCGTTTATACCACATGAAAGGTACTTTCCTCCTTTACATTTTGTTATAGTTTCAATACGAGATCCCTTATATTTCAAGAGTAAACGACAGAAGTGTGAAGCAAGCAGTTCTAGACAAAATGACTCGAGATCAAAATTAACACACGGAAATGAATGACGATAAAAAATACTCATAAGCAAGATTTTGAAGCCAAAATTCTATGACACCTTCAATATAACATGCACTTTAATCCTACGAAATTTCATCCTAACTGAAAAACAAATAAATGCTATAAAACCTACTAACTTTAGCACTTGCCTTCTCTACCGTGATGCTTCGCGTGCTGTGTCCAACCCTCCCTGACATGCGCAGATCGTCTTGTAGCAAAGACGTGATGTTGAAGATGGCGCTTATTTTATCCTAGTGTCTGTTGGAGCTTGTTTTAGTTGAAGAATTGATGAAAAACCAAGGTAAATACCAATAGATCTTTAATGGATAATTTAGTACTAGTGAAAAGGTTTGCCAGAAAAACTTACAGTGTTTCTAGAAACTCTAACGAAGTTGGCATTCGGGACTAAAGTTAATCTTCAAAATTTTTTCTAGTCATGTTTTTCTTGCTACTTTTGTATGCTTTTTCTGACTAAAGTCACTACTCTTTCTTGCTACTTTAAAGCTATTACAACTTTTTTGGCTTTTTGTTAACTGATTCTCAGATCAGAAAAACGTGGCCAAACGTTTTTCCAAAGTTTTTTTTGTTTGTAGTAAGAAAAAAAACCCGGATGAATTTCACAACGAATTAACGGCCAAATTTTAAAACTCAAATTATGTCAGTCACTCCGAAACTCCGCATGCACAAACACAAAAACAAAGAGAAAAGGAAAAAAAGGACCTCAGTCAAACAAGCTAATATGTGTGCCAGAACTTCGACTTCTAGCCTTCTCTAGCTCATTATAAACTGAAATTATAAACTGATTCAGTTATTTTCAAACACTCAAAACTTTGCTCGACTATTTTTTACCAGGAGCCCAATGTTAAGGTATTTCCGTAGTAATAGATCCGAACATAGAATTTTAATAACACTTCGCACAGTTATTAAGTTATTGCTACTCATTCCAAAAATAAAGCAAGCTGTGATAAACAAATAATAGTATGGTTTGGAGTGATATTTGGCAAAAATACCACGAGTGATATTTCAAAATTGTTGTAATTTCACGAGCCGTCCTCGGCGACATGGCCTAAGAAATTTAATGAAAAATCTGTATAGGTTTGTTTGTTCATCGTTTGAGCGGCCGCTTCATCACGTACGGGGCACAAAATTTAAAAAGCTTAAGCTTAAATAATAAAAAGAAACACTGAACCAAAAGTGTGACTTAAAGCCTTTTTCTACGACATAAAAAAACTTTAAGCTAAAGCTGTGCTAAAAACAGCATATTTTAGTCATTTTAAGGAAGTTCGAGTTGATAATTTACAATTCTGACTTATCTGCTTGTCTTGACTTGAGACTCGTTGTTGTAAAGATTAAGTTTTCAAAGTCTGTTTTTCGCTTCAACGAAGGCAAATCGTCGTTGTTGAGCTATGTGATCTTGAATTTGAAAAACAGGTTTTCCAGGAATAAACAGCCGTCGGATATCCTTATCTTCACCAGGATAACTTCAACAGAAGCATGTTTTTGTGAGTTTTACTTCACTGGTTTTCTTCTTTTGCCGAAGAAATCTCCACACGATTTTCAAGTTTCTGGCACAAGAAATCCTTTCTTAAATCGATTCCATTGATAAAAGCCAACTCTTGAAACGTTCTGTCGTACATATACTATTGTTCTTTTAGTGTTCGTTAATGTTTTTGCTTGTAGATTCAAATAATTAGCTTAATATTTAGGGAAATCTTTCTGCCACTTCAAATATGTTTTCGTGGTTGCCATGGCAATTTTGAATCACACGGACAGTTACGTTCAAATCACACTCGTCTTAGCCAATCAGATTGCAGAAATTTCTTGGGTCATATGATAAATGAAGATATAATATAAGGGCTGGTTTTTGACAACGATGTTATCATCTTTATTTCACAGCAGTTCCCTAAACTTATAGCTTCATAAAATGGGGTGGAAAAGATGTTGTCATAGAACAGAGAACATACCAGGAAGAGATGTCTGGACACAATCAGGACGATCTTGTGGTGGTTCTACAAAGAAGTTTGCAATAATTGCGCTAATAGTATTGGGTGCGATAATACTATTAAGTGTGTCAATATCAGTACCTCTGACCGTGACAAGCACAACAGGTTAGTATAGTTTATACAATTTATACACAATTTACTGACAAACCGCACATTAATTTAATTTGATCCTCCTGTTAATCATAGATTAAGTCTTAAAATGTTCAAAACTCAAGTGAAAGGATTAAAAAAAAAAGTTGGTTCGGGACTAATAAATCCCGTAATAAACTTTTCATCAAACTTTATCTATAAGAACAACTACCGCATAGATGAAACTCACTGCGCTCATTTTGGAGTTGAAGAGGGTGGTTTTAGGCAGTTGTGTGTGTAAATCATGATTTTCATATGATAACAAAATTTTATTTCAAGTTGAAAAAAATTATCCTGAGCAAGATTTTAACGTAGCTGGTATAGAACGATTTAACAAATTTGATATATGATCCGGACCCATTGTCATGGTAACGGTCTGAGATGGGAAAATCTCAGACCGGAAATCAGCTAATCAGAGCGCGCGTACTATCGTAACCACATAATAAAGCAACAGTAACTAAGGGAATCGGAACCATGTATAAGCCTCATACTCATCCTAGTAGATCCAATCCAACATTGGCTATTGGTGACAATATACCAGATATCGTATGAGTATGAAAAGTCAAGGCAAACGGCACGGTTACGGCTCGGTGCGAACACGGCACCAAATGTCGAATGTTTTTATACACTGCACGGCACTGACACGGTCACGGCAAGGTGCGGTCGTAAGTTTTCATATTCATGCGAAACCTGCTCTATTTTTGAGCACTAATATTAGTATAGGTAATCATATGGTTTCGAGTTCAGTTTGGGATTAATTTGCACGAGTGTGATTTTCAAAGAGTTCAAATTGCACGAGACCGTAGGTCGAAAAAATTACTCGAATTTGATTGGCTTAGAGCAGTGCAGTTCAAGTGTAACACAGTGCAAAAATCTGTAACACAGTGCAAAAAAGTGTAACACAGTGCAAATTACATTTTCCGAAAACGTGCTTGAAACCAATTTTTTTTGATTCTGCTGTTGATAACATTATTAATCATATCCATTTTGAAATCATTAGCAAATCCTGCAATCTGATTGGCTACAAAGTGTGCGATTTAAGCATTAATTGCACTATTTTGAATCATTAATTGCATCATTTTGTCAAACAATCACTTTTGAAGCTACAAATAACTGTTGAGTATTTTAATATATTAAGTTTCAAAATGGAAATGATTAATAGGTAATAGAACTGAGTGTCTTGCAATTTTGGGCAGAAATCACACTCGTGATTAACAAATTGCACTCCCGCTGCACGGTCGTGCAATTTTGTAATCACTCTTGCGATTTCAGCCCAAATTGCACTCAACTCAGTTCTATTACCATTATTAATCATATCCATTTTGAAATCATTAGCAAATCCTGCAATCTGATTGGCTACAAAGTGTGCGATTTAAGCATTAATTGCACTATTTTGAATCATTAATTGCATCATTTTGTCAAACAATCACTTTTGAAGCTACATATAACTGTTGAGTATTTTAATATATTAAGTTTCAAAATGGAAATGATTAAAAGGTAATAGAACTGAGTGTCTTGCAATTTTGGGCAGAAATCACACTCGTGATTAACAAATTGCACTCCCGCTGCGCGGTCGTGCAATTTTGTAATCACTCTTGCGATTTCAGCCCAAATTGCACTCAACTCAGTTCTATTACCATTATTAATCATATCCATTTTGAAATCATTAGCAAATCCTGCAATCTGATTGGCTACAAAGTGCGCGATTTAAGCATTAATTGCACTATTTTGAATCATTAATTGCATCATTTTGTCAAACAATCACTTTTGAAGCTACATATAACTGTTGAGTATTTTAATATATTAAGTTTCAAAATGGAAATGATTAATAGGTAATAGAACTGAGTGTCTTGCAATTTTGGGCAGAAATCACACTCGTGATTAACAAATTGCACTCCCGCTGCGCGGTCGTGCAATTTTGTAATCACTCTTGCGATTTCAGCCCAAATTGCACTCAACTCAGTTCTATTACCATTATTAAGCATCAAGACTATGCATTTTCCGATCGCAAAGGAATAAGTTTAAGCGGTGAAAACGGCTAAAAAATTGGTGATTTTGTTTGTTTTTGAATACTTTTTTGTCGGTTTCAGTTGAACAGCGTCACGTCACTCTCACGTCACTCTCACGTCATTGAACAGCGCGCGCTGCTGACGCTATCTCACGTCATTGAACGCACGCTCAGAGTTTTTTCTTGAGATTTTCAATTCCAGACGGTAATGTTTGTAAGGTTTTTTTATGTATATTATTTTAAAAGCAAAAAATTGCTTGCAAGACACTAACAAATCACGATATTTTGTGATAACCGAGTTCAATAATTGTTTTATCATTCAGATTGTTTTTTTGTGTGTGTGTGTGTGTGTGTGCTGTGGCTATTTGTGCTTCTATCAAACACGCCAAGGCATTTTCTGACAGCACAGGGAAGCAAGCCATGCATGTTGACAAATGCAACTTTACTGCGCATGAGCAGCCCATTATTTGCAGGAAAACGGCTTTACACCGTAATGCGCTTGAGCAGACCATTATTTGTAGGAAGTTATTTGCAGTTCTCTCGGCCAATCATAAAGTCGAAAAAGAATAATTTAAATGATAAAAACAGTAGCTGAATTAATCTTTTTTTTTAGCTAGCTAGAGTACGTTCAAGAAATTTAATACCAATTACTTTTCATAACATTTTGTTGGCAGCCGGTGAACATTCATTCATTCTTTCAGCTTGTTGGTTATATTAAATATATTTCAAAAACCGTGGTGTGTGGTGTAGTACGGTATTGAAATGTGCTTTGGTGTTTTGTAGTATGCAATGAAATATCATTAATATGTTGGTGGTTTTCTCCGATTTTTCTTTCTCTAAAGCTCAAGTAGGAAAACTTCAATCGTCCGGAAATGAAGGGGCAATGCCAGAATGGTCAGAATGGGAAGCATGCAGTAAACCATGTGGTAATGGCACTCGAACCCGACAGCTCAACTGCAGCACTACCACTGGACCTTGTAATAGCAGTGTCTTTGAAACACAGGATTGTAACACCCATGTGTGCAATACATGTGAGTAGATACGTATTTACGTAATTGTAGATAATAGAAAGAAAGAAAGAAAGAAATCCAATAAATGGGATATGTACAAGCTAGTGAATCTTCAATCAGAAAGTAGCCGAGTAAGATAAAGGTTACTACCGGTAGCCACTTTTGGAAAACAGATTAACATTTTTTAAACTACAATTTTTTACACTATAATTTAATGCTGATTCCGAATATGAAAATAAAAATGGGTGTCCAGATCTCGTTTTTGAGATAGTCAGCATTTAATGGCTGCCAACGCGCGAGTTGTTGAAGCAAAAATTGCGCTACCGGAAGTAATCAGGAAAAACATTTAACTCATAAGATAACAGTTCTTTGCAGACTATATCATGCAACAATGCCGGCACAAAGTCAATTTGCAAAATATGATAACAAAAAAAAGTTGAACTCCATAGTCGGTTTACTTTTCTGGGGAAAACTGGGAGACAGGGTCCTCCCTGGCCCAAAGTCACGCTCAAAGTCACTTTGGGCTGGAGTAACTATAGCCTCCACATTTCTTGCTAGTATCCACTAAATTTTCAAATCTCAAACCCTCCCCTTTTACCCTTTTGCATACTAGTCTCTATATTCGAATCATATCTAAGTCTCCTAGGGTCCGAGTTCCAGTATAAGGTCGTATAAGAATGAAAATTTGGTAGGAAAGATTTCTGATCCGTTATACAAATATAATGGTTCTTTTTCTAACTCAAATATTCTCCATTTACTATAGTTCTATGTTCTGGACAAACATATGATATTTGCGCCAATCACATGAAGTTATGGCAAGTGGACGAACTAAACTCAACTCACATCACACTAAATTGCACTCCAGCTGAACTGGCGGATGTGGAAGAATTGTTACTAATAGTCACCCAGTCAGATCTCGTTGACTATGGAAAATATGAAACTGTCACGATAAAGCACCCTGTTACAGAAAGGTATTGCGATTCAGTTTCAATTTCATTTTCCTTTTTTCTCTTTGTTTTTATTTCTTTTCTTTGCTGTTCAATATTCTTTCGAATTCCTTGCTCATATAGATTTATTACTGAGTAGTTAAAGTAATAGATAAATATTCAGGGACGTAGCTACGAAATTTTGGCAAGTACGCACGGGTCCCATGGCCTCAAACGCTCCCACCCCAAAAGTAAAGTTTTTGCATTCCATACATGAGCAGATCGGAAAATATGGGAATTTCACAAGTACGTGCGTGCGTATTTGCATAATGGAAGCTATGCCCCTGTATATTATCAAATCATAGACTTCCATTTCACCCACAATGGACATAAAATGGAACTGATGGAAAATCCCTCACCAAGAGCATGATAAATTACATTCCCAGACATTCCAGTATAATAGATATGGTCAATTCGTAGATAGATTTCTGGCTGATAGCTTTTTTCATGCCCAGAATAAAGTCTTGGAAGAAAATATTCAACTTTTTACAAAAACGACTTCACACCCACCAATCAATCAGCGCGCGAGTTATTTTTAGCCTAGCTAGCAATCTGATGGGACCAAGATTTATTAAGAAATGGACTCCCCTAGTAATTTCCCCCTTATGATATAGTCAATGGTAAATGTTAAATCATTAAAGTAACAAATTAGGACGTGCTTTCATTTTCATCTGGCCTTCACTAAGACTGTATTATATTTAAGAGACTGTATTTTTCTTCTTCTTTTCCTTCAGTTGTGTCGTTCCTTTAGCTTCACCATTATCCAAGCTGTCAACTTTAACAAGTAATCCATGTGAAATTATGGCCCAGCGTATTCCATCGTTTGACTACTTTATACTAGCTAATTCTTGTAACTTGACTTGCCGTGCACGGTATCCTCTGGCAAAAGATATTTTTGGTTATCTTGCGATTAAATTGGGAGGTGTTCTTGCCCTAAGAGCTTCGAATCTAAGGATTGATAACACTTCACTGATGGAGGTCAATGGGAAAGGTAGGTTTACTAGTATTTTTCTATTATTCAATACTATTTAAGTATCGCGATTCTCCTATAGGTTTTATCGGGAGAGAGCCGCCCGTATTGTCATCTCAGAATTACCGCACTATTGGAGAATCGCGATACAAAACTTATTGCGATTTTGAGCCGCCAAATACAGAATATGTTTTCCCCCAACTAGCCGCCAATATAAACCCGTATTGGTGGCTCAAAATCGCAATAATTAATAATAATAATAATAATAATAATAATAATAATAATAATAATAATAATAATAATAATAGAGTCGTTAGAGTTGATTGGTGTAGCTGATAATGTGAAAGCTTTATTGGAGAAGAGCATGTCATTATGGAGGACAACCCTAACATCGAATGGAAAAATACTTGGAGAAGTGGAGTTCAAGAGAGGAATATTCCAAGGAGACTCACTATCTCCACTGCTATTCGTGATCGCACTAATACCTTTGACCGATATACTCAGAAGCACCCAAGCTGGCTATAAGATCAGTAAAAGCGAGGAAAAGATCAATCACTTACTATTCATGGACGATCTCAAACTCTATAGTAAGAATGAAAAAGAACTTGATTCCCTCGTCCAAACAGTGCGCATATTCAGTGACGACATTGGTATGGACTTTGGAATTTCCAAATGTGCAGTGCTGGTCATGAATAGAGGTAAGAAGATCAAGAGTGATGGAATTGCTCTTCCAGATGGGAGAAAGCTTAGATCGTTAGAAGAAAATGATGATTGTTATAAATACTTGGGCGTACTGGAAGCTGATGATGTCCTACATTTAGAAATGAAGGAAAAGCTACGAGTTGAATATAAGAGAAGGCTGAGAAAACTCCTTAAGTCGAAGCTGAATGGAGGTAACCTCATGAAAGCAATCAATACGTGGGCTGTATCATCGATTCGCTACAGCGGAGGAATAGTCAATTGGACCAAGAATGATCTGCAAGAAATGGATCGAAAAACTAGAAAGTTGTTATGCATGTATGGAGCTCTTCATCCCAGGTCTTGTGTCAACCGTATCTATTTACCAAGAACTGAGGGAGGGCGTGGCCTTATCAGTATTGAAGACTGTATCAGAATGGAAGAAGGAAGCCTCGCACAGTATATTAAGAACAGCCAAGAAAGGTTGTTGATTGCAGCTTGTAAAATAGGAAAACATGCACCAGCGGAACAACCAAAGGATTACAAGGAAAGAAAGAGAGACCAAAGGTGGGAAGAAATAATGACGAAACCCCTACAGAGGCAGTACCATCAGCAAATCAAGGATGTGGCTGATAAGGAGACGTGGAATTGGCTGAGAGTCGGTGATCTGAAGAGAGAAACTGAAGGGCTAATCATTGCTGCTCAAGACCAAGCTATAAGAACTAACGCAATAAAGGCTAAAATCGAAAATCAAGAAGTGTCTGAAAAGTGCAGAATGTGTGGCACATGTGAGGAAACTGTAGAACATATTATTTGTGCCTGCAGTAAACTTGCACAGATAGAGTACAAGCGTCGGCACTGGGACTACTGCACTGGGAACTTTGCAAGAAATATGGATTACCATGTTGTGACAAATGGTATGAACATGATCCCGATAGTGTAATGGAGAACCATGAAGTGAAGTTGCTGTGGGACTTTACCATCCAGACAGATAGGATAATCCAGGCTAGGCGTCCGGATATAGTTCTGGTTGAGAAGGAATTGAACAAAACCTGGATTATCGATGTAGCTGTGCCTGCTGACAGAAGGATTGAAATCAAAGAGCTTGAGAAGATAGAAAAATACCAGGACCTTGCCAGAGAACTAAAAAAGATATGGAAAACAAAGGTCAAAGTAGTACCAGTAGTAGTGGGAAGTTTAGGCTCAGTGTCAAAGAGACTGAAGGAATATGTAACTATGTTAGACATAAGTAACAGGATAACAACACTTCAGAAATCCGCAATTTTAGGAACTGCCAGAATATTAAGGAAAGTCTTGGAACTTTAAGGAAAAAAAAAAAAAAAAAAAAGGGGGGGGGGGATAAAAGAAAGAAAAAGAAAACGTCAAGCAGCATTGTAACAATAGGTTAAAGGTTTCGGTTAGGTTTTGAAATGTCAGTTTGAAGTCTTAGGTCTTGGGAAAAGACCCGACTAGTAATTTTACCAGGGAAAAATCATATTATGTAAAAATATTTTTTTTTCTGAGGTTAAAATAAAATAATAATAATAATAATAATATATACAGTTTCATATATTAATATTCTTTTTTGATTATAATATTCTTCCCCGCATCCTTCTCTTGGGCTTGGGTATAACCGACTCCCTCTATTCCTCCCTCCTCCCCCAAAAATAATTAAAATAAATAATAAAATAATACATAAATAAATAATTACTATTTCATTAAGGTGGCTGCTTACTATAGAAAAAATACATGAAAAACTTATTGAATCACGATTTCTTGAACTCAAATTTAATACTGATTTCAATTCTGGAAAGACACAGGGGTGTCCAGAGGTCGTTTTCGAGATATTCACGATTAAACATAAGCATATCAACAACTTTTTGAAGAAAAAGAAGCGAAAACCAACTCTCTACGAAAAAAATCATAACTTCAACGGTAATCAAGATTTTGACGTTATTTCTCAGGAAGTCAAAAGATTTGGAAACACTAAGACATATAGTCAAAATTAATTTTTATATTCGACTTGCCCTTGACACTTTTGTCTAAAAGGAGTTTACACTTTCCGCTTTTTCTATTAGTAAAACCCATGTCATTATTTTTCAAACTTTTTTAAAAGTTTCTTTTTATTGTACTCTATTTCGCGACTCGTGCGATATCGTTTTTACTCGTGAAATTCATCGTGGAATTCCCTCGTCATCCAATGAATTTTTTCTTGAATCCCATATCACAAAATAATTGCTCTAACAGCGACTCGGATGAGGATAAAAAGCAAGAGAAAAAAAAAATGCAGGCTTCCTGATTTTTCATTGAATTCATCTTTTCAGGCCGCTATCAAACCGCATTCTTCGTTTTTATAGCAAAATTCGCTTTTTAACAAAGTTAACTATTTCCATTTATATTCTTTGCAAACTAATCTTCTTTTTTTTGATTGTTTTTTAATGCCATGTATACGTTAAGAAAATCAAGTGATAATAAGACGAAAGCAAATTATTTTGTGCGGGATCCCTGATCTTTCATTGAATTCAGCTTTGAAAGCGTTGGATTCCGCGCTTTATTATATCCATTTTGAAATCACTAGCAAATCCTGTAATCTGATTGGCTCTCAGTAGATTGATTCAAGCACGAATCGCACTATTTTGAGTCCGAATCGCATCTTTTTGTCAGCCAATCACAATGCAACACTAGAAAAGGTAACCAATCAGATTACAGGATTGTATGTAATCAGCCAATCAGATTATAGCAAATAAGGAACATAAAATGTAGCTTTTTTTCAAGTTTGACTGCAATTTTTTGTTACAAAAAGAAACAAAATACCGGCTATTTGTGAATAAATACTTTTGTATTTATCACAAATTTAGTGTCTATCTAGTATGATTTCAAAATGGATATAATAAAGTGATAATTGAACTTCGTGTCGTGCAATTTTGGTCTGATATCAAACTTGCGATTACAAATCACACTCCCGCTACGCGGTCGTGTGATTTTGTTATCGCGCGTTTGATATCAGACCAAATTGCACTCCACTTAGTTCAATTACCATTATGAATCCTTCGCTATCTATCTATCTAACTATCTATCTATCCTCGGACCAATCAGCGCGCGAGTTTATTTTATGGGATTCTTTTGGAAATCAAAAAAAAAAATCAGAGTCCTGTGCAAAATTTGAGGGTTTTGCCAGCGCGCGAGAAATTTCACAGTTATGGTAAAAAATCCAGTTTCAAATTCTCTGTTGTTCAGGCTAGGCCACGATTAATTAACTATGAAATTATTTTGAATATTTACGCATTCAAGTGAAGGTCCGTGGAATTTCAAAGTCAGGTGTTGGTATTGTTGAAGTTGTGCATTCTTTACTTTTAATTAACTTTGATATTTGTGAATATTTAAAAGCTGAAATGAGGCTATAGACCTCTTGTAGCAATTCGGGATGCAGCTCAATTTGGAGGACAAAACCATAGGTTCCATTTCTCAAGAGATTGAAACTATTTTGTTTTGTCCTCCAAATTGAGCTGCTTTGACGTTATGTGAAAGGGGTCTATTCCTGAGTATTTAGAATTTTTTTTAGAATATTTAGAATTTGGACAAAAGAAGCTTGTATTTTATTGTTGTTCAACAATAGTCGTAGTCAGGTCATAATTTCAGCATACGTAAATGTTGTGCATTGGTATGGCCCGACTCGTTGTTAATCACAACAATGAAATTTTGTTCAAATTCTAAAGTTATTGTTATCGTTATTTTAGTGCACGAAGTCGAAAATAGTGATAAAGCAAAAAGGTCTAGTGTAAGAAAACGACATTGGAAACCGCAACTTAATTTTTCTTTCTGTATAATAAAACAACAAGAACATTTTTCTTTCTTTTCTTTGGTACTTACGTCATTTCCGCTTTATTACTGAACGGAGCATAGATGAAATCTTTTTTTTTTTTTTTTTAAACAGGCTATATTGGAGGAATTGGAGGAATAGGCAATCATACTTATCTGCGACCAGGATTTGGAGGAGAGACATTTACATGCTTACCTGAATTTGAAGGGAAAGGTGGAGAATATAGTAATTATGGCATTGGATCCGGAGGATCGGGAAAAGGTATGTATTAATGCGTATGCATTCTTATTTATATTTTAGGAGTGGGACCTTACCAAGTGTTCATGTAATATACCTCTCTTATTCATCACTTTTAAATCTTGGATTGCATAATCACTCACTCACTCACTCACTCATAAACCAATCAACGACAACGGTAACCCGATAAGCGGTAATCAGATAAGCCCTGGCATAACATGAGAAAGAAAGAGAAAGACCAAATACGGTTTGCTTTATGACCAAGTAGTAACGCTTGGAATGAATTTTGTATGAGTAACCAGTCACCTAGCACGATTGATGTATAACCTTAACCACTAACATTTAATGTGGATTCTTTGTGGTACCACTATAATATACAGTCATTTGAAAAAACGTTGTCGTCTACTGGCTCCGCGACTACGCGACTAGCCCGAACGGGAGTATGGGTATTTTTAATCACTGAACAAAGGTAGCCCAAGCTGGGTTTCTGTGGTGTCATATTATAAGAAAAAGTATGGGGAACTATAAAAAACCTCAATAAGATCGTCAAAATGTGAAATAAAGTAAAGAAATCTTAGCTGACCTTTGAGAAGTTATACCTCTATCGCCCTGCCTCGTTAGAATTAGGATTAAGCCAGTTATAACATTTTCTTAATATGACACCACAGAAACCCAGCTTGGGCTACCTGTGCACTGAAGCGGTTGAATTCTTCACTGATTACATACGCGCCGGGCTTTACAGTACGAAAATTCACTGGCGAAATAGTATTTTAATGACTTAACAGTTTCAAAATTGGGAACATCTTTGACTGAACATAATATTAGTCATATAGAATTTTGTCTTCCTTTCGCAAATTCGGAAGACATACATTTAAAGGCTGCTGCTTATATTATCTTATTTGAATTCTAGTTAGTAAGCAAAAGTTACGTTAACTACTTCAGAGCGAATAATTAAGCGCTTCAGTGATTTCTACCTATACTTCGTTTCGGTCCAGTCGCGTAGTCGCGTAGCCGGTCAGCGACAAAGTTTTTTCAAATGACTGTATATAACACATTCTATCCAAAAGGCACAGTAAGTGGTCCAGGAGGGTATCATGCTGGGGGTTCCAGTGGTGATTATGACCATGGAAATGAAGGGACTGGAGGAGGAGGTGGTGGAGGTCACTTTTCCGGCGGCGGCGGAGGTGGTGCGAGTAGAGGTGGATGTCCAGGAAAGCCAGGAGGAAAAGGTGGACTTGCCATTCAAGAGGTACCTTTGTCTAATTTCATAATAAAATAATTGATTTTAGACTTTCATATTAAATGGTTCTAAAACCTTTATAAAATTCTCTTAAATAAAAAACTGGGCAAAATTTGTTTACTACCTTAGTTAGTAGACGTAGCGTGACTAAAAGTGTGACATAGCGGCTTCCACAAAGAGGTTAGTTGTGACCTTTCATGTCACCGAGTCTGCCTCTTCGCGTATATCACTATATCACTGAAAATAGCCATCAACGTTTCAGCTTCTCTAGGAGTAGGCTTTTATCGTCCATCCATGAATTTTATACACAGTTATTTAAGGAATAAAAAACAGTTTTCCGTGTATTATACTCTGATAAAGACACGCGGGATGTGGAGAGAAAACGAGAGAAGCGTAGGAAACCACGACGCGTAGCGGAGTGGTTTCCAGCTTCTCAAGTGTTCTCTCCACATCCCAAGTGTCTTTATCAGAGTATAATACACGAAAAACTGTTTTTTATTGCTTTTATAAAGTAACTAACTTTTCGAGAGAGAAAAAAAATGACGTGAGCATGTATTATGCTCTCATAAAACATGACTTTTTGACCAATCAGAGCGCGCGTAATATCAAAGTTATTTTATAATATGAACTAATACACCTTCAAAAAAGTATATCTATTTAAAAATTCGGTTATCGGCGGCTATTAAATGACTTTTGAAAAGATAAACATTTTAAGGCTTTGCAAAGTTTAGCAAAATACCGTCCACATTACTCATGTTTGACTACATCGTGCAGCAGCGCATTAATACTTGCCAAGTTTTTTATTTAAGAAATGAAATAAGCTATAATCGAACTTTGTTCAGTAGCACAGACCATTTCTAAATCGACATACCAGTGGAGATATCGGCTTCTAGAATCACCTCATTTTCGATAGCTGTTTACAAAGGTTTATACTACCTATACATATGGAGGTCGTTTCCTAAGCTGTTTAAATAATTGTCAGGTTTTACTATGTGCGATCAAAGTATGTGAATAGAGATTCATTTTGATACCAAAATATTTTACAAAATATAAATACTTATATTTTTTGGAGCGCTACCAAAACAGTGCTCGAACAGCATTGTAACTAGTCATCTACGGCCCCTAAAACTGACCCTCCCCCCCCCCCCCCCCCCCCCAACTTTTCCCGTAAATTTTTTTTTTGACAAAGTATTATGGATTTCGTATTCAGGACCCCAAAACAAGTTTATATACCAATTTTGAGCAAAATCCGTGAGGTTGACTGGCTGGCCTATGTTTGACTCTTACCGAGTATGACTCTTAAAAAGTCAATATGAGGTTGACTATAAAATATTTGACATAGTTTTGTTTTCAAGATACATGTATATACTAGTTCTATAATCAAAGAATTTATTAGTTAAAAACAAATAAGTTTATTAGCAGTAAACTAATCTTGCAGCTTTTGTAACCTCTTTTTTCAGGGCAGACTCAATGCCTTTATAAGAATATAAAATATTAGTATCATCAGCAAATAGATGAAATTTTAAGTCTGTAGCATAGTTAGAAAAATCAGTGCTAAATAGTAAAAATTTGCTAAATATATACCTTGGTTTATAGATTGGCAGGTTTGCAGGAGGAGGTGGTAATGAGGGATGCTCTTCTGATTACGGCGAGGGCAGGAATAACACTCTCATACCTGGTAACCTTGGTCGTGATGGGACAAGTAAAAATGGTGGCACAGGAGGAAGTAACTATTCAACACTTACACCAACACACCAATACTTATAACTTATTGCGATTTTGAGCCGCCAATACGGAATATATTTTCTTCCAACGCCGTCAATATAACCTCTATTGGCGGCTCAAAATCGCAATAAGTTTTGTATCACGATTTTCCTATCGCCCGGCAATTCTGAGCCGACAGTACGGGTTTATATTGCCGGCTCTCTCCCAATGAAACTTATAGGAGAATCGCGATACACTAACATACTATGTATAACATCGCTGCGCTCACTCGTGAGAGATAATATCAACACTCGAAAATAAAATTCGTATCTCCACGACCATGTAATATCCTCTATTTATCCCAAACCATAGAAAATACAGCTAATCAGAAAGCAGAAAAGCCGTTGTATATTCGTCGGTATTTCACTCTTCCTTCCCATCATGCACTGTGTGTTAAATCTACGCATTTGTATTTTCTATGGGGTGGGAAAAAATGGTTATACAATGGCTTCTCTCGACATACCGTGGATATCCCACTCGTCACTTGTATTTTCTTTGTAGAAGAAAGAATAACGTTAATATTTTTATGTTAGCAGTGACTTCCTGAAAGCTGTGGGATCTTTTGTTCGATTCTGGTGACTCGAATATTGCATACCGAAACTATGACGTCTTTTGTTTGGTGTTATTTGATTGAGATAACTTTCCCAGAAGGCATTGCTGTTGCAGACTAGTATTATATAGTGGACATTGAAATCCTCTGAAAAAATAATCAAATCCTCCTCAATCCAACTGAAATACTAGTAATTCCACCT
The DNA here is from genome assembly GCA_964019055.1 of Anthopleura xanthogrammica. Taxonomy (NCBI): domain Eukaryota; kingdom Metazoa; phylum Cnidaria; class Anthozoa; order Actiniaria; family Actiniidae; genus Anthopleura; species Anthopleura xanthogrammica. The sequence continues at coordinate 7,183,227 of OZ025206.1, read as the reverse complement.
CAACAATCCGGATCATCCCATGCGAACACTTATTACTGGGGAATCTTAATACACTATCTATCTATTTATCTTATTGTGTTTGTTTATTTGTTTATCTGTTTTTTTCTGTTATTTTTTAATCCTCAGGCAGTACTGATCCGAGTGACGAATGGGGAGGAACTCCAGGAGGTGGAGGTGAGATAACACAAATGGTAAATTATAATAATCTCATGAAGAACTTGGTAAGCCTTATGGGAAATATAATCTAAAAGTTTCTTTCCTAAACCAACAGGGCAGACTTCGTATACCGCCATACCGTGATGGTAATCCTTCCTTGTTAGTATTTTGATTAGATCGCGTGCACTTGGTTCAAAAAATTAAAATGTTAGAATGGAGGGATTGAGAGTAATAGATAGATAGATGGGTGGAATACATATAGAGAGCGGGGATAAGCGAATAATACTTTAATTGAGGGCCACCTGATCATGAAAATTATCAGCCTGGCAACGGTGTACCCTGTCTAATAAAGTTGTTATTATTATACTAACTTTTTATCCCACACCATAAAAAATACAGCCAATCAGAAAGCAGGAAAGCCGTTGTATATTCGTCGGTATTTCACTCTTCCTTCCCATCATGCACTGCGCGTTGAATCTACGTATTTGTATTTTCTATGGTGTGGGATAAAATGGTTATACAATGGTTTCTCGTGGCATACCATGGATATCCCGCTCGTCACTTGTATTTTCTTTGTACACACACTCGCCTAAAGGCTCGTGTGTATACTAGAAACTACAAGTGACTCGTGAGATATTCCACGGTATGCCACTTGAAACCATTGCATAACTAGCATGTATTTTATACTTCAAAGGTGGTTTGCAGTACGGCAGCCTCGACTTTAATAATCGAATAAGTTTCGGTGGCGGAGGAGGAGGGTCGGGTGGAAGCGCATATGGCGGGGGCGGTGATGGAGGATATGGAGGAAATGGAGGAGGAATAATCCTATTATTTCTGAAGCAATTAACTTTAGAAGGCAAAATCCAGGCAAATGGTAAGATTTTTAATCATCTGCAGCAAGTTATTCACATGATTATCAGATTATTACTTTGATTATCCCCACGCACCACTCACTGTCCATCTGAATCAATGCATTTAACTTTTAAAGCCATGTTATCTTGTGCAATTCACTCAGCACTCAGTCATGCGATGGCGTTGCGAGACAAGTAGGTGGGGAGTTGCATATATACTAGTTATACAATGGTTTCGAGTGGCATACCGTGGAATATCCCACGAGTCACTTGTAGTTTCTAGTATACACACGAGCCTTTAGGCGAGTGTGTGTACAAAGAAAATACAAGTGACGAGCGGGATATCCATGGTATGCCACGAGAAACCATTGTATAATCATTTTATCCCACACCATAGAAAATAAAAATGCGTAAATTCAACACGCATTGCTTGATGGGAAGGAAGAGTGAAATACCGACGAATATACAACTGCTTTCCTGCTTTCTGATTGGCTGTATTTTCTATGGTGTGGGATAAACAATAGTATAATATTTGTATTTTCATATTTTAATTAGATTACATATAGTTCGAATGTATTTATTACGAGTCTTGGGCTCATTGTACATATCGACATTAAATAAAACTATCTATCTATCTATCTATCTGTCTGTCTGTCTGTCTGTCTGTCTGTCTGTCTGTCTGTCTGTCTGTCTGTCTGTCTGTCTGTCTATCTGTCTGTCTGTCTGTCTGTCTGTCTGTCTGTCTGTCTGTCTGTCTGTCTGTCTGTCTGTCTGTCTGTCTGTCTGTCTGTCTGTCTGTCTGTCTGTCTGTCTGTCTGTCTGTCTGTCTGTCTGTCTGTCTGTCTGTCTGTCTATCTTGCACAATGTATACAGGGTTTGTCTCAATTTTGTTGTTGCGCGCAGCGTTCCAGGAAGGAGAACCAGTTATACAGCCGCCGATACATGCTGCAATCGTTTCCCGCGCTGGCAATGCCATTTTAGATTTTTATTGCGGCGAGAAGCTACAACGTCTATAATATGAAGAATGTAGGCGTGTAATTTTCAAAATGTTGCACAGAAAAGTTCAAACTTTTGAAATTTCTGCAACATTTTTGTTGTTGCGAGCAATCGTTACAGTGATAAATGTGGTTTGCGTATGATGTTGAAATATGAAATGTAGTGTGATCGTACCATATATACTGAATGGACTCAGAAAAAACTCTGAGCCCCAGATGGGAATCGAACCCACGACCCTCCATATACTAGTTGGACACTCTACCATTGAGCTAATGGAGACTCTTAATGTTGAGTCAACGTCGCGGGACATGATACGCGCTGAAACTGAATCTCACGCTGTCAACGCAACACAAAATTGGAAATAGACCGGCCAAATCGACTAACGTGTTGCTATTTTGTATTTCGATATCACGTGAAAATGTTTTGAAACAAACGTTTTTATTCCCAGAGGTTTTGAATTGGGTCAAAACGTACAACGCGTTAGCCGATTAGGTGTATTGCATTGCCAGTTTACTTTTCGCATCGGCCTATCCAGCAATTATCATTTCAATTTTAAGGCATATTTTTCGAGTCGTTCTAACTTGGTGATATCGCACTGCAATGTAACACGTCACCTCGGCAGCCCGCAATGCAATTTTAAGCATTGCGTGAAAAGATGCTGAGAAAATTGCATAGTGTAACAGGGCATTTAAAGGACTAGTTTGTTGGTACGAAAAATCTACAATAAGAAATCGTAGCTTTTTTTATCCAAGCTAATCGTTGACCACAACATCAGGGGCGGATCCAGGGATGTGGTGCATCTAAAGTAACCAATACAAAACAATGTATTTTTTCATTTGCTTCTGAGGGTTGCACTCCTCCCTGGGCCGAATTTGTACCCCATCTTTGCAGCTTGCAAGATATTCGACACAAGGCTTAATCTCTTTATTTTGGTTCGGCGTTTTCGCGGACTGCAGGTTGTTCTACAACGCTGCACCCCTCCTTGAACAAAATCCTGGGATACGCCCCTCCACATTAACTACTGAAATGCGTAGCATTGTAAATGTTGCTTCTTAGGCGTACAAGGAGATTGTGGTTCAAATCCAAACAACGTCAGAACAGGAGCAGGAGGAAGTGGCGCTGGTGGAAGTGTTGTAATATACACTGATGTCCTGGTTGGAGATCCAAGTACAAAAATAACAGTATATGGTGCCCCACCTAACAACAATTGCAAATTCGGTAGTGGGGGAGGTATGTGAATTAGAGTGGACCCCAAATTACCCTTTGTATGAGATGAAATACTGATTTATCGCTGTAGCCTGCGTTACGATTGGTTGATGACGTCACTCCCTTTTTTTTTTTTTTGGTCCTTCTGGTCTTCGTAAAATAAATTGTTATAAAAGTAGATAGCCTGGGCTACCTGTGGTGGAACAAAGTAACGTTTGCGGTACGTCACGGATCTTCAATGAAGAACTATTCAGTTCCTTTTGCTTGACCTCTTTCACGAATGATTTCAATATAACAATATAATCATGATCCTTATGGATGACTTGAAGATCTAAACAAACCACTGTGATGGACTGTCTGTCCCTTATAAGCGACGGAAAGTCCATCACAGTGGTTTGTTTGTTCAAGAGCAGGTTTCAAAATTAAAGGGGAAATTCAATACAGACATCAGAAGCAACTATTTAACAATTAGTCCTCGAGTCCGAATGGTCTACGAGTCAATAGCCCATGAGGGCGAGAGGTCTAATTGTTTTAGTAAAAACCTACTAATCGGTCCAATAAAAGGATGCAAAAAGTTTTGGATTTTGCTTTAAATATATTTTTTTGGTTTTCAAAACCGGTGCTTTTCGCTACTAGAGGTCTATCACTAATAGACCCCTAGTAGCTCAGCCAATCACCGAACTCGATTGGTGATAGACCATTAGTAGGTTTTTTCTAAATACTATTTTACTAAAACAATTAGTCCTCGAGTCCGAATGGTCTACGAGTCAATAGCCCATGAGGCCGAAGGCCGAATGAGCTATTGACTCGTAGGCCATGAGGGCGAGAGGTCTAATTGTTTTAGTAAAAACCTACTAATCGGTCCAATAAAAGGATGCAAAAAGTTTTGGATTTTGCTTTAAATATATATTTTTTTGGTTTTCAAAACCGGCGCTTTTCGCTACTAGAGGTCTATCACTAATAGACCCCTAGTAGCTCAGCCAATCACAGGGCTCGATTGGTGATAGACCATTAGTAGGTTTTTTCTAATGACTCGTAGACCATTCGGACTCGAGGACTAATTGTTAAATATGGCTTACCGGAAGTATGGAAAAAGGATGTGATGTCATCGGCCGGAAATAATGTATTCCAAATTAGAAAATTAGCATTCCACCCACATGGGAAATGTTCGGTGCTTACTATACTACGTATGTGTTTATTTTCCTTTATTATATCCACTTTGGAATCACTAGCAAATCCTGTAATCTGATTGGCTCTCAGTAGATTGATTCAAGCACGAATCGCACTATTTTGAGTCCGAATCGCACTATTTTGAGTCCGAATCGCACTATTTTGAGTCCGAATCGCATCTTTTTGTCAGCCAATCACAATCCAACACTAGAAAAGGTAACCAATCAGATTACAGGATTGTATGTAATCAGCCAATCAGATTACAGCAAATAAGGAACATAAAATGTAGCTTTTCTCAAGTTTGACTGGAATTTTTTGTTACAAAAAGAAACAAAATACTGGCTATTTGTGAATAAATACTTTTGTATTTATCACAAATTTAGTGTCTATCTAGTATGATTTCAAAATGGATATAATAAAGTGATAATTGAACTTTGTGTCGTGCAATTTTGGTCTGATATCAAACTTGCGATTACAAATCACACTCCCGCTACGCGGTCGTGTGATTTTGTTATCGCGCGTTTGATATCAGACCAAATTGCACTCCACTTAGTTCAATTACCATTATTTATGTAATAAAAAATCCACTTTGTTTTTCAGGCGGAGGTGGAGGAGTTGGAAGGTGGGTCATCAAGACTAAAGACTCTGTTCTTACATCTGGTGGTTAACGCGATCAATATATTGTTTCTTGAAGCTCATTCATAAATAAAACTTAGCTAGCTTTTTCGCCGTGTTCTCGCTTCCCTTGAGAGAGGTGGTCTGTCCTGAACACGGAAAAAGCCGTGGGACCAGTGGAATATTAGTGAATAATATCCTAATATCCTAGAAGCCGAGGGAGGGGTCAATCACCTAGAAACTAGTTAAACCAAAATGTTGTTAAAATAATACTCCCACCATGCATTATTATAGAGATTATAGAGATCAAACAATGGATCCCGAGGTGATCCGATGGAATCATCAAAAAGTACTAGCATGGTTTAAGAAAGATATGTTATAGGAACAATTATGTGTTTCTTATTTGTAATGATGTGCATTAAAAGTCTTCATTTATTTGACATTTTATGAGACAGTCTCCCCAAACAAATTCACCACCAAGACTTTTTAAGATGGCACGATAGGATAATCACGACGCGCTACCTTTAAACTTCAAATCGCAAATGCGCGGACGCAAACAATTTTTGTAGGGAAAAAAATTATCAAGGCTTTAAGAGAAAGATGAAATTTTCGAATGAGTATGGTTTTACTTAAATCAGAATTAATAAAAAACCCCTGTGGTAGTGAGTTTTCTTTACTGCCGCCTATTTTCTCCATTTTTTTGCCTAAGTTTTCAAATCGCGCTTAATATCTTGGAGGATGAGTACTTTGCTCAAGGTTCAAAAAATTTGAAGTTGAAGTTTTGAAGCATAGAAATTTTGCAAAAACAAAAGAATTTAGTAACGTCGTGGAAATATAACATAGCCACGATATTACGCGCGAAATATAATGAATTGTGCACGCTCGCGCTGATGATTGTGCACGCTCGCCCTTACGTCATAGCCACGATATTGGCTGGATATCTTTGTACAAGCTCGCGCGCTGACGTCAAAAATTAAGTACTGCCACGGCTACGCTTCTTTCGTGATAATTTGTAACGATATTTTAAACATTTAAAAAAATACCTGTAATTTTGGCAGGATTTGATTGCTTATAGCTTGGTCAATAAGCTTGTTGTAATTGTTCTATCATTGAAAATCAGAAATTGCCCATTTTGTGCAGATTTTGGAGTTAATATGTAGTAGAGAAGCTTTCATTTGTGAGCTGTCAATCAAATACCATGTCTTTACCGGTGAAATAGGTGTTGTGAGTGAATTAGCCAATGAGAGCACGCGTACTATCTAAGCTACATTATAACATATAGGTATATTTTTTCCTTGGTTTTTCAGACTATAGGAACCAGTCCCTTGCTCGTTATGGGAATGGCCACAAAAAGCTCGTGCATTCTTTCAGTTCTGTGCAGCAAAAAGGAATGTACTATTCCATGATTACAATACAAAATGGCCCCTAATAACAAAGCAAACAAAACGTGCCCTCCATCAGCAACGTATCACTGAGATATGAACACTGGTAAACCAATATATGTATGTGTATCACTTTTAAATTCAATATATAAACGGGGTCGTGGTCTAAGTACACGCTCAGGCAAACAAAACCTTGTCTTGAATGTCATCTCTATTTACATACAACCTTAATCAACCTTCCGATGTCCTTTGATTAATACAGACTGAATGGAATTCGAATGGAATGAGTTGTTGATTTTGAACTTTTTGAATACGATCCAACCCGCTGACATGTCAATTTTTAACAAACAGCAGGATTTTTTTTTCTCTCTCTTTTTTCGCTTTCTTTTTTCTTTTCGCTTTTCTCTCTCTCTCTCTCTCTGTTTCTGTCTTTGCACAGCTAGCTAAAATGAGAGAGAGAGAGAGAGAGAGAGAGAGAGAGAGAGAGAGAGAGAGAGAGAGAGAGAGAGAGAGAGAGAGAGAGAGAGAGAAATAATATATTCTGGGTAGTCGGGTCGTCACTAGTCCGCCAGGCACCATTGTACAACAACACGCTGACTAAAAGCCCAAGTTATTCTTCTCTTACAATACGATAGCTTTCACAAATGTATTGACATAGACAAGTATTTTTTTCGGGGTCTCGTTTGAACAAACAGACATGAGCTCAGATCATGCATGCAGTGACAAATCATTACCACACTAATCGTTTGGAAATAAAAGAAATAAGAAGTATCCTGCATGAAGTCACGTTCCGAGGTTAAACATCCTGGTTTGATCTATCCATTTAGACTTTAGAAACAAATTTAACTAATAATTCAATTGCCTAAAACCCAGACTGGACAAACAATCAGGCCAATCAGTTAGTAGCCCTGCGTGCAGCTCAACTTAAACTCTGGCTAATCAGTTAGATGATGCATGGAAGATGCTGTCAACAAGCAAGTGCAAAAAATCGATCCCAGTTTTAATCGTCTTTGCTTCATAGCACGCACCATAGTAGTTACTGCAGAAAAAAAATATTTGACTAATTAAAAGTTGTTATATTAATCTTTCTTTTTGAAAATAAATTGTTTCGAAATTTTTGAAGTTCGCTAGTTATTTAAAAAAAACATGATTTGAAGGGAAAATAAATCAAAACCGAAGGCTTCGTGATCCTCGTTAATCCTATTATACTTGAGTCGGTTACTCTTTCGATTTTCCCGCGTGATGAAATTCTTGTCCTACCACGTTTCGAAACTCTGGCGCTTTCTGATTTATTTTTCGTTTTGAATACACTATACTTTCGATACCTTTGGGAATTCTACATTCTTTTTGTGTCCTTATTAAAAGTTTACCAGAGAAACGAAGTGTTCGATTTTTAGATGATTTCCCGCGTAGTTCAAAGTGTTTGTTAACACTCCGTTGGTCCCGTTGTTCCTTGTTTTTGGTTGGTTGGTGGTATCTCTCTGTTGACAGATGTCTTAACGAGGTGTGAAACTTGCCCAAATCTTTAAAGCTTAAAATCTCAATGATCGATTTTACAACAATACCCTATCTTTAAATCAATTAATAGGGTATATAGTTTTGTTCAATTTCAATAAAATTTGGCAAAAAGTATGAATAAGCGATTTTTGATATTTGGATTATTTCGTCTTTTATGCGGTAAAACGTCAGCCGACATGGAAGTATTTCGAAACTCCAACTTAAATATTTAATATCTTTTTAACAAATCAAAAAATCAAAAAACGCTCACACCCTTTTGTAGTTTATCTTTCGCTAATTCACCTAGTGAAGTTCTTTTGGATATACGCCATGTCCATTAATTCACATCTACGGAACGTACCCGTTTTGTGTTTAAGGCCCCGGCATCGTTTCAAATTAATAAATTGCTTTCAAAAAATTTTTTTCGTAATCTTTATCAAATGAGCTTCAAAACGATATATAGTTTTATAGGGTTTTGTTGAAAGTGTTGCGTAGAGAGAGTTTTAAACGAAAGATAACCCGGAAGGTCTCCAGTAACCTTAAGCTAAGCATTTAAACCATTTTTGTGTACAAAAACTGAAAAAATGAAAATGTAAAACGTAATGGAAATTCGCTGATCGGAATTATTCAATCAGTGACCGCAAATTGTTCAGTCGAGGATCGTTCAGCTAGAAACCAACATTTTTAGTTCCTCCCTTAGCTGTTCCTCCCTCACTTTACAGTGAGGACACTCGAACCGTGAACACTTTGAGGTTTTTTCATACTTTTTTCTCCTTTATCACTTGTGTGAATCGATTGGAAATATGATTTATTTTGAACAATAAGATTATTTGAGTTCAGTGCTTCATTTTCAGAAGGTTTGAAGCAGTAGAAAGTTCATAAAATAAAAAATATAAAAATATCAAGTGTTAATGGTTCGAGTGTCCTCACTGTAATCTATAGTTGGGTTTTTTTCCGGGTTCTTTGATACCTTCCCTCCTAACTTATTATGAAGCGGTTATAATAAACAATTCCAGTACGATTCAGAGGAAATAGTGTCCCTATGTGGACATGCTACTACTAATTCACATTTCATTTGATTCTGGGGGGCTTTACGTGGCCTTTTTCCATTACTATTGTCGCCGGGAGTTCTCCCTTGAGCTAACTCTAGATGGTTTGGCGATACGAGGGGTTTAGATTTCCTCGGGCTATACTATGATGTACCAAACATTGTGCTATCTCGCCGCTCTGTGAGTTGTTCATTCAAAGAAACAACGGTCACGTAATGAGAAAAAAACAGGGCAAGAAAATAGAGTGGAGTGAGAGATATCTGTTCCGTTTTATTGTTGATGCGCGAGCTCTCAGTCAATATATTGCCTGAGTCTTTTATGAATGTAATAATGCGATAACTTTTTGATATGTGCTGAGAGGCGGAGTCATAGTTACAAAACATTCATGACTAGGCAAATAGAAAAAAAATCTTCGTAACAAGACTTCAATTATTCCTGTTCTTATTTCTCGTCCAGGCCAAACCATGCCTTTACACATATCCCTCAAATCTCTTGTCAACGGTCACTCGCGAATGACACAAGATTGACCATAGCAAAATCTATTATCCACCAAGTCAACTATTTCCAATCTCACATGCAAACATCGATTTGGTTCAATTTGCACCAGGTTAATGTGGTTGCTGTACGAGCCATTATGTTTTATTGGCACAGGCCAGAAATGCTTTTTCACAAAACATTTCTTATTGGTTGACTGAAATAGTTTGTGTAAACAACTGGCCTCCGTAAAACTCTCCTCTGTATAATTTTCTCTCGTCGTCATTACGTCTTTGGCACATTTAGCCATCAACAATAACCATAGTTTCTACATGGTTGTAGGTTTAAAGGTGTTGCTAAAATAGATTAGTAATTGGTTGGGTAGCTCCAATATTCGATGGCCTATATCCTTTTGTTTACGCAATAAACGTGCCCACTGGCTATTTAAATATATAGATTGTTGTGTCTTTGCTCCTCGTTAGCCTCGAATTGGTTTGCCAGTCTCTGTCTTCAATTACATAATCTAGAACTGATATCAAAATAGCAAAATCAAATAATCAAAAAATTCAATTCAGCAAATAGTTAAATAGCACCATCGTTTAGTCACCAAGCCAGGTTTTTATGGCAGTGTTAGGCATAGGATAGAGTTCAATATTTGTTAAATTGAAGAGCCGGACAACTGACTACCATCCTGTATACGTAGCTCGCTTCCTGTTTTAGCCATTTCAAAATGAGTGATGCCTGACGACAGGTGATCTAATGAAATTTAAGGGTCCTATACGCAGTCTTTTTGCACAAATAGTACCTTGACCTGATCTCAAGCTGAACACTTGCTTCAATCGACCTCATATTGAAGGTAAAACTTAACTGTTTGCTAACTCTGGAAATCCTCCACCTCGTAGTACACAATCGATAGCATTCATCTTTCCATTTGACATTTTTAGTAAAAATTGTCGAAAATTTCACTAATTTTAAGGTTGTTTTTGTTTGACATGAGTTTGTTCTTCCTTGCTTTTCCTGTTTTTGTGACGGCTTATTTTTTCCTAAATTTTCAAAAACAACCCAAAAACAAAAGGATATTTATGTTTTTGCTCTTCCTGTAACTGATTTACCACCGTATTTATTGCGTTGATTGTGTTAGTTATCCTCTCTCCTTCATCGAACTATAATTACATCTTTTAATCATTATTTTCCCCCCACTCCACATCAAAGCAGCTCTTTTTAGCTAGCCTACGTAAGCGTTCCAATATTCAGTGTTTTGAGGGCCGGATACTTTAGGATTTTTTTCAAAAACCTTAAGTATTTTGTTTTTCAGTTTAGTGGAGCTGTAAACACGTTCTCCCATGCAGTGCCAAATCCTTGACTAGAGGCCAAATGATTAAAATGCTTATTACATTTACCAGATGGACTCACTTGTCTCTTATCCTTCAATTATATCACTGATCTTGCTTCGATATCATAATTACAGATACGTTTTCCACTGATGAATAGCTTCTTTTTATTCATTTTTGCATACATATGATATGTAACAATTTTGAGATGTCAACATTCACGGACATGCATGGATCAATTAACAGCCAATATCTAGTAATCATTTCGTAAATTAACCCATTTCATTTGGGCACAGTTTTCCCCCACATATTCTTGCCTTTTTTCGTTGCTGCCAAAGAATGTGTTCCCAAGAGAGCTGAAAAGCGAGTTCATTCCGTCCAGGGCGTCTGATAGTAGACTATGAAGGATCTGTTACAGCTGAACTGATTACCCAAAAGATTCGGTTGACGTTCAGCCTCCTCACAATGATTTATCCCCAATTTTTGGGTGTTATAAAATCTTGAAAAATCCTCCGGCAAGGCGGATTTTGCCTTCACGATACATAATCATAACAGGAAGCGACAGGGACTTATAATTCAGAGGATGCAAGTGTGAGCCGTTATACGTTATTATAATCCGTGTGCTCGTCATACCTCATATTTAGAACTCATTGAATTTTTTTTTGCTTAGACTCATAAATTCTATAGTTTGCTCCAAAAGTAAAAGCTCATTGAATTCGTCAGTAACTTTAGTTTTTTTCCTCATCACTGCATGACTGACGCATTTAGATTGGTTATTTTTGTCACGTTCATGTCATGGAGATTATTATTTAAGACGATTATTAGGCAAGTAAGGGAGAAATAATTAAAAGTTATCGGGATCAATGATTGTCACATTGACAGTTTTGGGAAGGTCATTTTATTCAATATTGCCCGTTAAAACCCAGAGTATAACAGGCAGGTGCTTGGGATGTAGGGTATACATTAACCAACACCTTATATATGATACAACACTGATTGACATTACTATTGTACTGTAAGCGGGGTTTGTTCCGCGTGGGGTTGATAACTCCTCATACTCTTTCTCTCTCTTTCTTTGTCTTCAGATTTGAAAACTATGGCAAGAATCAATTTTATGGTTCTTGTTCGAGGACTCTTCCTTCTTCTGGCCATAAAAACTCCGGAAGGCGTAGCAGGTAATGAAGGTGAAAATGCTGTTTAAAGTGTTATCACTATAATCTAAACACGAAATCCCCAGAGTAGTGTTTGTCAGTGTTGGACATTTGAAACCCCCATTTGAACTGATTTCATGGATGATCAAAAAGATATCGCATAATGTAGCCCTCGCGAATCACTCGTGAAATAATTATCCGATATGGTACCTTTTTTTGAAAAGGTTGAGGTTTTTATTCTTTTCTACCCATAACCTGAAGACGTTTCGCTAAGATGAGGAATTAAACTCAGAGCTAGGGTCGATTCAAAAATCGTATTTCCTTTTTTTATTTCCTTTTTTTTAAATATTTACGAAGCCAAGGTTAGTGGAAATACATATATATATATATATATATAAATGAGTTCACCGTTGTCATGACGGTAATGACTACTTGACTAAAATCTACATCAGAAGCACTTTTCTTCGGTCTTCTAGATACTTTCGGTAGTAAGTGCTTTGGCGGTAAATCTTCACACCGCTTTCGGCTTTATAGAATGTATTTGTTTTCATCGTTAGGTACCGGTTTTCGCCAGTCCTAATGTCTTTCCTTGGTATTAATCTTTAATCTGATTGTAGTTAGCTCTCTTGAAAATAGCCTAAGCAAAGATCAGCTATGCGATAGAGTCACTGGAGTTACATATACGGGAAATACTCGTAGACGCCAACCTTTCCCCTGAATATCAAAGAGTTTTAATTCCTAATGTTTCTATTTTGAACAAATCGAATTTCTAACAAGCACTACACAAGTAGCTAGACAAATTTCCTCCTTATCGAAAGCATAAATAAGAGAGGGAAACTTCTTAATACCACGCGCGCCGCCATGTGGATTCCCGGTTGGGCTATTTTTAGCATCCGCGTACAAACAATTTTCGCCATACCCTACTCCTGTGCGTCAAAAATTGTGTACTTCATCCAAACCTGGAAGTAGCGAAAGCATGTAAAGATTTGGGGGGAAAAACATAAATTTCGCGTCTTTTTGAGTGTTCAACAGCTTCAGTTGTGTTTTATCAGAGAACAGAACATAGCCAATCCTGATATTTTTGCTTTATCTAATATGTTTTGTTGAAAAAAAGTGAGAAAAATCGACGAAAAGTATGTTGTTTTTGAGCGCGGTCACACATCCACGCCATCAAAAAATTAAAAACCAAACGACTTTGGATGCTAAAAATTTAAAAAGCATCCTTGTTTTACTCGTGGTTTACATAAAAGATATTTTAAATTTGTTTTCTCAAATTGTCCAGTGTTTAGTATTACTAGTTACAACAAATATTCTAAAATACCTTAGTAGACGTCAGAGTCATTAACATATTGGACGTTTAAACCTTCATATCTTAAAGACGCATAACTCAAATCAAGAAATAATTTAGCATTCGACTATTTACTTCATGTAGAATCAATATTGAAAGCATTAGATAAAAGGTTATGTGCACTTTAATAAGTTTCCCTCTCTTATTTACTCTCTCTTGATTAGATATATAATGGTCCTTGTACAGGGAACAGGCCTTTTTTCACGAGTTTTCAATTATCGTGTAGATAGGATGGAACGTACCAGATACAAGCTCAGTCAGTTTTCTCCTTCCCTTGGCAACATTAAAACCAGCCAGGTGTTCGCTGCACGCAAGAGGCTAGCCACCAATCACAGCGTGCTTCGATGCTTAACCCAGCGGCCCTAGCTGCAAGTCTCTTCCAAATACGAAAACACGCGTTTTCAAAAATTTAGAGATAAAAAGTTGAAGTATGAAAAAAAAAAAAAAAAATCTTTGCTGTCCATCTCCTCGAATTCCGCGAAATATATGACTTTTAAGACTTGAGTGAGGGCCGCTCGAATTACGACAACAGTCCTAGCTTATTTTTTCGTACAGCTAGAGGGACGTAGCTAAGCGTTAGGTGTGGAGCAAGGGGTTTATGGGGTTTATACCTCTCCCTCCCCCACTTCTTATCCAAGTCTTTTCAAGTTCCGTTTGTATATCAAAATGCTTAAAATTATAAAGCTTGCCAAGCTTGCCAACGAGTGGTTGTTGGGTACTTATTTGTCGCGCGAGAACTGGGAATGTCACTTTCGGTAAACAATAGTCGCAGAATCATAAAAACAGGAAGTATTATAGCAATGTAAAGAGAAAATACCGAGAAATCAAGTAGAGTAAAAGCTATTGTCAGTAAAAGGTTCCAGGAAGCATTACAAACCAGGAAACCATAGCTAATGGTGGATATATAAGCAAACAGGATTCTAGAAAATTACCAATAATAATTATAAGCTCCCACGGCTTGACGAAAGACGAAAATCTCTTTGACATAAGGGTTTGAATCAAATGAAAACTATACCAGAAAAAACGTTATCTGGGTAGTCACTCTTTCTAAAATGATTATTAATGCTATGGGTTTGAATTCATTGAAAATTGTTTGAGATAAAAAATTAAGGTAAGATTCGAACCATATCCACCGACAGATAGAAAAAATTAAATATTCAAACTGTTGCATTTGACTTTCGTGTCATACCCCCAAAATACTTGAATATATAATTTTGATGTTTTTGCTATATCTGCAATTCGTCATACTTTAAGTTTTATCGAACCCTGGAGCAACTTTCGGTCTGATCAAAGTCAGGGCACGGTTAACTCACAGATCGAAATGGAAATTAGCTTGTAAGTTTTTGCGGTTACTGATGGTGTCTTATTTGTTTCTGCAGATCCGACATCGAGCCCCACTGAGCTACAACCGTCTCAGAACTCTTGGAGTACTCCAACAACAGTGATACCTAGTACAGCTCCACTAACACAAGCACCACCACCACCATTATCACCTCTAACACCACCACCACTATCACCTCCACCACCACCATCACCACCACCACTATCACCTCCACCACCACCATCACCACCACAACATCCACCACCACCACCACCACTATCACCTCCACCACCACCACCACCACTATCACCTCCACCACCACCACCACCACCACAATTACCATCAGCACAAACACCAAACTCTTCAATTTCGCCCCAAAGTTCGTCATCTTTACTGCAAGAACCTTCTCAGCCTACACCCACACAAAACGGTGGGTAGTTATACCTTGAACAACTACTGCTCCAAATACATATGTCTAATGTATAAAGCTAGGGTATCTTGATTGCAATCCCTATGCTTTCCTTTATTTAAACAAGAACTGCGAGCCCATTTTAAATAAATAAAAATCACGGCAAAAAAATAATAATAGTAAATACAGTCGAGCATGCATGGCAACCGATAATATATATTAAGGAAATTCAAGCGAAAATACTGTAGAAGACGCTTTTCATGAGGCGTCTTAGTTTTCAAAGCCCTATAACTATATCAGAAATACATTTGTCCAACCTGGAGGAGAAAACATCCAGATTTTCTTCAGCGCTGTTGACAATTGTTCCATCAATGAAGAGCCGAAAAAGCGTTCAATAAATAATGGTAATTGAACTAAGTGGAGTGCAATTTGGTCTGATATCAAACGCGCGATAACAAAATCACACGACCGCGTAGCGGGAGTGTGATTTGTAATCGCAAGTTTGATATCAGACCAAAATTGCACGACACGAAGTTCAATTATCACTTTATTATATCCATTTGGAAATCATATTAGATAGACACTAAATTTGTGATAAGTACAAAAGTATTTATTAATAAGTAGCTGTTAAAATCATCCATTTTGTTTCTTTTTGTAACAAAAAATTGCAGTCAAACTTGAAAAAAGCTACATTTTATGTTCCTTATTTGCTGTAATCTGATTGGCTGATTACATACAATTCTGTAATCTGATTGGTTACCTTTTCTAGTGTTGCATTGTGATTGGCTGACAAAAAGATGCGATTCGGACTCAAAATAGTGCGATTCAGACTCAAAATAGTGCGATTCGTGCTTGAATCAATCTACTGAGAGCCAATCAGATTACAGGATTTGCTAGTGATTTCAAAATGGATATAATAAATAGATGTATCATTAATGGGCGATTTTAAAGTTTTTTTCTTCAAAATTCTAAATTACTTTTCGCTATGTAAACAATATCATGGAAATGGTCTTACATCCCTTGGAAAACTGATGACATATTAATAAAGTATTGTTTGATTATCTTTTTCATCGGTTATTAAATTAGCAGGGCCAAGGCAGATCATAAACAGGTGGCTCAATCTGTCAAGAATTGAGGAAAATCTCAAAGAACAATTTTTGAAATTGAAACCAAACAAAGAAAAGCAGTATACTTGTGAGGGAAGATGTGGAAGGGAACAAAGAACACTTCCAGATCAAGAACACATGTCGAAGACATATAGTTCTCCTAAGTGTTTTTGTGACCAGGAATGTGTTTTACTCAGGGACTGTTGCTATGACTTCAAAGACAGGTTAGAGGACGTTAAATTTTGAGAAAAGGGATTTTTTTTCCCTATATCGTTTGACCCGTTCTTTTCTTTCTTTTCTTTTTTTTCGTTCCGACATCCTTCCTTCCTTTCTTGCTTCCTTTTTTTGTTAACTTGTTTGTTAATGTTATTGTTGTAGTTATTATTGTTGTTGTGTTATGGTTATTGTTGTAGTTATTATTGTTGTTATGTTATGGTTATTGTTGTAGTTATTATTGTTGTTATGTTATGGTTATTGTTGTTGTTGTTGTTTCTTTTCTTCTTCCTTGGCTTCATTTCTTTAATATATATTCATTCTTTCTTCGTTTCTTTCCTTTCCTTTCCCCCTTTTTCCTTTTCTTCTTCTTTCCTTGGTTTCCTTCCTTCCTTATTTCTTACTATTAATCTACTTTTGTACAGGTGCCCAGAATTAAACACAGTCAGGACTGAAAATATTGACCAAAGCCGTCCAAAAACTTGCAAGTTTCAAGTTAAACGCAAAGGTACAAGGCATCTTGGATTTGTTCTGGTTAACTCGTGTCCAATGTCTGACCACCACAGCCAGTCATCCAAACTCTGTAAACAAGTCAACCAATTCAACAAATTAGATATCTTGACCTCCGTGCCTGTCTTCGATCTAATATCAAACAAATCATACGGGAATGTCTTCTGCGCAGCGTGTAACCAAAGACACACCATGGCTATGTGGAGAGTGGAAGCTGCATGCAATCGAGCTCTTCCTAAAGAAACACCGCAGTCTGAATTGCTCAAATTTATTGCTTCCAGCCATTGTACAATCAGTTCCTCACCGCCGGGTTCTGTTTCAGTGAGCAGGCATCGTGTCTGTGTACCCAGGCTCCACAACAAACAATACACTTCTATACATGACTCATCTGATAACCAAAAACTTAAAGATCTTTGTGAATCATATGCCTTTCCTGTCTGTGCAATTACTCCAGAAGGTAACTCTCGCTGGTTTAAGAATCCTCACTGCCTGCTCTTTCAGGGTATATTTGACATGCACGATGCTGATATCACCTGTCCATCTTCCCATAATCCTCCACTTCCGCCTCTCACAATACTCTTTGACTTCCGGTCAACATCCAGCTACGTCATCAGCAGAAAGTTAAAAGATCAAGACACTCCCGGAAAACTGATAGAAAAAGAATGCAAAAAGGACCACTTGTTTGACGCTTTCACTGGAAAGTGCCGAAGGATCTTTGAAAGAAAAAAGAATTGTGATCTCATCAAACTGGAGAAATCAGAATACGAGATCTTTAAAAACGGTTCGCTGTGGTTCAGAGGAATAGTGCAAACAAATGAAAGTTATTCCATAATCAATGGGAATGTTTTAGTTTGTGTCAACCTAACCAAAAACTACACTGTACTGGAATCCAGGTCTGGTACAAGTAGGAAGTCAGCGGATCTAATCAGTGGCCTGTCCATCACTGGCTGCGCTCTTTCTTTAGTGTCCTTACTGTTGCTTATCATCTCATACTTGGTTCTCCCGGATTTGCGCAATCTGCCTGGTAAAATAGTACTATGCATTGCCATATCGATGTTTGCGTATCTTTTGCTTTTCTTCTTCATTAATTGGAACGAGCGTCCATTGGTTTGTCGTGGCATTGCTGTATCACTCCACTTTTTCTTCCTGTCGATGTTTTCCTGGATGAACGTCATGGCCTTTGATATCCACGGCACATTCACAAGAAAAGGTTGGTGATGCTGTCAGTAACTGTTTGGTTAAAAAAAGTATTTTAAAAGTAGTCTTCAAGCTACTATAGCTAGTAGACATTGACATCGTGTAAAAGGGATTGCTGACCGAATTAATCGGATCAACGGATAACCGACCTGGTTTGGTGGTAGTGGTGGGGGAAAGTAAGATTGGGATGGGAGGGATGGGAGGGATGAGTAAGATGGGAGGGGAGGAAGGTTAAGCATGGTGTTACGACACGACTTCGGAGATAATAGGGACCTTAAGCAGCTCGAATTCGATATCGCTTTCGCCAGAATGCGATTTTCAGCAATTGCACGTCGTTCACGTCTTGAACGTAAACGTTATCAAGAAGTAACACCTATTTCCAGATCTTCCTCTGTCATAAATTCCGTTTTAAAACCTTGGGTCTCACGTCCCCGTTCTAGATTTCGAGTTGCTTAAGGTCCCTAATGCTAAACAAAGACGCGGCCCGGCAGTAATGTTTAGAGTTCATCTCACTAGGTGTGATACCAACAGCACTATACTATAAAGGCATTTACACCCTTAGCAAACACCAAATGGTCCACAATACACTCCAACGTTTCCTAAAGGGTACACTGGTAAACGTTCTTTGCTTCGTAGGCTGATCAACGGTTTTATTTCGTTTCCAGGTAACGTTGACTTTAAGCGTCGCTCATCTGGCTGCTGTACAGGACTTTACCTAAAATATGCGCTGTACGCGTGGTTAGGACCTTTGGTGATTGTGGTCGTGTCGGCTGCTTTGGACATCAGCCAAGTGTACACTATATACATTGGCTACGGTAAATATACTAACTTTTATGTATAAGTGACATAATCTTGGTACAGGGTCTGAATGTTTACTGACATATGACAGAAGGGCTAAAATGTAACTGGCAACTGACAAAAAGGTGAACTTTTAACTGACAACTGACGGCTGCCCCCCCCCCCCCCTCCCAAACCAGACTCTCTTGGTACTGCACAAGTTCAGTTATGTGATCTGTTCTTTTTTGCTTTAAAGGGACTCGAGGTGATGAGTACTGCTTCATCAACAATCCACACGCAAAACTGTACACGGTGGTCATCCCGGTTGGTGTCATCTTGCTGTACAACTGCGTCGCATTGTGTCACACTATGATTCATATCAGAAGAGTTCGAAAGGTTGGTGTACCTCGGTGTACCTCACATTTCTTCATCAACCTGATGTGTCACATGTTTGCCGGTTATTTTCAGCCATTACGCAGCAGAAAAAAAATATTTTCATCAGTTTTCTTTATTATTATCTTACGACTGTCTGTGAGACAATAGGATAAAAGTTTATTGTCAGTTTTTGAGCATCTTCCGGGCGCAGCGTGTAGGATTCATCGTAGAATTAAACAGTTTAGTTGAGTTATGTGGTAAAAAATGACAAGAAATTTGCCCCAAAGGATAAATTGATTTAGCTTTTTTTAGATCTCTTCGAATCATTTTTTTTATCTAACTTATCCTATGTTCTTTCAGCAAACTTCGACAGTTGCCAGTCAAAGCCAGCAGCCTGGGCTGCCTATTGTCTGCATCAAAATGACATCAGTGATTGGTGTGTCGTGGATACTTGGATATTTCGCCTTATTTCAATCCACCGCATTTCTATGGTACCCGTATGTTGTTCTCAACAGTCTCCAAGGTCAGTTTGAATACATGAGAGATTTGAGGGGGATTGGGATGGTCCCTCATTGATGGCTCCACCACAGCCTCTATCCCCTTAGCAGTGAATATTAAAGAGCTTGATTAGAGAACTGTGTATGATATATTATTGTTCTTTTCTACTCTACAGGATTCCTGATTTTCATCTCATATGTACTGAACAGGCGTGTTCTGAAGATGTACAAAGCAATTTTCCAAGAAATACAAGGCAAGCGCAACTCCGTGGTCAGCAAACGAAGCACAAACATAAGCCCTGCTTGATAGAATAGTTTGCAACCAAAGATTATGGGAAAGTGTTCCATATAATTTAAGACTTTTTGAACATACAATAACATACTTATGTGGGTCTTGGAATGATCATATTTCAATCTAGAACACTTGTACAAAGTCG
The DNA here is from genome assembly GCA_964019055.1 of Anthopleura xanthogrammica. NCBI lineage: Eukaryota > Metazoa > Cnidaria > Anthozoa > Actiniaria > Actiniidae > Anthopleura > Anthopleura xanthogrammica. Next base: position 7,163,159 of record OZ025206.1, on the reverse strand, counting down.
ATCTAAGATCGGGGCAGATAAACACTTTGAGTACCTTAATGTCTACATATGATAAAATGTACATACACATGTCTGTATATACTGATCAGTTGTAAGCACTTGGACCCGGAAATACGTCCAACGTAGGTCCGTACCCTGATCACGTGATTTTCAGATCGCCGGTTTATTAGCAAGTCTTGCTTCGTTTAAAGTCGAATAAAACCGCTTTCATAGAAACTGGATACCACAAGCCGTACCATCGATCGCATGCTGCAGGTACGACTGGTCAATGATAAAGTGTAAATTCAAAACATATGTAGATAGAAGTCTTTGCCCATCATTATGTACACTGTCAAAGTTTATAGGATAGTTTTATCCAAAGATCCTTTAAACTTATGTTGGGGAATTGTCTTATTTCATTATATGACGTCACAGCTTGTAGTCACGTGGGCAATATCACTAATAGAAATGTAGGCCGCGGCTAAGTCTCTTTTCGTTCAGGATATTTAATGTAAAACCTAATTTTATAATTCCATTTGTGTTGCTGCTGCTCATTATTTGGTCCCCTCTGGCGACAATGATACGTAGCGTTGTGACGTCATAGTAAAATTGGACAATTGATATTAAGGTTTAACATCTGGTAAAGCTTTAAGAATCATAATCTAAGAAATTACAATGCTTGATTCTCTAATTTATAAGCGGATAAAACTTGAAATAATACTTTTGAAAAGTCAAAAACGCAGGCTCTTACTTAAGTTTATACGTGATTAAGCGATGTGTACTAAGCATTGATTATTAGTAATAAACGTTTGAAACTGTGGTCTGCCTACTGGATTCCCTGATACACTTAATAAAATCCATCTGAAGATCCTGGGCAAGTCTTACTAGCTATTACGTTATAACTCTTGGAAATACAAGATTGAAGACTGGGTAGCTTACCGATGGAGTACAGAAGGATTTGGCGGGAACAGTTAACTCACGCCAAAAACACAGTCGCACGCCCCTCCCTTAACTCTGCCCTTTTTGCGGCACTGAGGCAGGGTGGTATTTTTAAGAATGTTTTCAACTAAACAAGACATGTTTGGTTTGTCTAATAAAGGTTTATTTTAACTGAGTAACATAACAGAAACGGTAACAATGTCCATTGAAGTAGAGGGGGGGGGGGGGGGGGGGGGTGAGGCAACAAAAAACCTCCAACCAAAATAACAGCCAACCAAAGAAAAAAGACATTAAAAGTGGGCTATTAGTTTCTTTCTTTCTCTGGAGAAAGACATCCCATACAACACAACACTATACATTTTAGTAAAAATGTTGAATTTGCAACCAGGATTCATAATTTTAAATCAATTAGTTGACTCTGAACATGGCACTCTGAACTTGATAAGAACGCGGGAAATGATCGCATTGCTATACCTAAATTATATAAAATAATTGTAAATTCTAGAATGGCGCGCGCTTAAACAATATTTTCAAATTCTGCTCGCGATAGTATTATAACGAATTCACTTGTAACGAAGAAGATCTGAGTCCAGATCGAAACGTCTTGAAAAAACATACTTTAAAACAAACCAGAGTCAACTAATTGATTTAAAACTATACATTTTACATGACTTAGAGTACGAGAGCTTTCTTTTGACGTTTCTTTTTCAAGGTTACAATCTTCATTGTGAGTGGTTAAAACATCATTGTATGAGAGGCCTAAGTTAGTGCAGTTAAATAGTAATATAGAAACGTAGCTAAAACTAGACCAGTGAATCACCCCGATTAACACAACCCATACTATCTCAGTTCCAGTTATCTTTGATCTTACAGAATTTCTGATACTTAAAACTAACAATATGTACACAGAAATGTTGCATTTTGTATTACGTTTATCCTGTTCCCAAGGGGTGTGTGAGCCCAACATTTTTCAAGCCCACTTTCTAGATTTATAAGAAAGGTATTTCGAGTTGCCATCAAAAAGCTGGTATTTTCCATTTGTTTTAGTGTGCCATCTGCTAAGTGCTGAATCTCTCTGAACGCTTTTTCTTCTTGGCCTGAAGAAAAATCAAAAATGACAATGAAAGTTGAGCAAGTTGAAAATCTGTCAGTATTTTGGTATTCTTGTTGGTGTAGCAGAAGTGCATTCATCTCTTAACTCTGGGGTCTTAAGATTTGAATCCGAGACTAACCATCACATGTTAACGAGTAAGCATTGTTAGGGCTCTGGGGTTTTCCTCCCTCTGCAAAACCTACATGTAACATGTCAAGCTAAATTCCACTTGTGAATGTTTCTTACAGTGATTACTGTAGATGTGCCCTGACTTTGATCAACTCAAAGGTTGTTTCAGGGTATCTATGAAGACACTTTTATGCAGTATTACTGTATAACATCCAGGGGCATATATAGCAAGGTCTCAATCATGGGGGGCAATGTACCATTTTCCTGCCATATCCACAGGAATCCCACATGAATTAATGAAATTTCGGTGCCAAGCCCTTGCTACACTACTGATAACATCCATGCTTTTCAGCATGTTGTTGGCATTGAGGTACCTCACTATCTTACTGCCTGTATCTTCCTGTTATTTTGCATGTTTGTATACGTCTCTTACCTCTATTGAATCATCAGCTGTAATCAATGATGCTCCAAAACGTTCTTTTCTTTTCAATAATCTGTCCTGATCTTCAATCTAGGGCCACAAACCAAAGAAAACACAATTATTCAAAATATGGTTTTGTTGGTTTCATTTCTGGGTTCAAATATGGTTCATCAACACAGTTATCTTGAGAAATAATTTTACTTCCGAGCTTTTGGGTCTCTGACCCAACATCAGGGAAAGGATGTTTTATGATGATAAGAATAATGTTTACATCTGCATAACAATGGTAAACTAACGAGATAAAGCAAACAAAATAATGATGACAAATAAAATGGTTACAAACAATGCGCACGTGCACCACAATATTGATGATAGTGCATGCAAAAAAAAAGTAATTGAAATAAATAACATAAGAGGGGGAAAATATAGATAATTATATATTAAACAAAATGAGTTCAATTTGCTAGTTCTTTTAAATAATTGGTAAGTAATGTTAAGATTATGTTGTCTGAATATTCATTTCTGAGATATTGAGAGGGGGGCGAGGGGAACTAGCTGTCAGTGAGCAGCAGAAAAGAACTGAAGAATCTTGTTTTGATCTTTATGACAAAATGAGTCTGACTAAAGCAACAAAATTACCATTGGTCAAGACAACATACTGTGTAACTGTACTACTGAAATGAATATATCCATTTTCGTGATTATTTGATTAGTACTGTACAGGGATTTCAGTAAAATTTCAATGGCGAATGGTTTACTTAATTTACTGTAGATGGCTGTATCAATGAAGGGGACGCACAATTGGGATGTGGAGTTGCACGAAAGTAGGTGGCTCTCAGCAGCTCAGATACAGTATGGAACGTATGTGTACACCCTGTACAGTACATGTTGGTTGCCAGCTTTTAATGAAATCCCAGACTGTAGTATCTAGTAAAATAATCAAATACCTTGGAAACAATGGGTGATACTGCTGCACCAAACCTCTCGGCACGCTTTTTAAGCTTGGCTAGGTCTGCAGACTGACAACATCAAAAACAAACAATTAAAAACAAAATAATAAGGTTTTTCCAAGTTCTCTGGGCTTCCTCCCTTGACTTCTAAATTCCAATTTGATCATGGAATGAGGGCCACAGATTTGTTACCCACTGGCTATAGACCTCCATACCATACGTCATTCCCTAGAGATTCATTTCTGTGTTTGATGGTTGCACATACATGTAAGGAGACACATAAATATGATTGGATACCATTGAAACAAAGAATATTACAATCTCATAAAATCGATCTTATCAGCTGAATGTTATCCCAGCGGCCTAGAATGATTGCGACAAATGGTGCCGTTAAACGCTCAATCTGAATCCGCTGTATTCTGAAGAGAATGACACATGGTCTAAAATGGGAAAACATTACGCCCAAGAACAAGAACTTTTTATCATTTTTTTTTAAATAAAAAAAAGATGATCTAAGAAAGAAAAAAATATTTAGTGCAATTCTTACCTCTGGAGAAGAAACACTGGACGTGATGTTGGAGCCAAACCTTAAAAGAAAAAAACATTCAAAGCTATAATTTTTTTCCTCATTTATGTGAGAAAAAGAAGAAAAAAATGGTATGGCAATGTTTGATTTACACCTTTGGCCACGGGCTAACTTCTTGTTCTCCTCACTTGCTGGACTACCAAACCTTTTCATTCTTTGAAGTTTTCTCTACAATTAAAAATTAATGTTTTAATGATAATAATAATATTTATAGTAATTTAACAATTATTAAATAGTGAAAACATTAACAGTAGGTTCTTATTTGTGCACTACACTGGAACATACCAGTACTGCTAACAGTGTATTTATAGTAATTTACCTATAAAGCATTATTTTTTAATAAGAAAGTACTTTTAAAAAAAACATGAAACGTAGGAAGACCACCCCTGACATAAAAACACAAGAAAAATCAAACAAATGACCTAACTTTTCTTTGTATTCGAGCATATATATTTAACTTAATAATTATATACTGTAAGATCCAGAAACCTTGCCTACCATACTGCTGTTTGAAATACTAATTCTACCATTTACCTCTTCTTCTGTTGAAGGTTTTGTTATTACAGTCTTTGCAGTCACTGCCTCTTTTCTAGATAGTCAAACATCATGTTAATAAAAATATACCCTAGAATCTAGAAAATCTAGAAAAGGAATCTAAATATTTTTTTTATTTTTACAACTTGCCATTTGTTTAAATTGGATAAAGACGTGTTAACCACAAAGAGTTACTGTATCTAACATACGGCCCTCTGATTCTGAGATCGAATTAGTCTGTAGAATTTTGAAGTTGATCTTTGCGGAGGGAGGAAAACCAGAGAATCTGGAGAAAAACCCTTGAAGCACAGGAGACCAACAAACAACTCTACTCACATACAACACCAAGCCCAGCGAGGCTCCAACCCGGGTCTCCTTGGTGAGAGGCGAGCACTCTTACCACTATGCCACCCATGCTTCCCACTACAATACATTAGGATTTGTTCAACTTACATGGGGGTTTCTACTTTCTCCTCTGGTTTGACAACTTCTGGTAGAGGTTCCTTGTTTTCAGGATCCTATAATATTTGAAGCAATTAAATAGAAAGATTTAGTACTTTTTAGGCTTTCACATGAGTTTGACATTGTTGAGTAAGCATGAAAATTAATTTAATGAGGACAAATTTTACAATTTCTTCTATTTAAAAAAATATATATAAAATACTTGGGTTTCAAGTACACTGCTTGGGCTGCCTGTGTTCAGATATAGCCTTGTTCTCATGCCATAAAAACAAGAACACAGAAATAGACTGTTCTCATGAAATGTGAATTATGCAAACTTACATTGAGTGGTGTTACTTTATTTGGTTTTTGTTCTAAAGATTCTTCAGCCAAGACATCATCACTTATTTCTTCCTCTTCATCATCACCAGTTGTTACATGTTCCAATTCATCCTCAACCTCTTCATCTCCTGCATCTTCACTGTGGTCTACCTCAAGTCCTTTAGTATGGAAAATCAATTTACGTTTCTGAGTCTATCATGATTGACATGAGTGTGGAAATCTCAGTTAAGAGGGCATCTGGCTAGTCAATTTTTCAGGTTAAATTTAAAGTGCTTATACCACCTCTGACAATATTCTTATTGATTCTAAATGAGGTGAGCTGTTCAGTTACCAAAAAATATTATATGGTTTGAGTGATAGGTCTTGAAGATATATATGAAGGTTTCTCCTTGTCATATGCTAATGACTGTGACGTCAAAATAGTCATAATTAAATATACAAAACTTCACTGGTACTGATAAATTGAATTTGGGAAGCATCATTTTTTCAACCATGGCTCTTATAAAAGCTATTATTAATTAGTTTCTGCATAGCAGCTAGTGTTTCGAGTGACAAGGAACAACAACAAGGAACAACTTCCATTGCACATTACATCACTGCAGCCATGTTGGTGGTTTTTAACAAAAGATTTCTCATTTGCATCCATTGTTAATAAACCACCAATATGGCTGCCATATCTTTGGCATTTGATTCTCTTGGGAATCTTGGGAATGCGTGCAGCCTATCAATACTGTCTATATTACACTGCAACCTCAATGTACCTTGCTGTTGAAGAAATTCTTTGAGTCGTTCTTGAAGTTCGCTTTTGTTTCCCTTTATCTCTAAACCATGGTTAGCAAGCTCCTTTTTGAGTTCCGCAACCTATAAATTTAAGTTTAACTTTAATTCATGAACGATTTTTGGATCAATCCACACGTGTCAATAGAACATTTTTTGTGTTAAATAACATCGAAATAAAGGGTTAACAAATCAAATCTATAACAAAGTAACATCGCTTTAGTGTCTGAAGTTTGATATGAGAAGAATCAATACATAAAATAAGTAGTTTAACCAAGTGGTACCTTCATCTTCTTGATGTTCAACGCGTCCGCCATTTTGATTAACAACCAACTACGCATGCGCACTACAGTCCAATGCATCTTGGGACATGACGAGCCTGCGATCATTGACGAGTAATACCGCTGAGTATGGCTGACAACATTCGAGGGACAGAAAAAAATGATTAAAAACTTCCAATTATATTATTGATTAGACTTATTTCTCACGAATATCTAATTTTTTACGATGAGAAGAGGTCCTGGGGGAGTAGGTGCTATCAACAAACAGCGCCTTGCCAAGGTACGTTCAATATTTCCTGTGAATTTCAATATAATTTATGCTTTTATTGTGTTTTGAAAACTTCTGATTTCTTCTTCTTCTTCTTCCTGTGTCTACAGGCCAAGTATGCTGAAAAAGGAACAGAAATAGCAGACAACAAGCTATCTCAGGTTAATAGGAACAATCTACGAATAAATGTATCTAGGCTGGAGTTCTCCACACCAACCTCTCATACACTAGATAGCTTACTGGTCAGGGCACTTTAGCTTGACCAAATTGAGCAAATTGAATCTCCTGTAGAAGCCTATGGTCATGGACCTGGTCAGACATTCCTGATGGTGGTGTGGATGGAATTATGAAATATTAGATACATTAGAATAAAAACTGGACCTTGGCCCCTCCCTCCCACCCTCCCGGCCCTCCCTTCCCTTCCAATTCCTTCCATCCTAATCAAGCCCATAGTGAAATAACAGATCACTGAATTGCACATTTTAAAATTATTGTACATGTATCACATATTTATTGTTGTAATTGTGCATGATTCTAACTTACCAGATGGGGAAGCAATTGGAGTCATTCAAGAACTATCTTGAAGAATTTGCAGCCAAGCACAAAACAGATATCAAGAAAAATCCAGAATTCAGGGGTCATTTCCAAAAAATGTGTGCAAGAATAGGAGTGGACCCCCTAGCATGTAAGCATCTAATAGAACTAACATGAGAAGGAGGTTAAAGAGAAAGGGGAAAATATTAAAGTGGAAGGAGGGAAGGGAAGTGGATAAAAGAAAAACAGGGATGTTCTTCCAATTTTTGCCTTTAGTGCACAGGAATCCCTGTGTTATTCTACTCTGCTTTCCTTCTCTCTTATTCCAGAGTCCCTAGTTCTCCATGTTTTAATCAACATGTAAACATATGAGTGGAGTTGTGTGCATAGAATATTATACTGTAGTGGTAGTGTGTGTGAGAGACAGTGGGCAAAATTGGAAACCAGTATTAAGTTACTGAATTTGTATCTGACTATGAAAAAAAGGGATTTTACAAAATATTATTGAAAACAGGGTCCTTAGAAATGGAAAACACTGTATGGAAAAATGCCTAGTGTGTTGGCTAATAAACAGATAAGGGTTCAAGAATACTCCCGTTTCGAGTTCTCTTTTACGCTGTGTTAGCCTCAAAACCTTCTAATATATTCTTTTATTCAGTAACAGCCTGTGGAAATTCAAGAGATCTGTGTGTAAAGAAGACAATAAAAATACTTTGAAATTTCACTAGTTTTATCTAAATTTCTGCATAATTTACACACAATTGAGGCTAACACAGCGTAAAAGAGAACTTGAAACGGGAGTATTGTGACTAGGTTGTACTGTATGAAGCCTGGATAAAGTTATCTACTGGATAAGAGTTATCCAGTGTATAGAATTAGTATAGGATATATACAGCTAATTGAAAAAATGTTGTCACTGACCAACTACGCTACTAGCCTGAACAGGAGTATGGGTAAAAATCACAGAAGCAGTTGAATTCTTCACTGATTAAATATGTGCCAGGCTTACAGTACGAAAATTTGCTGGCGAAATAATATTTTAATGACTTAACAGTTTCAAAATTGGGAACATCTTTGACTGAATATTAGTCATATAGACTTTTGTCTTCCTTTCGCAAAACCCAAAGACAAATGTTGAAAGGATTGCTCCTTGTATTATCTCATTAGTAAGCAAAAACAACTACTTCAGAGCGAATAATTAAGTGCTTCAGCAATTTCTACCCATACTCCGTTTCGGTTCAATCCCTTAGTCGTGGAACCAGTCAGTGACAACATTTTTTCAAATGACTATATATAGGATAGGGATTATTTTTGGTGAATAGTGCTATTCAGGCTTTGTACAACAGGCGCAGATCATGATTAACCTTTAATATTTGATCACCATCATTTTCAAAAAAGTTGATTCGGGTATTACCCATTAGAAAGTCCTGGCACAGTCCCAAGTGTGATACGAATTTGCTTGTTATAGAAATTATTTCTTCACTCATTTTGTTTCTTTGTTACTTCAGCCAGCAAAGGATTTTGGGCAGAGCTTCTTGGTGTTGGAGATTTTTATTATGAAGTAAGAAATAATATAATTATAAATTTAACCCCACAGTGTATCCTACTGAGTAAAATGAAAGTTCTGATTATTATTAATCTATTAAATATTTATATTTGACCAAAACTCTTGAGGGTTGAGGAATGAGGGGCTAAGGACAAAAGTTGATAAGATCCCATCAGTACAGTTCTCACAAGAATATGTAATTTATATCATGGCCTTAGAATGTCTTATTTTCTCTATTTGTTTTGTTTGTCGTAGCTTGGTGTACAGATCGTTGAAATCTGTATTGCTACAAGATCAAGAAATGGAGGTGAGGAGAGCAGATTCCTTACTGATAAGAGAAACAAAAATGAGTGCTTGCAATAAACCCCTGAAACAAATAGTCTAAAGTAATATACATGTAGTTGTACTAAATAGCACTAATTAAACAATAGTCTTGAAAACAAAGGCTTTTGTGTTATTTAGTTCTATTTACCGTAGTTACTGATTATTGTTCAAGGTTTTGGTGTGAGTTCTACAAAAACCTTTATTAAATAGAAAACCTTTCTAGCTACAAATGTCAAACAACACTTTAAATGATTTAAAAGTTTAAAAATCAACTTTTAAAATTTTGAATTGTTATACAAAATGTCTGTTATCACGTTCACACTTTTTCACATCAGACCTCACTAAACATATATCATAGTCATAGACTTAGCTGTCTGTCCTGTATTTAGTTTCATTGTACAGTATCCTAATAATGTAAAAAACACAGTTACATGTATCCATGTTTGATGCATTTTTTTAATCAGGACTCATTGCATTAGACGACTTACATTCCAAGATCTTAAAAACAAGTAAAGCAAGACAAGACGTTACAGAGTAAGTTAAGCAGTCATTCTTCAGTTGGGAAATTTGATTTGAACAATACTCAATTTTCAAATTTGCTATTTTTCAGAATATATGTAATATATTTTTTTCATTATAATATGATCTATTCATGTTAGAGATGATTTGGAGCGAGCGATCAAGAAGCTTCATGCTTTAGGCAGTGGATTCCAGGTGATTCCAGTGGGTAAAAAGAGACTTGTTCAGTCAGTTCCAGGGGAGTTAACAATGGATGATACAGCTACTCTTCAACTTGCACAGGTTTGTTATATATAGGATATTACATGGCTGTGCAGAGATACAAATTTTATCTTCGAGTGTTGATATTATCTCTCACGAGTGAGCGCAGCGAACGAGTGAGAGATAATATCAGCACGAGAAGATAAAATTCGTATCTCCAAGCGGCCATGTAATGTTCTGTTTATTATATGAAATCTTCAATGAAAAATAATGGAGAATTTGAGACTTGCTGAGCAAAAAGTCGAAATTTGACACCACCAGTGTTGATATAAATCGTATCCCCACTGGCCACTGGTGGGAGTGGGGATATCAATTTTATCATTTTGATGTCACTCAATATCACACTCTATTTCATATAATAAATATATTTATTATATTATTTATTATAAATATATTTATTATATGAAATAAAGTGTGATATTGAGTGACATCAAAATGATAATATTGATATCCCCACTCCCACCAGTGGCCAGTGGGGATACGATTTATATCAACACTGGTGGTGACAAATTTCGACTTTTTGCACAGCTTCTCAAATTCTCCATTATTTTTCATTGAAGATCTCTTCGCGACCATGTAATATCCTATATATATCTCATTATTATTACTCTTAATCATAAATGTGGCAAGCCACACCAACAGTCCTTCTGATTGAAAAAAAACTGATAAAGAAAAATATTGAAAATATTCTAACAAGTGCTTCAATCTGATAAGCAAAAGAGGGCCAGAGTGAATGTAAAATACAACCTTGGGTGGAAGGAAGCATACTGTGAAAGCATACTGTGAAAGTACTTAGAGTAGAGGACTTAGAAGGTTAGTGTTCACCCAGAAGGAATGCTGAGGTTGGGTTCCCTTATTGCATGACATGTACACTGTACACATCACAGGGCACCGCTCGACACTGGCCTTTAATGACATGACCATACCATTAATATGTATATGACTTGTGTTTCAGGGCGCTGGTTTCACATCAGTTGAAGCACTGCAAAAGGAACTTGACTGGGATGAGGAAAGAGCTGTTCGTATATTGGTAAGTATAACTTGTAGGTCAGACTTGAATGATTATCAAGTGTATGCAGATTAGAGGTAGAATGGGATAGGGGTTCACATCTGGATTGTTAAATTTCTTTTTTTTTTTTTTTTTTTTGTTGCTTTTTTCCAGGACCACATGGTACATGAGGAGTTAGCCTGGGTTGATGACCAAGCAGACAATCAGAGGCTCTACTGGTTTCCTGGGCTCTTTGCTGACAACTAGAATTTCACCAGGGGAGGGGGGGGGGGGATAAGAGAGCTTTGTATACTAAGTTCTCAAAGATAACTTGTAGTAGTCTTTTTAGCTCCAAGTTTGTACCTCAGCCTGTGTTGGCATTCATGAGCAAGACAAGGTCAACAATTTGAAGATATCTGAGCTAGCCTAGACCAATCAAAATCTTCCTAATACTGAGGCAAACAGGAAAGAAATCAAATTGTAAGATATTCCATTAAAATTGAAATATTGCATTGTGTTGCTGTAAAAATGGCACGCGATAACTGAAAAAAATCACAAAACCAAGGTGCAAGAAATGAAATGAGTTGAATTCTCTTTGTAGCCCCCCCCCCCCCCCCCCCCCTACAAAAAAAATCTCGTCACCTGTGCAAGCAAAATATCGCTCGTGCAGCCGCGGATTGGTTATAAACCCCTTGCAGCACATCAGAATTCAGCTCAATTTGGAGGACAAAACAATAGGTTTCCAGTTCTCAGGAAATTGAAACTCTTTTGTTTTGTACTCCAAATTGAACTGCAAATTAGGGCATATCACAAATGTCAACATATTTTGTGTCGTCGTAACATTGGCCCGAACAAGGACACGGCAGTCACATGGTGAACATTTATTTCGCTCCAGTGATTCCATTAGCGGGAAAATACTGCCAAAAAAATTTGTAAAGTTTGTGGTTGATAACATGAGTTGGATAGACAGGACTTTAACTCCACGAAATGCTCCAGTACCCGAGGGGGGGGGGGGTACTTCGGGTCGTTTCATACGGGGATGCTCCACCCGGACTCTTGACCCCTTACCCTTTGATATACCAAATTTAAGCAAAAAGTTACCCCTGTTATATACTTTTTTGCCTGAAAAGGTGCCCCTTTTATATACTTTTGAAGAAAAGCTACCCCTTTTTATGCCAAAATTCACAAATTCCCACCCCTTTTCTATACCTGTGGCCTGAAAAATGTACCCCTTTCGGGTGGAGCATCCCTGTATAGTCAATTATAGGGAGTACCCCCCCCGGGCTCCAGTATTGCCAACTTAAATTAAAATCTCCCAGGAATTCTTACTAGCTAGTAGGCAATCTTGCCATCAGAAATGTCAAAGCTTCATTAGGCAAAGACATCATTGAAAACTGAATCCGGAATAGGGTCTTATGAGAATAAGAGCCAGTAAATGTATTATTTCGTACAAACACACTAAAACGCGTGATTGGTGGACGTCTGTCAAAAGCGCGCATGAAAGATATGGATAGAATGATCACTTGATTGACGTCCAACAACGACTTTCACCTGCACCGTGTTTGAATTCGATGTCATGTTGATCGCGTGTGAGTTTTGAGAACGACTAGGAAGCTTGTACAAAATATATTTAAAATCATTATTGTAATATTGATATTAACTTGACAGGTACTAGGACTGTTTTGTTATGGTTTTGATCTCTAACTGCGTTCTTGTAATCCGAGATCACACATGAAGAAATTCACTTGAAAGTCTCAATGTCATCATTTGTAACAGGATAAGGATTATTATGTAGCGAATACAAGGCGAAGAAGTTCTCCTTTCCATGAGTTTTTGATGCTTTATTTCGATAGTTTGCCATGATATATTAGAACAAACTTCACACCTCTCCCACTGTTTACTTTTATTGTGTGGATAGACAAGAAAGAGGTTCTGGTGACCGCTTTTCTCCTCACTACGAAACTAAAACAATCAAGAAAGATCTGTGAAGATCCTTGATTCAAGGACTACAATTGTATTTCGTGAGGTGAATCGTTCGCATCAGCAAAAAAACAGCTAATTAAAAAAGATGTAAAGCTCAAAAAATTATTATTATAAAAAGAATATGGCTAACCCTTACTACTGCAACTAACTAAACCACTTATTATATTTTACCTGAAGTGTTGAACCGAAACCCAATAAAAAAAATACGAATATGCATATTGCAAGAAGGGATAAAATGGGAGTTGGGATTCACCTTTTTTGGGGCTGGGAAAATGGGATTTCATGCACTGGGACTGCGATTTAGCCATTACTGGGATTGGGGTTTTGCAAAATTTCTAACTCTTTAACTCGGACTGAGATTTTGCATGACTGGGACTGGGATTTTGCAAAATTTTGGGCTGGGAAATGGGATTAAAAACCCCTTTAGGAACCTCTTGCAACTCTTGAAAGACAGGCTTTCACCTAGTGTTCAGACGAATCTGTAACTTAGCCCCTAAACTGTTCAAATATTCATGGAGTGTTTTTGTTTATTACTCGCTTCAATACTTTTCTTTTCGATCGTCATTTTGTTTTTCGTTTCCAAATGTAAACAGGTCATTCCAAGGCAATGAGAAAACGAAACTTTCCTCTTGTCTTGTCGTACTATCAGTAAGGAAACAAGGCGAAAGTCTGACTGAACTGGCAAAGGGCCAAGAATGAGACTGTTACCACTCCTTGTGTTTGTTTGCTTTGTTCTTTACGAGGTTCTTCAGGTAGAAGGTAAGCGTTAACTACAAAAGGTTGGATTATAGCTCGAAGTAGTTTTTATTTGAACGAAACCCAATGTAAACAAAGAGAAAATAGTAAAGTTATAAGTAAAAAAGATTAAACGTTAAAAAAGTAATAGAATAAAGTCCTTTGGAAAATACCGGTTAAAGCAAAGGAGTTTGTTTCGTTTCAAATTAAGTTAAAACATCAATTTTGTGAGGAATTGAAAAACCATCATAAACAGTTACAAGAGTTTGCCATTTTTCATAACATTTATGGCTCAGCGTACTAGAATTACTATTTAACTTGTGAACAGTTAATATATATAGAAGCAGCCAATCAAAAAGAATATTTTTTTCTGCTATTTGAAATACGAGAACTACAAAAAGCTAACAGAACTAGCTGGCATTAGAGTTTCCGCTGCCAAAAAATTGCTTTATATGTGTGATACACTCACTGGTGTGAATCACCTACTTTGACCACCTTTTAGTACGTGCAACCTTTGCTGGTAAAAAATAGATGCTAATTCAGAAAATTATGAACATGTTTAAGACATTCTTGAGATAAAAACCAGCCACAAGATTACACCATTTAACCCACACCTACACTTATACGGTTGTCAACTGAAATTCAAACAATTTTTCAGTGAAGTTTATATCATTGCATTTTTCGTGGATATCAGTGTAATGAATGTGTTAAACGAGGTTTTGAGGTTCAAGGTCAGAAGTATCAAATAATGTTATAGTGTGCTACTGGTGTAAAAGTTTTTATAGTCAGGTTTTAAATATGTTTTCTTTTGCTTTGACAGGAAAATCAAAGCAAAATGTGGTGAAAAAATTATTACAAAAATACATTCATCACCACAAGCATCCCCACCATCACAAGCATCATCACCATCATGTCCATCATCACCATAAAAGCCATCACCACCATCACCATCATCATCATCCCCATCATAAGCACTGGCATCATCATCACCATCATCACCATCACAAATCATTTCATCAAAAGCTTGTCGAGAGACTGAAGAAGGAAAAGCAACATCACCATCAAAAGAATGATGTCGACCAAAAGGCAACTAAGCGGGCATCTCTTCCACAGCTTCTAGTTAGTCTGGGTAAAGGATTTATGCAGCTCGGGAAACATCTGGGAAACAACGAGTCACATGCAGATGTTCAAGCCAAGGATACTGCTATGAAACATGGTAAGACTGAGTTTATGATAAATATTGAATTGGGTGTAGGAATCAATAGCACGGCAAGAGGGATACGTTTAAATTCACTATTAGAAAACGGCTAGGGGGCTATGACCCACTCCTTCCACAGATTGATTGATCAAGGCAAAAGTTTCCTTTGGTGTGGCAAAACGATTATTTTAAAAATGCAAATCAGTGTAGAACCCAGTTGTTTTAGTGACTTTGCATGCATGTATGGTTTGTTGGTCATTCAGGCAGTGCAGTTTTAGAAACTTTTATTGCAGTTTTAGGTTGAACAAAAAATTAAAGTCTTTATAGCCATGATTTCACATGGAATTCCCATCCATCAATCAATCATCATATTATTCTATTTACATTTTTAGCTCCCACTCCAAAGCCCTTGGTTGATGATCATGTTGCAACTACTCAGGCTGCTAGTGCTTTTGCCACGCCTTCACCCACATCTGAACATTACAGTGAAAATGATGACAGTGATGACATCGGCGGGGGTGCGCTTACTTCTGCTCCACCTACTCCAACAATGTCTCAGAAAGTCACATCCTTTGACAGTGAATCTTCACAATCAAACTATCGCGGGAGGACAGTGCCCCATCCCGGGAACATAGATTCACCGATTATTACACCAACTCCACAATCTGAACCAAGTCCAAGTCCAAGTACAAAGCCACAAGCTACTTCTGTTTCTCCTTCAAAAAATATTGACAAACTAATGAAGCCGACAATGGATCCAATTGCCTCAAGAATATCAAAGCTCAAGCAGGGCTCATCAGTGAAACCTAAAATGGCTTCTGACTCAGATAAGGAGAATGAATCTGTAACATCCAAAGATGGACTCGATAAAGCCAAAGGTATTGACGAACATCGGGATAATTCTTATGAACAGAAAATACCGAAGGTAAAACAGGAGGAGAGTATACCAAATCCAAGCATTGAAATTCCTGCAGACCAAGCACGTTCGCTTGAACACAGTCCTACAGAATCAGCCATTGATGGCGGAAAAGAAGATGACGAGTCTTCTCAAAATGAACAGTTTGCTACTTTCCCAACGAGCAACGAAAATCCCAGCCCTAATCTTTTTGTTAGTGAATCTAATATTGATGAGAATTCAGGCCCACTGGCAATAAATGCTACACAAAATGCTGATAATGTTGTAGAACCTGGTACAGAAGATGATCTTTCTTCTAATGATGAAACGAAAGGATCTGCAACAGTGAGTACACCTGAAAGCCTCAATAAAGATGTTTCCCAAGGCTCCATCGATAGAACTGACGGCGTTCAAGATAAGGGGTCATCGCAAAGCCTCAATAAAGATGTTTCCCAAGGCTCCATCGATAGAACTGACGGCGTTCAAGATAAGGGGTCATTGCAAAGCATCAATAAAGATGTTTCCCAAGGCTCCATCGATAAACTTGACGGTGACCAAACTAAGGGGTCATCGCAAACTAAGTCTCAAGACAAAGCGCAGGTTGTAGAAACAAAATCAGAGGATTCTCATCCTGAAGAAAATGTTGATGGAAACCTATCAGCAACAGCAAGTGACAGTAATTTAAACACAGAATCCAAAACAGAAGCTAACAGTACCGCTTCTGACGAAATCATGGACGGAGAGGTCCCACCTTCGGAGATTGAAAATAATCATAATTCTATGGATGACTTAACCTCGAAAACTACTACGTTTTCACCAACGGCAGCACTGGAACCAAAGATCCAATCTACTGATGGAGATGCCAAGCCATCCAGCCAAGATTCTGATAGCAATACAAATAGTATGCCAGCTGTTAAACCAGCAAAACTCCAAGATTCTGAAAGCACTGTTGATGGAACCACTCAACCATCCAGCCAAGATTCTGATAGCAATACAGATAGTATGCCAGCTGTTAAACCAGAAAAACTCCAAGATTCTGAAAGCACTGTTGATGGAACCACTCAAACATCCAGCCAAGATTCTGATGACAAGGTAGCCAATCAAGCAAATCAGGAAAGTAGTGGCAACAGTGATGAGGCAACATCCTTTCCTGGTGAAGATGCCGCAGCAAAATCACATTCCAAACAATCTGATAGCACCACAGATCGAAATACTCAGCCAAAAACCCACATCGTTAGTACTAGAGAAGAACTTGTTGGAAAACCATCCCCAGAATCTGGTAGCACCAACGAACAACTGAACTCTAAGGAAACAACCCAGTCTGATAGTACTAGAGATGAACTTGCTGGAGAACCATCCCAAGAATCTGGTAGCATCACAGATCAACTGAACTCTAAGGCAACAACCCAGTCTGATAGTACTAGAGAAGAGATTGCTGGAGAACCATCCCATGAATCAGATAGCACCACCGATCAACTGAACCCTAAGGAAAAAACCCAGTCCGGTAGTACTAGAGATGAACTTGCTAGAGAACCAAGCCAACAATCTGATAGCATCACGGATGGAGAAGTACAGCCGCCAACAAGTCAGTCTGTCAATTCTACCAAACCATCGAGCCATGGAGATGATGATATCACGGCTGGAGTTACTGAATCATCAAGCCACGATACTGAGGCGTTGAAAGGCGCACCAATATCAACCCTAGGAACAAATAGTACCGCGGGAGTTACGGATATCATGGGTGGAGCTACTGAATCATCTAGCCACGATACTGAGGCGTTGAAAGGCGCACCAATATCAACCCTAGAAGCAAATAATACCGCGGGAGTTACGGATATCATGGGTGGAGCTACTGAATCATCTAGCCACGATACTGAGGCGTTGAAAGACGCACCAATGTCAACCCTAGAGGCAAATAATACCGCGGGAGCTACGGAATTAGCCACGCCCAGTTCCGGGACATATGGCGATTCCAAATCATCAGACCTCGATGATGGCAAAACTGGAAAAGGGGTTGAAATTTCGCAAGTCAGGTCAAACCAGGACAGTAAGTCATACCAAGATGCACCACAATCGAGTCCCGTATCTAACAGTACACTAGTAGCTGGTGATTCTGGATATTCCACATCTGATTATGTAGCCACACCGGAACTTAATCATCAGTCTAAAAGTATTGCGGGAAATCCATCGCAAAGCAGCGACCAATCTGATGATGTTGTAGGCGGACCGCTCCGCCAAGCACCTGCTTATCAAACCAACACAACTTTGGATGGTCAAGAGTACGATGATACTAAAGGGAATGTTGCTCAGTTATCAGACGTCCCGGTAGATGAAGCATTTAATCCTACTGGGGAACACTTAAATATGGAGGAGGACCAAAACAGAGTCACCTACGGTGCGATAAAGAACCCCGAAGAACACCAAGTCAACTCTTTTCCAAGTGAGATAGAAGATGGAGAGGTCCTTCCTCCAACTGGCAATACTGTGCTACCTAAGACCGAAGGATTCAATAATTATAACTCGAATGTTCCTGCTATTTATAATTAGATGTCGAACAACTAAGCAATGGAGTAGCAGTAGGAACATTTGAAAGAGAGAAACAAGGAATACTTTTAAGAGCCATGTTTCAATCTTAAGGATATAAAACTCTAACATACCAAACGAACTTAAAGACAGATCTAGAATATTTGCCCGACGTCATTGCATGAAAGGAATTCATAGATTATCCCTATGTAGTAATGCCCTAGTGCGACTTATCAGCTTGTCGGAGCGGGCAGAAAGTGAGTGTGGTACTGGGACTACAGATGCCCTAGAATAGGGAGCATTTTGAAATCTCCGTGGATATTGTAGAACTGATAGACTTTTGAATATAAATTAGATACACGAAAGCAGGAAAAATGATAAAGCCTTATTAATGCAGTGGCGTAGCGAGACTTTTCATGTCAAAAATAACACGTGAAACTGGAAACCAAAACTGTACCATGAGGTACACCTTTAATTATTCGTTTCCTCTCGGCTCTACGCTACTGCCTAAGGAATTATTTTTGAATCCACTTATACATACTCTTACTTTCCCTTAATGAATCTGAATTTTACACCAGATATTAGACTTGGATGAAAGTGTTGAACGTTGGTATTTTTATGCTAATCAGCATTTCCATAGCAACGATAAACAAACTCAGTTCAGATTCATTAAATAAGCGGATAAGCGGATTGAAAAAGGGAAAGTGTGACTCTGAAATAACTCCTTGGAGCCACCTTAAATAAAATTGAGTGATCATGAGCGCGTTAGGGGAGTTGGCTAGGGTAGAAATACCCGGCTGCTTGAAACAAAGACAGGCATAGAATAATACTGAATACAAGTTTATTTGTCCCAAAGAAAAGATAAAAAGCTGAAGTACCACAATGTATGTATCTAACGCCGAATAGAAATAAATAATATTTCACATATGATTCACATCAAGACAAATATGTACATAATTACAAAAGCAATAGAGCGGTTTTCGTATGAGTGGGAAACATACGGTACTGGATTACAGTACATACACGGTACAACATGCCGTGACATTGAAATGGCTTTCCATTGTCTTCCAGTATTTCATCCAATCACAACGCGTAGTTACAGCTACAGTAAGATACGGTACGGCTACAGTACGACTACGAATCTGCCGCATCGTTTCCCACTCATACGAAAACCACTCTATTACGTTACACTATATTGCAGTCATATTTACTTGCCTTAGCAACAAAATAAAAGAGAGGCACATACCCACTAGATTGATCTACGCATAATCATGTATGCAAAAGAGTCTCAAATAGTCTACAAAGCTGAGACTGGGAAATATTTCATATCTTGCAAGTAACGCCTTTGCTACAAACTTCAGCTGCTTGAAGATGCTCACAGAAAATAAAACTGTAACTGGTGAACGACCCCAAGTCCCTCAATAGTACGTACAAAGTAAGCAGTTGAAACATGTAAAATGTATCTACCCATAATCCTTGCCGGTCTGAGTCTTCTAGCCTTTCAGTTAACTAACTTTATTGAAATAAGTATATCATTTGAATGCACGATTTCGTGCTGGCATTTCTATCCCAGGTTTGCTAGATGAGGCTTGGTTGGTTGATGTACCTACAGCTCTTCATCCAAGGGGAAAATTCAGTTGGAAATTACTGCTCTCTCACTGATTGGTAGGAACTGTGCTATTTATAAAGAATTGCGATTGAAAAACATAGATTCTGCTAAATTAGGGGAAATTGGCCATGGAAACTTTCTTCTATTTTTACAAAATATATGTGCTATTTATGCTGCTATCGATATATTTACACTAGACAAGAATTTCAAAGCACTTATTTTAACGTACATGCACATGAGAATATACTGAGTATCGAACTATTAGGCTAATAAGATTCTCTAAACGATTTCTACCGAGAGAATGTAGTAAAAATAGACATGGTGACATTACGTTGGAAAAAGTAACAAAGATTACTGATATATTCCAGGAATTTTTGTTCAATAATCAAATATGTCTGGCTAAGCGAATCAAACATCCACTATAAATCAAGAAACTATTAACAATATTAATCTATCCATCGTTTTGACGCTAAAAAGACGCGGTATAAACGCCGGCATATTAAACATTCTGGGGGATTTTAAAACCCCAGAGGCCGATGTCCTGTAAAGAAATTGGCAGGATAACTGGTGCTCATCTGAGAGAAGGGGCCATCATGGTTGCCATAACCCAGGCTACTGTAACTATTACCGTTGTAGCCATGGTTACTATATCCATGGCTACCGAAACCATGACTACTGTAACTATGACTGGGAACCATGGAATTAATGTACAGGCTTGGTGTTTGGTTCGCAGTAGAAGTGGTTGTTGAAGAGTTGGTAGTGACGTTTGGTAGATAGCATAAGCCACTAGTTTGACCTGATGATAACTTCATCGGTTGCTCTCCAGCAGAACTGCCTTGTTTATCAGGAGAACTGCTCTTCCTCCAGCGGTATCTTCTGTTCTTGAACCACGCCTGAAGCAAAAACGGAATATTTTGTTAGTAATTTTGAACAAGCTGGTAGAAGATGATAAGTCATGAATATTGCTCCCTCTACTTGGAACCTCGCTCTTAGTATCAATAAGCAATAAAATAGAAAAAAGGAAATGGAAAATGTTGTTAATTCGAAACAGGCCGGCAGAAGATATTTTTGATTCATCATCTAAAGTTTTTGCCGATCATTGAAACGTGTCGGTAACACTGTCCAATAATAAAAGAATAAAACGAAAAATACAAGCTTTGAAGATACAAGAATTTTAGAAAAGATTGGATAAACCAAAAAGTTATCTAGAACCGAATCAATACTTGAATAACAAGA
Organism: Anthopleura xanthogrammica; assembly: GCA_964019055.1. NCBI lineage: Eukaryota > Metazoa > Cnidaria > Anthozoa > Actiniaria > Actiniidae > Anthopleura > Anthopleura xanthogrammica. The sequence continues at coordinate 7,142,068 of OZ025206.1, read as the reverse complement.
TACTTTCAATTCTAAAACAAGATACTTTCTAAAACGAGATACCGAGGTTAAAACTACCCTCCGATACCTCTGGTTAACATCGCAGCTGGATGTATACCGTAACAGATGTGAGTTTACTGACAGAAAGAACATGAACATCATTCGCAAAATATTAATGAAAAAACAGAAAGCAAGATCAAAGAAGGAGAACGTAGTTGGAAAATGTTTCAAGTGAACTTAAATTTAGTCATATAATATGAAGGTGTTGATGGGAACGTCGAAAAAATGTTTGAAACTTGACTGCCCTAACTTTTCGTCTGAACGGAGTTTAAAAAAAAAGGTAACTCAGAAAGGTAAAGTTAAATTATTTTACTTCGAAACAGCGTGCGGAATGATTAACCAATTCTCCCGAGCTATGGACTCATGTATGAAGCGTTCGAAGTTGTGCCATTTACCCCTTCAACTGACTACCAGTACTCCTTATTAAGGGTATTTAAAGCTAAAGCTACACAGAACAGAGAGAAGTCGAAACAGACGTGGAAATCCTCAAGGTTAAAGTAACATGAAGTGTTGCGAGGAAGGCTTTTTTTTACGGAAGAACATTGTCAACCTTCGTTTTCAATAAAGAGTATCCTTACTGTTAAAGAATTGAATTCTTTCCTTACCTGTACTGTCTTACAAGGAAGTCTAAGCTCCATGCTCAATTGTTCTTGATCGCTTTTTGATATGTAAGCGGAATTCATAAACTTGCTCTCGAGTTGTACTCGCTGGTAAGCTGTTATCCTTGTGCGCTTTTTGAAAGTGCTTGGATCGCTACTTTCTCGACTATCGAGATCTGTGAAATAATATCAAATATTTTTACAATCCAACTTCGTTATCATTTGTATATACTACACTTTAACAATACCTTGAATGTCGGCAGCGTGTTTTGTCTTTACATCACTTTTGGTTGAGGAACAGCAATTTGAAAACAACTGAATTTGATTCATGGTGAAACTTTTCTTCTCTACTTTTTGACGATGGGTTCTCTAACCAAAGGCTGCCTTTCAGAAATGTGTGTATAAGCTGCCGCATAAGCGCTTTTATAACGAATCATTTCTCTCTTAGCCAATCAGCTTTGGCTTTGATAAGCTTCAAATTAATGACGTCATTGTCCAGCCTCACATGTATCTATCATGTTTCTATCAAATCCTAAACTCTACAGACCTAGGATGAGAGAAAAGGAATATTTCACTTGGGGAAAAGCTAGCATACATTTTCATATTTGTTTCAAATTTCCAAGAAAAAGTCTATTGTTTTGATTTTTCGTTTGAGAAAAGTGTGAAAATTTTGCTGGTTAATTAAGCAACTAAGGGAAGTTAATTCATGTTCACGAAGGGTGTGGCATAATTAGTTTTCGATTTTTACTTTGATTTTGGATAAAGATGATTTTTAATTGCAATTAATTCTACTTCTCATAACAGAAAGTTAGAATAAGTTAGAATAATAAGGCAAGGCTTGTTTGTTCTAGAATTGTGAGAAAGAAAAATATATTTCCCGTGAGGCGTGTAACAAGAGCAATGGGTAAAGAGAAAAGCGTACGTCATTCTATACTCAAAGGTGTTAAAATAGAGATAATCACGTGATTGTTGCCATGGCAAATGACCATCTGTTAGACCACGCCCAGTAGGGTGTGATCTCGGTAATATGGCGGCCGCCTTCTTGATAATTAAAATATTCTTTTTTGATTGCCTTATATGGTGTCAGAATTGCTGGTCTTCTGTTCTGTCATTCGAGTCGTTTTCCTTCCATGTATCGAGGTATCAGACACCCAACGCAGTGGCTAAATTATAGATAGAAGAGAATGACCAGAACAATATCGCTGTAATAGTCAATGTACATATCGGCCGGTTGCGAACGGTTATGTGATTTTAAGATAGAAACTTTTAAAATCGGGTGCCATGTAAATCGATTCGGAAAGACGTTTTGAATAAGAAAATAATATTAAAAAACACACACAGCAACAACAACAACAACAACAACAACTGAACAACAACAACAACAAATTAAAAACAAAACAATTCTGAATTTTTTATTTATTTTTTATTTTTTTAAATCATGAATCATAAGCATTTTTACTCAACACACGCTACCATTGCATTCAATATTCTATGGCGGTGAATATTTCTCAGCTCACAGGTCGATTGTTACGAGGAGGACTTGGGGAGGCGTGGCGTTAAGCCCTTGTAGCAGGGGAGAGAATAACACAACAAACAAACTGTATATGTGTTGTCCGTAGTGATCGAACCAGTATAACCAACCCGTATATTAGGACTTTTATAATGAGTAATGAAACACGAGTGTTTTTCATGGGTGGCATGCGCTGCTACAGTGATGTCTCTCATCGCTGCAACATGTAGTTCGAAATCATGTCTGAGTTTCGTTCTCCTGTTTAGTAGTAAGTAGATGATAGTGCGTGTGGAGGGAACCTCAAGGAAGAGATTGTTGTGAACCTTAGTACGCCTTTTACTCATACTCAAAACGAAGCAGAAACGTCATCTTGCCTTCATGCACTGTACCATATAACTTTCGGTCCTGTTCTTATGTAGTTAGCATTTCGGCAGTCCATCAAAGTAACCTCTAGACTAGCCAAGCATAATTTACCTATTCTTTGAACTAGACATTACACAATATGAACCAAATAATGGAAATATTCCATGGACGTAGTTTGTAGGGCAGGAATGAATATCCTTAAGATAGCCTATGGGAATTACGTGTTCTCTAAACTATATAATGCACGGCTTAAAGGGGATATAAGGATATAATATAATGAGGCGTGGTGATCATAGGATAGGATATGGAATATACAGCCAATTCAAAAAACATTATCGTCGACCGAATCAAGCCGAAAGGAAGTATGGGTAGAAATCACTGAAACGGTTGAATTCTTCACTGATTAAATATGCGCCGGGCTTACAGTACGAAAATTCGTTCGTGAAATAGTATTTTAATGAGTTAACAGTTTCAAAATTGGGAACATCTTTGACTGAATATAATATTAGTCATATCGACTTTTGTCTTCCTTTCGCAAAACCCGAATACATACATTTAAAGGCTGCTGCTTATATTATCTTATTAATAAAGAAAAACAGTTACTTCAGAGCGAATAATTAACAGTGTTAACAGAGGAAGAAAAAAAACGCTAAAACTGGCTTATTCCGAATTCTAACCAGGCAGGGCGATAGAGGTATAACTTCTCAAAGGTCAGCTAAGATTTCTTTACTTTATTTCACATTTTGAGCATTTTATTGTGTTTTTTTTTTTATAGATCCCATACATTTTCTTATAATATGACACCACAGAAACCCAGCTTGGGCTACCTGTGGTCAACACTTTTATTTGTAATAATTATAGTTTTATTTTTGTTTTATTATTATTATTTGTTTCCAAAATAATTCGCAAAAACTGCTTAAAGTCGTGGTTCTACTCCAAACGTTTTGCTATCACAGAATGTAGTAATATATTTCAAAGGTTCCCGACGAGTCAATTAAAAAAGTCGGTTTTGATTGTTTTGCGAGTTTGTTTCGACACACCCATTTTATTTTTTTTGCTGCTGTGTGCTAGTTAATTAATGCCGAAATGCTGATATATATATACATCAGTTAAAGGTTACAAAAATTTCAAAGGAAGATACTGAATGTCACTTTTTTTTCACTCCCCTAAAATCGAGCACGTCATTACTTAGATTGTTCAAAACACAAATATATGATATAATATAACTATAGAATGACGTCAAAATACATCAATTAATTCAAAATAAATATTATCTCTTAATTAACTAATTTGTTTGATTTCATGAAGAAATTCGATCCAATTGAAAAACTGATTAGTTTTCTGATTGGTTTTCTATAGTATGACGTCAAAATACATTAATTAATTCAAAATAAATATTATCTCTTAATTAACTAATTTGTTTGAATTGATGAAGAAATTCCTTCCGATTAAAAAAAACTTGATCAGTTTCTGATTGGTTTTCTATAGTATGACGTCAAAATAAATTAACCCTTTGACTCGGCTACGACGCACGAAACCGCCCGTAAAAAACGCATCTTAAATGAAAAATTCCAGCTTCAACAATTTTGATCAGGTTGACCTAAATACCAGTCTAAAATTTTCAATAGGAAACAGAACAACTTTTAAAATCAAAATACCTGCAAAAAAGTCCAAAATTATAATGAAAAGAACTTTAAACAAGCCAAAAATCACGCTTTTTCATCGCATCGTTTTTTTTTCGCATCGTTTTTTCTTCGCATATCGTTTTTTCTTCGCATCGTTTTTTCTTCAATTTTTATTTCTACTCACACAATACCCTTACACAGTATAGTTTGGACCTAGTACTTGCTTTTGGTGCTTTTTTCCCCTATCAATTCCTTCTACGCGGCGAGCGACAGCCCTTTTCATCGCTTATCCGATTTTCACTACTCTCTACAGCAATGCATTCTGGGAAATTCTTTGATTTGGGCGGCAACATTTTAAAATAAAATATATAAGTGTCGAGCCACTACTGTAGCTCCTACTGCCCAAATATCAGCTTCAGAGCATTCTCCACAAGCCAGCTATTCCATAAAATGTCACAGTAGGTTCTGGCTGTTCATCGATTTCAGGGCTCACAGGATGGATAATCACGCCAAAAGTTCTACGAATGTACATGATCTACGAACTTTTGACGGTAAAATCCCTTGCATACTCTCAGTTCTTCGAGATCATGCTGATTTAAGCTGTCCTAGTGCTTCATGATGCCCTCCAGCACTCCATAGATGAACAAAATAGCTCTCAAAATCTCATGTTTTCAAAATATCTCGATAACATGGCGCCTGAATTCCTGCTAGAAATACTTCTCGAAGGAACTAAGCATGTGGCCAGTAAACGTCATTTCTCATTTACATAAAACACTGACAGTGTCAATCTACTTTTGCTAGGGCTTGGAGAACGTTTAGGTCCAGAAAAACACTGAAAAACCTAAAAAAGAATGAGAATGGGACTTTCTTTGTCCTGAGAATAATTTCTCATCTTCATTCATAAATCTATTTGACGTCGAGAGAACCCTGGGAACTAGTCAACATCCGCGCACGCGCAAACACGTAGATCTAATTATGACATCATAAATCTTTCGCTACAAGCTGGGTTAGAACAGTACTAAAATCCTTGGTTTTAGCATGGATGATAAAAGGACCAGTTATTTTCTCATCCATGGTTTTTAGCAAGAATGTTAATAATAGTGGATGGTTAACGAAGAAAACTATACAAATTTACAAATTTGTTTAGTCTTCTTCATAAACGATACACTGTTCCTCAACGCCGGCCGGTATAAATACAAATCAAGTGAATTTATCAACAAGAAATTATTTTCGAATTTTTTTTTTTAGTTTCATCATGGTGGGTATACAGACGATGTTTAAAAAGATATTATGGAATGTGTTCTTAGCAAACCAAAAGTCAAGGATACAGAATTGTTAAATTCGGTTTCTTTCACTTTTGCTTTGCTACGACTACCGTGCATCGAATATTTGAATGGAGTGGTCAGTTGTTCATGATAATAAAAGTGTCATTGAACTGGCTTGCACGTCTGGAATATTACAGCCTGTAACTAGTTTTAGCTTTGTGTCACCTAAGCATTAAAAATATTTTGCCATTTTATTGAATATTAAACAATTATTGGACGAGGTTGGACATGATATCGTAAATTATAAAGAGCAAGGCCGTGTTATCTACCAAAGCCTTAGGCAAAATCGCGTCTAAATCACTTACTTTTAAATCTTGTGTGTCCTCAGCAGATAGAATTTTCATATCCTCAAATTTGAAAGGCATAACACTTAAAGGCATCAAAATAATTTTGAAAATGTTTCAATTTTCTCCCTTGTTTTCAATACCAATGGCGGACGGGTCAACTGCAACCTTGTTCCCGTGCACTTTTCAAGATGGCGACGAGAACTGCATATAATGGACTATTCCAAAGCATTTTATTTCCCCCGGCTTTAAATCAGTTAAAATAATTAAATTAAAAATCTTTTGCAAAAAATCTCACGTTTTGAAAGCTTTAGCCAATATTAGGTTTATTACTTACAAAAAATCTCTGCTATAGAAATGAGTTTTCTATCGATCAGCTGGAGACAAAACTGTATAGATTTTTAAAATTTAACGGTTTTTTCTCTAGTTCATCCATAGTAACAAAGCCAATAATGATGATGATGACGACGACGAAGGAGTTGATTAAATTTATAAAAATAACTGAACGCAAAATAATCATCAAGAAAGACTTTTGACCCATCTGACAGAAATATTTTCTCTGAAAAACAGCGAGAAGAACTTGAAACCAAGATAAAAACTGAATATCCATTGCTATGGACAGACAGTGGTCGCAGTACAACTATTATACAGAGGTATCCTGGTCGGCTGTGCGTTAGGGAGAACAAGTAGATGCAGTGGTAGATTTAGATGGCACCGTGGTCCGCAGTGCGTTAGGGAGAACAAGTAGATGCAGTGGTAGATTTAGATGGTACCGTGGTCCGCAGTGCGTTAGGGAGAACAAGTAGATGCAGTGGTCAAGTGGTAGATTTAGATGGCACCGTGGTCCGCAGTGCGTTAGGGAGAACAAGTAGATGCAGTGGTAAAGTGGTAGATTTAGATGGCACCGTGGTCCGCAGTGCGTTAGGGAGAACAAGTAGATGCAGTGGTAAAGTGGTAGATTTAGAAGGTACCGTGGTCCGCAGTGCATTAGGGAGAACAAGTAGATGCAGTGGTAAAGTGGTAGATTTAGATGGTACAGTGGTCCGCAGTGCGTTAGGGTGAACGAGTAGATGCAGTGGTGAAGTGTAGATTTAAATTACTCCGCCGTGCCACGGTTGTTTTGTTTTTTTCGAAAAGTGATTCACGATCTGATTGGCTTATCTTTTGTCCTCAGATCACCTGGCACGCATGCTCAGCAAGAATGACATGGCTCTGGGATTGAAAGTGAAACTTGCTAATCATTGCGATTGCTTTTCAAAGAAAGAATTAAAATAGAATTTTAAAATTTCACTCAGAATCCCATTTTTTTTATTCACTTGTCAAAGTTTTCCCTCTAATGGCTATGCTATGAAATAACTTGTTAATGTTCAGTACGCATCCATTGAGGGTTGGGTGTACATAAAAATAACCCAAATACTCCATGCTCCCTAGCAATAATTGGAAGACCATTTTATCTTACACTGTTTGAAACAGTTTATTTCAGTTTCCTCTCAGTATTTTCCAACGAAACTCCTTGGAGTATTTCACATACTGTAACATTATAACAAAATATGTACATTTTAGATTGTCTCAATCTTTTACAGCTGAGTAAAAATCCTATTTTCTTTTCTTAAGAAACAAGGTCTTGTAATTTGTTGGTTCAGCTGAACATGACAGAATGAGAACTTAAGATTAGTTTTCCAAGAATGACACATAGTCAGTTAATAGTCCAAGTTCTTGTTCACTGGTCAGTGGAATCTCCTTAGCAACAGTATCTAGGAATAAAATATGAATAATTATTATTTGAAATGGGAAAACTACAGCACAGGGAGTCCACTATAGATAGAAATAATACATCACCAGCAAGCTTAACAACAGAAGAAAATCCCAAAGCAAATGACACAAAAAATTAAGAAGTACCTGGCTTTTTTGGATTCAAGAGCATGGTATTTGTGTCGAAGATCCATCCACGGCTTTTGGCAACTGTATTGTCGAGAAATAAACAAACACACAAAAAAATGAAAACAAGAAAATGATAAGTAATTAATGATTATGAATTTTAAATATTCACAGGTTAATTAATTTTTCCATATTTACCTTCTATGGCAGACTCTTTTGTCATTCCCATGTACACAGCAAAGTCATCAACTTTTATATAGGTGTATGCATTGGCAATAAGATTAAATGCTTTTTCTTGTAATTTTTCTATTGAAAAATAAGAATACCGACGGTATTTAGGGTTAAAACTAATGATAATTATTATAATAATAATGATGACCCATATCTTATGCTCATGCTCAGGCAGTTATCTGACTGAGTTTAATAAAGTATATTACGAGAATTAAGAGTGGAGTTGATGCTATTGAACAATGGAAGCTAATGAGTCTGAGCTCTGTTAAGTAATAGTCCTAGTACGAACTAGGCAGGCAAATGGCAATGGAATGCAGAAAGGTGCTAATTGTGTATTGTCTAATCCATCCATCTCATTGGTTAAAACATGAAAATCTGCCATAATTTCAAAACTAAGCTGATTTTTTAATATTTCATTTGATATCTGATTCCCTTTTCATCTTCGATTTCCTGAGCCTTTATATATCAAAATTTCTATGTGGGGAACATATCGAATTATAAACGTCTTTTGGCTATTGTTTTGAGTGCTTATGATTGGACGAGATCTTTTAGTACAAAAGAAACTTTGTTCCAAAACAGAGTTTTTGCACATTTTATTTTTCTATAGGCTGATATACTTTCAGTCTGAAAACTAAGACATTCTTATGTGGGGAAGTTGCTATTGCCGCATAACAATAGAGAGTTGCCTACTTCTTACGCGCATTGTTACTTAATAGATATCACCAACATGGCCGTGATGACGTAACATGCAAATGAAGAATTAAGACTAATTGGCTCCCAAACTTTTCCTTCCATAAAGCAAATCTCTACTTAGCAGACCTCAGACAAGGTTCTCAACGGTGTCCACTTTTAAAATAAAACTATCATATTGTTGATAGATTTCTAAAGAAATAACTGCCCAACCTTTTAATGATACCATGTACGTTTGGATAAGAGGTGACCAATCTTGTTGTAAAGAAGTGTAAATATTGAGATAATCTCTTTTCCACATATGACTGCCCAATGTCCATAACTTTGCAAGCTCAGGGCAACTCTTTGAAAGAAAAAATAGATAAATATCATGTATACTTTTTAGAGTATATACAAGTCAAGTTAAAACATGTCCTTTCTCTCTCCTTTCTCATTATGTTTGCTTTTGATTAGAGCTCTTACTGCTTTCACATCTTCTGGTATTCTTTTCCAAAGAAACTTTGCATTACAACTGTTAAAGAAAGAAAAAAAATCACATCTTAGTATGATATTCATTTTTCTATGCGAGATGTACCATTATAGTTAAGAGACAAGACTAGGGTTACTTGCTCAGCAGTGACATTGCATTTTCATGAAATATATGTTATTTACTGGCGAGGAGGTACAGATAAGGAAAAGCTGTGCCCAAGGTCTTGAATATACGGACCAACTTTAGGACAGTAAATAACTTATTTATTTCCCCCCATTGATTTATTTTGTTATTTAGCAATCTATTATCCCTTGTGCCACTGATGATGTCAGTATACCAGACCTCAGGTAGTCTTCTTCACAGCCGTCATTAGCCGTTAGTGGAGAGGGCCCGGGAGGATCTGGGACCGAAACTAATGACGGCTGCGAAGGAGACTAGACCTCAGGTAGATACTAATAAAATACCCCCTGCTCAAACAGCCAATCAGAATGCAAGAATTTTAGGATACTAGATCGACTGGAAAAAAATAAATACCCTTATTTTATGAATTACAAATCTTATAAGGAAGAGGTGCAAGCTTTAAAAAAAGATCATTCTGAAGTACCATTATCTATGGAAACAATGCTAAAAAATGGCACTTGTGTCAAGCATGTGACAACTAGAGCTTCTGAAGCTCACAGCTTTTATAATCCTCAACAATCTTTTTTTCAGTGTTATTTTCATTGCCATATGAATTTAGTACACATCTTACATTGTTATTCTATACTGTTAAATTATATACAAAATACAAATATTTCAAGCAAAGCAAAACCATCCTAACTACCTGCCATAAATGCTTTTTCAAAGCAAAATAATTCAAAGACAATGGTATCTAAATTAAGAAGTTCGAGGTAAACTACAACTTACATGTCACATTGAAGCAGATAGATAGCCAACAGCTGTGTGTAAACCTCTGCATTCGCAGATCCCTATGCAATGATCAGAATAATCGTAAGCACCAGAAAGAATGGGCAACAAAAATATATATTATAACAACGCAGAAATCACTCTTACATCGAGTTCTGATTCTTCAAGATTTGAACAAAGTTCCTCGACATTTTCTATGTTGGACGCCATTTTGAATGATTTACCGAGCAAACTGCTGACCACTAGTTTTGCTTACTTGAGAGAGTATCGATAAGCAAACGAGACATTATCGATTGACTGAGTCAGTCATGCTCGCTGTGCCCAGGAAGTTTGGTGCGTTAGTGCTTAGAACTGGTCCAAAAGCTTTAAGAAACTTGAAAACATCAGCTTTTCTAGCCATGCCTATTAAGGTGAGAAAGCCTTTCACGAAAAAATTGGTAAATAAAATTTCAGTTTTATTATTTGAAAAACTGAAGTGTTAGCTGCCAAAGTAAGATGCCAGTTAAATTTATACATGCCACGGACCTGCTATAGCGAGATACTTCATGGGAAACACCTTCCAGGTTCAAAATAGTATTTTTAAAGGTGTTTTCCATGAAGTATCGCTATAGCAGCTTATTTGAACTATTTTTACTTCACTTTGTGTACATACAGTTGGTTTGCAAAAGCTTTGTGGGTAAATTTTGCATGCACCACTAGCCCCCCCCCCCCCCCAAATGATTTTCTATTGTAAGTAAGTCGCCTAAAGCTTTGACCTGACTTTGATGCAATAAAAATTTTGCAATTGTCTCTCAAAACTATGGCTCTGGAAATCAGATTTCCAAGAACCTCCGTTTATAAATTTCAAAATTACCCCCACCCAACCCTGGTCCCTGGTTTTTCCTTTTCCCCATGCATTGTGGAGATAGAGGGGTTATAGACTGGATGGCTGTATCCTCTTAGTATCCAGTAAACTTTAAAGTCTGTGCCCTCCCCCATCTTGTTTCTTAAGGCTCAGATACACAGTGCAACATTCCTTGCAACATTATGATTACAGTACTATTTCAGCAGCCAAACCAGAGAAAATCTCGATTTTTCCGATTAATTTAAGAGGATAATACCAATGACATAAACAAAATAAAACAAATTTCAAAAAATTCAAAATAAAATAAAACAAAAATTCAAATTTTTAGATTTTAGTGTGATGTATGTATAATGCATGCAAGGTTGCACCAAGTGTCGGAGCCTTTACAGTACCAAGTAATTCACTGCTCTGGTAAAGGTACTTATTCTTCACGGAATGTATTTTTTGCAGGTTGGTGACAAGCTTCCATCGGTGGAAGTGATGGAGGGAACACCTAATAACAAGGTGAATGTTGCCAAACTTTTTGAAGGAAAGAAAGGCATTTTATTTGCTGTTCCAGGTGCATTTACACCAGGCTGCTCCAAGGTAAAGATAAACATTGGCGAAATGTATACTATATTCATTGGATTGATTTGCACTGTATATATGTTTAGTAGATGCATTTATTTAAAATACATGTACATAATACCCTACTATATTAGTTCACTTGCGCTGAATAAAGCACAGCTAGGCAGACTAACCAGGATCACATGCGCTGGTTTTTTGAGCTGGATGAAGGGCTTTTCCGACTTGTTTCCCGCCAATTTTAGCTCTTTGTCAATGTACAAAAATTAAGTGTGCACTACAGAAATACACACCATTTTTGGCACGAAACTTAAATGAAAATCCTGCAAGAGGAACAAGTCAACCTATTGCAACTTTGAAGCTCGCTTCTTTTTCTTCGCTTCCTTTATGCTTGTGACTCTGTCAGAATCTCAGATCAGAGAGGTCAGCTTGGAGCAAGTACCTAAAGGCCATGCTCTGTATAAATTTTGTGTAATTGCCATTACAAAGCAATGTACAATGTATCAGTATGGGAGAATGCTCATCTGATATGTGGAAATTGAAAGTGAAAGCCTTGAAACTTGCCTAAAATATTGTTTGGTTTCAATTGGAACAGATTCTGCGTTGTGGTATCTAGATTTGTACTGCAAATAATTATCGTAATTAAAGAATAATTTTCAGGGGCATAGCCAGGATTTTGGCTATGGGAAGGGGGGGGGGGGGGGGGGGACTTGTTTTCAGAACATCAACCAAAAAATGGCCAACCAAAAAAATGGCAAACTTGATGGAGGAGGGGGGCCCCCACCTGGCTATACCCCTGATTTTAGTATTTGTATATGACTGTAATTTTTTAAGTAATACTTATAAGGCCCTTTTAAATCCACAGACTCATCTTCCAGGGTACATAGATGACTACAGCAAATTGACAGTAAGTTTTTTTCTTAATCATTAAATAAATTTGTTTTTGCTACACTGGTAGACTGTGCAAATGTAACCTTATGTGATTTTCTGGTGAAATAGTCATAGGTAGTTGATCATAAATATGGAATTTTTGAAACCTCATTAGAAACATTTGGTAACATTAGTTTTATTTCTGGGGACGACTGGAAAACAGCAAGAAAGGTTGGAGGAAGAAGAGGGTATGGGGGCTAGTCCAATATCCCCTCTCTAATGCTGTCCACTTCCCTACTCCCCCCCCCCCCCCTAAGCCCTACGCAGGTTAAACCTGGTAAAAGCCTGTTTTTCAATAGCAACTTGCAGCATAGGTACAAAAATAATGACATGTGGAACTAAAATTGATACTACAATATCAGGTATAAGATTGAATGAATGTTTTGTGTCTTTCTAGCCCTACAATTAACATGAACTGTAAGGGCCAATCATTAAAAGACTGTCTGTTATACTTACGGTTGGATTGCTATAGACCCCTTGCACTAATTCCTAACCTTGGGGACAAAATAATGAACAATACTATCACAAAAGATTTCAATCCTCAAGAGAAGGTAGTTCTTTTGTTTTGACACCCAGGTTGGAAATTAGTGCAAGGGGTCTATTGCAAAGTTATAAAATAATGGTTTAAAATGTTTCACTGATCAATCAAACACAAAACTACATTTAATTATATATTAAGCTTTATATTTTCTTGTCATTATAGAGCAAGGGAGTGGAAGTTATAGCTTGTATTGCTGTTAACGATCCTTTTGTGATGGCTGCATGGGGTGAAGCACATGGAACTGCTGGAAAAGTAGGCAGTAACAAATTAATAATACATTTGTTAAATGTTTTATGTATTTAACATTCATTTATAATACACATAAGTACACCAGACCAATTGACATTGCGTGCAAATTTAATCTCCATTCAATCCATGTAAATGCTTGAAACACAGCACAAACATGACATGAACATGGTCATGCCGAGGTCACGGTACTGCCAGACCAATCACATTGCACAAAAAAATCATCCAATCCAAATTCTAGGAAACATCATGGTTGTGGCAAGGCACAAGTAAGGTACTTTAACTTAGCCTTTCACAGTCATAGTGTAGCTTTGTGGAAGGTTGGAATAGGATAGCCAGCTACAATAACATTTACATTAATATGACTTGTCTAACTTACTTTAAATAATATTTTGCTTTCAGATACGCATGCTTGCTGATACACATTCTTTATTTACTAAAGTAAGTAAGAATTTGAAAGACTGGTGTCAAATTTGTTCTTAGATATGCTTGATTTTTCATTTGTCTTATCTGGACATTTTGAAAGTTCAATTCATTCTCTTCAAGCTGCTATCAACATTCATGTTATAATATTTTTTTGACTTGACGACAGGGTGTGGATATGGAACTTGATGCAACTCCTTTTCTTGGCAACATTAGATCAAAAAGGTAGATGCTTCTTACTGAGTTGGTTTTAACTCTTAATTTAAATGTTTTAACTCCTTTGGCAGGCCTGTAGTGTGCTTTCAGGGCGGGGTAGTGTGTTTGCAAATAATTGGCTCCTATTATGCACAAAACAACATTTCACTATCACATCAATCCTCAAAAAATGCAAAACATCCCCAAGTGGAGGTTGTGGACACACCCCCTGCACCCCCAGCCTACGGGCCTGTTTGGGAGCTACAAAATAATTTGGAGCATAAGGAACTATGACAAGGAATATGCTAGTATTTATATGAAGACATAATAATAATAATCGAATGTAGAATTGATAACTTTTCAGAATGTATCTTTTGCTGTTGCAACTTAGTGTAGTGTGCACTGCTAATGCACTACCTCTCACCATGAATGTGACCTGGGTTTGAGATCTGCCGGGCTCGGTGTCAAAAGAGTTTTTTCTCCAGCTTTCCTCCCTCCCTATACGGGGATGCTCCACCCAAAAGGGGCACCTTTTTCAGGCCACATGTATAGAAAAGGGGTTGGAATTTGTAAAATGAAAGGGGTAGATGGTAAATGAAAGGGGTACCTTTTCAGGCAAAAAGGTATATACACTGTAAAAGGGGTAATTTTTTGCTGAAATTTGGTATATGAAAGGGTAAGGGGTCGATAGTCCGGACGGAGCATCCACATATGAAAAGACCCAAAGTACCACCCTGGAGAAGTGTAGTTCATTCTCGACTCATAAAATACTCTTTCTATTTGACTATGGGCTCAACTGTCATAAAAGCTATTATAATTATTGAATTATTAGAGCTATTAGAATTCTTGGTTTTGAATTTTCAAAATAGGAATTGCTCATCAGTTGTACTAATTATCAACTTTCAGGTATTCAATGGTGATTGAGGATGGCACAGTAAAACATGTTAACTTTGAACCTGACGGGACTGGACTGACATGCAGTCTTGCTAATAACATTCTTAGCCAGCTTTGAAAACATGTGTAAAGTATTGGTGTGAAGATAATAAAATACTGGAGTTTTCATTTGACTTGTTTTATCAGTTGTATTTGTACTTCAACACCATGTGTGCTGGTCATCTACTGTAAGCATCCTGTTTTATTATTCACATTCCCGTCTAGTAAATCTTAACACCAATATTAATGTTTACTCTTTCAACATGCATAATTAAGCCAAAATATGATTAAGGGATCAGTGCAAAATGTGTAGTGTGGAAGGCAGTGAATACTTAACATTAGTATCAGCCCCCTCTTAATCTTCCTCCCTCCCTCCCTTTTTTCCCTCTCTCTCCCTACTTCCCTCCCTCCCTCCCATCATTCCCTCAACCTTTCCTTCCCTCTTCCTTTCATTTTGTTGCCTAACATTCCTTCCACTTTTCTAAAAAAAAAAACGTTTTCCTAACTTCCCCTAACCCTTGATTGATAATCTCGCCAATAGTAAAATTAGTTAAAAACGCTTTAATTCTTTAATGAATTTAGTACTTCATATTATTACATGGTGCAATTATCACAGATATGTCATTAGAAATCAGGTCACACAGCATGTAAACACCGTGACCTGTGCCTTTTGTTATCTAATAAGTCGTAATTTGAAATTTGTATTTTCTTGGATTTATCTCATTTCATACCCTGAAAATTAAAGAGATGAATGCTACTCCCACTTGCCTTTTAATGTATAGAATTTAAGGAATCGAAGATTGGAACTAGAATTGAATTGCAAGAAATTTCTCTGCTCAATTCAGTGTTAATTCAATTTTTTGACATTGGTATATTCCAACCAGAAAAGTCCAATTTTATTAGATACAAAAAATATTGAGTTCAAAATAACACTGATTCGCAGGGCTGAGTGACGGGCATTGAGTGAGCAATGTTCTGTCTTTGTGAGTTTGTGTTGTACATCACGGCTTTTTGTTCAAGTTATACTTTTTCCTTAGTTTGTCTGTTTTTCCACCTGGGGATCCATGACGTAGCATTATTGGTTTTCGCTTCATATCATCATCATCACTGCTATCAGAATCATCCACTCCGGTATAACCTTCCCTTTTCAACAGGCATACTATACAATACATGATAGCATAGGCGAGTATTGGGGTCAAGATGAATAGTAGTATAGGAAGCAAGACAATTATTTCACTCATTCGTGAGCAACTTTTGTAGTACCACTGGTCTGTTGAGCAGTTAGCAGGCTGGAAACCATCATGCTGGTAATAACCACACACCTTACTCGACGCACACCAGTAGCAGATGCCATCAGATGTACAATCCTTGCAATTTGGTTTACGTTCGTGGCACGGCGTGATAAATTCTGTTGAAAAAATCATATCAAAACTAATATATACAATCTAGCAATAATTCAGGTTCAAGAAAGTGGAATAAACAATGATTGAAGAGGTGATGCTGTGAAAGAATGCTGCGTCCGCCCGACCATAACATTCGACGCGCAGATATTCATCACTAGTTTATAAAACATTTTCTTAAAACTTGAAATCATTTTGAATACACTCCATCTTCTAGTGTAGTTGTACAATTCTTTGAAAAGTTTATAAACCAATTTCTTTATTATTACTGTTGTTGCGCAAACTGAGCTCCTCATCGATATAGCGATGATTATAAACAAGTTATACCGCGCCAAACAAAGCGAATTTTTTTTAATTTGTCATGAAACCGAAAACTTTCGAAAAAAATCTATTAGAATTGTTGCTTTACTGAAATAATAAGAAAATCAATTTTATATAAAAAAAAGTATATTTGAGTTTTTAGCATTGTTATTTGATTTATTTCTCATGTATAATACTTGCGCGTTTAGCGTTAATCTTTCAAGAGCCTAACTTGTTGTGATTGAACAAACTTACCAGAATAAGTACACTGATTTTTGTACCAAGATTTGCTTCCACAAGATTCTGTAGTAGAAGGACCAGAATAAGCGATACAGGATTGTTTTGTTTTACACCAAGCACAGAATTCCAGTTTGGTACAAGTGGAGCAGTTAGTTTTGAGGTGGCACAGGTAGCTTGCATTCAGAGTCACGTCTTCTACATCAAGAACATAAGATCTATCAACTTGGTATAAATCTTTGAGTTGGTCTTCAAGGTTATTTTCTTGGCAGACGGTTTTTCGTCTGGAGGGACAGTGTCGGCTTGACTTGCAAACGCTACCAGACTCTTCACTTTCACGACACCATGTACACGATCTCTTCTGTAAACACTTGGCGCAATTGGGTACGTCTTGCTTACACGGACTGTAGTCTTGTTGTGGCTTGAAGTAATCGTTCAATCGCATATCATATTCTGCAGAATCCAGTCTTGAGTCATGAGAGGCAAAGCACTGCACTATTAAAACCAGAAACACTATAGCCTTCATCCCGCCAAAAACTCTTCACGGCTATCCTGAATATAGTAAAACTTTACCGGGCGATATTTATATCAGCTCTTTATATTATAAAGACAGAAGTCAAATCAAGGTCATAATATTACAGCGAGTGAAAGCTGCTATAATTCAGTTGTAGGCTAGGGCCGGGATACCTGAAGAACAACTAAAAAACGCGCTCAAAATACCACTAGTCACCCAATCACTTGACGATCCTGAAGTGATTGTTAATTTAGAATACTTACATTAGATTATGTGCATAAGATAATTGAAGATTAGGCGGGCGATGTGAAAATAAGCCCCATGGATGAGCAGTCATCCATTCAACTAGTAAGTGTCTATCAATATAGATATAGATTATAAAAACTGAATATCCCATAAGCTAGGTTGTGTACAGCTATTTCATTTACAAACTGCTCTGTGAATACTGTACATATTGAGTGGTCAGTTTAGTTATAAGGAGAGTTTTAAGAAAGGAGAGTTTTAAGAAGGCAAAATCAGTTTCTAAGCCAAAGTCAAGATACCTTTAGTAACCTTTTGAGGTAAGCCAGAATTTTCTCCGTCTTTGCTTTAGCCTTTGGACATAACAAATGAACTGTGAAATGTTTTCTTATTTACTGCTTGAACTGAACTGTCTCAGTTGACAGGAGTTTTCTTTGTTCACCACTGCATGCCTTCAGTATGATAATCCTTTTCACTAATAAATAGATCACTAGCATTAATTTTCATCAGTATTTTTTTTTAGTTGTTTTTTTTAAACTGAACCTTTAGCGACAGGGATCATGGACAGCATGTTTCTCTTTTCGTTGCTTTGTTCTGACAACTTTTTCCGTGGAAAGAAGTTGAAATCAGTAGTTTCTTCAGTTGGTCATAATCTAAGTTATCTGCTTTCACTTTAATATTAATCAGTGTGCCATATTCCCAGTGTGCCATATTTTACGTAAGTACAATCCAATCCAACTTGCTTGCTTGCTTGCTTGCTTGCTTGCTTGCTTGCTTGCTTGCTTGCTTGCTTGCTTGCTTGCTTGCTTGCTTGCTTGCTTGCTTGCTTGCTTGCTTGCTTGCTTGCTTGCTTGCTTGCTTGCTTGCTTGCTTGCTTGCTTGCTTGCTTGCTTGCTTGCTTGCTTGCTTGCTTGCTTGCTTGCTTGCTTGCTTGCTTGCTTGCTTGCTTGCTTGCTTGCTTGCTTGCTTGCTTGCTTGCTTGCTTGCTTGCTTGCTTGCTTGCTTGCTTGCTTGCTTGCTTGCTTGCTTGCTTGCTTGCTTGCTTGCTTGCTTGCTTGCTTGCTTGCTTGCTTGCTTGCTTGCTTGCTTGCTTGCTTGCTTGCTTGCTTGCTTGCTTGCTTGCTTGCTTGCTTGCTTGCTTGCTTGCTTGCTTGCTTGCTTGCTTGCTTGCTTGCTTGCTTGCTTGCTTGCTTGCTTGCTTGCTTGCTTGCTTGCTTGCTTGCTTGCTTGCTTGCTTGCTTGCTTGCTTGCTTGCTTGCTTGCTTGCTTGCTTGCTTGCTTGCTTGCTTGCTTGCTTGCTTGCTTGCTTGCTTGCTTGCTTGCTTGCTTGCTTGCTTGCTTGCTTGCTTGCTTGCTTGCTTGCTTGCTTGCTTGCTTGCTTGCTTGCTTGCTTGCTTGCTTGCTTTATGACATCATCATGAAGGAATCCTCTTTTGCAAACTGGATAATACTGAGTTATTTATTTCAACGATAGCAGGAAGTATACTCGTGTACTGCCGGGACTTCAAATGTATTTAGGTATTTTGATTCATGATAATGGTGACAAAATTGGAAGCCATTGAGTCAAATTTCATTTTCTCTTTTCAACCAAGATTCCGGCCCAGTTGACTGCTTACTTCTTGAAAAATACCCCGGTTTTCCTCCCTCCGCAATAATCAACTTCTAAATTCTAATCACGAACTACATAATCATCATCACCCGGTTTTTTTATTGGTGCTTAAGGTACTGATAACTCACGTGATATTTTTCAGTTCTTAGAGCAGGTTTCGTATAAATTTGTAAAACTTTATTTCATCATAGATCACTATCATTTAAAGGTCATACTTCTGACTAAAAGACTATGTAATATTTGTTCACCGTAACTAACTTCGCACTCAAAGTACCTTCATAATTAACTGAGTACATTAAATGTGAAAGCCGTATTTTTTTTTTAATCTGAATTAACTTAGCAACCTGTCAAACAATAAAACGTGCAACCCTAGTACCATATCGACAACTAAGAGGGAAAATTATTTTCTAAAATTTGATAACAGCAACGGGAGGACTATCGCTTGAATAACTGAAAGAAAATGTTTATCACAGATTTAAGAAATAGATTCGCGAATAGCTAGAAGACTGAGCGGAAAGAAACAACAACAAGTGAATGACGCCAGGAATAAACTGAGTATATTGAAAAAGAAACTAATTGATATTGAAATGGCTCAAAGGATATCGGATCGAAATCTGTGAGTTGGCCAGCTAAGAAACCAATATACCTATATTTACTATGCTGGTTCATCCAGTATTAGTTTGATCGAACGAACGCCAGCCAGTTTGGCTCCTTATTTTTGTCCTTGAGTCCATGTTTGTATTACTAATCCCTGTATGTAGCTGTTGGTGTTTCTAAATTAACTACCATTCCTTTTGTTATTCTATTATTCACTGAAAGTTTCAGCTGCTTGCATTAATCAAAGTCAGGCATGCATGATACATCACTGGGCCAATAGTACTTCATTCATGAACTGTATTTCAGCTTCTCGAACTCGACATCAAGAAGAAGAAGAAAAAATAGCCGATATTTCTTTAGACTATTATTTCATTCTCATGGAATAGTGAAAGATCGAAAAGATATTATTCAGAAATTGCTAAAGATGTCATGCTAAATTCTTAAAGAACCCGGCGTTCCCGCACGTTGAAGAAGGAAACAAATATTTTTCACAAGCACTAAACTGATAGGTCAGCTGTCTTGAAATATCGCTTGACCGATACGAAGAGAAGTTCAAGGTAGTCTTCTTGAGAGGATGGCAGATAACAGGTTAGTACACTGTGGTATACTATCACATTCATCTTGAGACTGAAACGAAAAAATATCAAATTCCTTAGGAAATAACTTGAAGTTCGCCCATCCTCAGAACTGATAGCTTCTTTCATTGATTAATGGAATATCAAATTTCATAGTCGTGTATTTTAGATATTTAATCTCTGAAACACTAAAAACCTTAGATTTTATCCATCGATAAAAGATTAGACACAAGCGGATTTTTTTTTTTTAAACCGAAAAAAAGATTACAATAAGTAGCTTTGTCCACCCATCAATCCAACCTCAATCGCGAGACAAACGAATAAGTGTCATTTCTTTAGCTTTGTAGCTATTTTGAAGATCACCAGACAAAACTTTCCTTCCTTATCATAAGTGGTGTTAAGGAGAATAAGAGTTTTAGGTAAATGATCGAATATTTTCAGTCATTTTTAGGGCTCAAAGTTAGAGTACTCTGTTTCTAAAGATTATTATGCTTTGATGATTCCACGGTGGTCAAAAACCCTCAGGGAATGATTTATATTTAGCGATCAAAGTGAAAAGTCGTTTGAGCGAGTTGGAATGGAATCATGATATTCAAAATCATCCTCTCTTCTCCTCGAAAAAATATTGTTTTGGCTATACTAGCTCGTTTTAGGTCTGATAGTTAGTGCTTGTGGGAAAAAGTTAGACTGTTTGGCGCATGGTTTCCCTCGGTTACGGAGCCTTGTTTAGTGTTTTGAAGGTCAGACGCGCCATGACTATTGAAAACCACAAAAGACTCTCTTCATACTGAGTATGTTCTTAAAAACACAAATATTCACAGCCAATATACGGGTACGTGAGCATATAGTCTAAACAACAGCGGTTAGTCACTGTTCCTGCCATTAGCGACTTTTTTCTTTTCCAATTCAAAGCACATTACATATCGCGGATTGCCCGATAAATTTTTGAAGTTCACTCATGTTTCTAGTAGATTTGCCACTCATTAGTCACGGCTACATACTGGAGTAAGTTAAGCTCCTTTCTTAGATTTTATGGCACTAAAATATACCAACTAACTTGTGCCATTAAGCCTCGCAAAGACCACAAAACTGATTTGGACAGACCACGTTTAGAGCCAGCAAAGAGTTCTAGCTGGGCCCCCTGGTGTGAAGGGAGTCGAGGAGGGGGGAAACTAGGGTATGCAACTAGTCAATTTTATTCAATTTTCCATTTTCAACTGCTTTATGACTCAAACCGTACACATGTTTTCGATATTTTAGTTTCGACGTGGTATCATAAAATTGAGTAGTGATGAATGATGGATTAAAGTATGTAATCTTGGTTTTCATGCTTGATCAGCTTCGACCAACAACTGAGCCCTGGTGTCGTTCTGGTGGCAAGAGTCAGGTGACATAATACGATAAACCAAACAACGTGCACGAGACTGCATGACCGTTCACCTGTTTCAGTGATGCCAAAAATACCGTAATAACAATACTCATCTCACAGGATTACAATATCTGCAAGCCGTAAGAAAGGATTGAGATTATCATTCAAGCAAACATGACTCTTATCTTGTCAATGAAAAATAACCAACGGTCCAAGTGATGATTATTTTTGAAGTGATTACAACATGAATGTTAGCAAACAAAACCAGATGGATAGTTTCCGGCACGTCTTTCATTTGAGGTGACCAAGATAAACACCAATAATCTTATATATTTGGACGAAAAAAGCCACCTATAATCCTATGCCTGTTTTAGGGAAACTTTTATTAACTGAACAGGTATTTTTTTGCTTATCTTTTACCATTTTTCGAATATTTACCATGTTATTCCGGTCGCATATTGTGAGCCAATGAGCGGGACGTATGCTGAAAAACAACACACTAGTTCAGATTTTTATTTTTAAATTTGAAGTTCACTTAGTTTTACTGAAAAGAGAGATGGTATATGTATATTTATTTATTTAGCAAAACATATATTGAAACAAAATATTGAACTTGTTTCGGAGGTATTTTGAAGTTTGAAAAGTTTAACTTCAATCGTCGTCATATTATATTTTCGCTTGAATTGTTTTCGTTATATGTATGAAAATAGAAAAAATGCCCGCCGCATCCCATGAATAAATAAAACGAACCACGTTCGTTCTGATTATAGATTTTCTTAAAAAAAATACAATAAATATTCCAGAATGTTGAACTTTCGCTCATCTGGCAAGACACAGTTATCTTATATTTATGGCAGCCTGCGTATGGCGTTCGTTTTCAAGTACATCAGCTCGACTTCATATACGAATAGTCATTTAAAGAAAAAGAACCTATAGATATCGAGAAAAATCTGTTTACGTATGCTGAAAATAACCAATATTTTGATAAGGTAAGCTGGAATAATACGTTTTCAATAAAATACAATTATATAAACCAGACGGTTTGTGCAAATATAGTGCACACCACATTCATTACAATAGCTTTCATTTGATTATGTGGCCACTGACATGATAATTAACCGCCAAAGATTGGTTAAAATAAGTTTATTTTGGACTACTATTGTTTTAGATTTAACCAGCTGACGATAAATAAGAATTTTCAACTTTTTCGTTCTGGTCATAATTAGAAGTAGAATATCTCAGAAAAAAAGGTTTGGAATGTTGTTGGATCCAACAGAAACTATCTTCATCATTCTTAACCGTGTATTCTTAACGATTTTCGACAGATTTGATCAGCTTTTTTGAGTTACAATTTTATCTAAATGTCATAGCGGGATAGCAATTAATGTATATGCCTTTTCCGTAGAGATTACTTTTAGGGAGAAGTTTTGTGTGCTGCATTAAGTAACGCCGTCGTATGTAGCTTCACGTGCATTTAAATACTGCAAACCCCATATTGATATGGAAAATTAAATGGCGTTCGCTTACTGCAAGGCATCGTGTATAAACTATATTGAGCGCATCGTTTATGATATACAGAATTCAATATCAATCTAGTAGTGTTTTACTCAGACGCTGGTAAATCTCATATTTAGTGTTTAGTATACTTTGGTTTTCATTCTCATAACTGACATTTCGCAACCACAAGCCATTTTGTCATGAGGTATCAGTTTTCTCTGCCAAGGACGTGATGTTTGATCTGCTTACTTTGTTTCATTAAATGTTGGAAATTATTTGCTTAACATGCACTTTCCTTTCCATCCTGGCCGTTTGTTCATTTGTTCAGCTGCTTGGTTCTTTTTCGGGTTGATTAGTCAATCCTGGATCGACTCAAACAATCTTCCTGATTGTCCAATCAAATGCGATCGGCGAGGTGTCGATAATCATAGAAAAATTGTCAGATACGATGTGGCGGTGGTCTGCCACTAGATTACGAGACAAGGATACTAAGTCGCGAATTTTAGAAGATAAAAACAGTCAAGTAGCTTTATTGATCGGTCAAAGAATTGGGAGCGGGTGGAGAGCCGCACTGAGCACACCAAGGTACTGTAAGACTCATTTGACAAAACCAAAACCTGTGTTGATAATAATAAGTTGAATTTACAGCCCCAAAGCAGAGAATCGTCATAGGTGTTTGAAAACAAGATTACCGTGTGATTCCAAACAAAAACTGCTATTGTCAACTCAAAATCTCGTTCACTTGACTAGATCTGTTGATCAACACTAAAATAGCGATTTGATAGCTGAGTTTCATAGAGTAAAATGGCCTCATACTATAGAGCCAAGTTTTGTTAGGTCGATAATAGTTGACACTGCGCGTGAACAAGGGCTCTGATGTTTCAAGTAAAAATGCTTCGTATTATCATATCCTTTTGTTATATATGAACATGATGACAAAAAGTTATTTGACCTGCATGCTATTGTGCTATTGTGCGTATAAAATATCATAGCCGATTACCGAGTGGAATGAATTGAAGCTTTTTCAAAATACAGAATGTCTTTTAAGGCATTGCCGTGACTATCTCCTTGCTTCGAATTCTTTTTTTATTATTATTATCGCTTTGATGGTGAGTTTACTAAGTGAAAAAGAAGCGAAGATGCAGGTGTATTTCGATAATCCGAAGGGAATCAGTTCTCTTGCCCTCAAAGAAGCCTTCCGGCTTGAATTTCAAACTGACTATTCTAGATATTATTGATAATCTTTTTTTGACTAAACATGCAAAGTTGCATGAAGTGAATCCCGTAGCTAAATCAGTCACTCGGTCAGTTGGTTTACTGCCGTCATTGAGTTGTTGAAGACATTGTGTCCTACTGTGGGCAAGCAATGAAAAGCCTTTATGAATCTAAGCTAAAAAGCAAGCTGTCAAAAACGATAAAAATGAAGAAAAGCCGGAATATTGCTTTAGAAGGCGCAGGCGATTATAAAGTATCTATTCTTGTCAGAATTCAATATCGACAACCTTTCGTAAAGCATCTTTCAATAGATTTTCATTTGCTACATCACATCATAAATCTTTTATTTCTATTGGTAAAAACATGGTAGTGCAAATTGCTTTGTTTAGAGGCATGTCGACTCAGGCCTTTGCGTGAGTTCTAGATTGACCGACTTGAGGTACGATAATCCCGGCAGACATTCAGTTACCCTAGTACTCTTCGAGTGTTTCTAAGTTTATAGTGGTTATGCCATTACACCGCCATATCTTCAATCACGTCTCAGTAAAATAACGACCAAGGAGATTAGACCTACCTTTGGGTTTTGCTTGGTTTCAAAGTCCAGCGATAGATTATTGCTTATATGAGCTCATTCTAATGCGTTTTCCCCAAACTGACGTAATATCCAATCAAATTGCTTGGTTTACCAAAGGACAAAATTTATCTTAATTTATGGAAAAATACATCGAGTTTGTTTGGTTTGGGAAATGTGATATGGATATAAGGCGAATCAGTTAGCTGAACGTGATGGTCATTGTTTTTTGAATGAATGATCTTAACTTTGTTTTGGCGGGGCTTTGTGAAGAAGGAATAGAAACAGAGGCGAAATTTAAAGGGAAAATTTGTATGAAGAAAAGAAAGAAAAGGGGGAGGAAGAATCTAGAAGACTAACACTGGAATGGAAAAGAACAATGGCAGACGTGGACAGAGAGAAAGGGAAAAAGAAAGAAAGAAAAAGGAAAAATAAGAGAGATAGAAAGAAAAACGAATGAATAAGAAAAGGAAAAAAGAAAGGGAAAAAGAAGCTGAAGAACGAAATTTCAAGTTGAATATAGAAAGAAAGAATTAAGATGTAAGCTCTATTTTAGTTTTTCCATTTCGCTGCCTTCGGGCGGTTTTCACTTCAACTCCGATATAGTTAATATCACAGGTTCAAGATAAAGCTGAAAAATCAAAAAAGCGCAAACCCTCTTTGACAAAAGTTAAACCAAGTATAGAGCTGTGGGCAGGGTCCAAAAGTTCTAAAAAAAACTGTTGAAAGTAGCCGGGTGGGATGAGGCGGATGGCGGGACTTGTCTTGAAAATTTAACCATAGCTTGAACAGGTAATAGGTATTTTGCAGGTTAAAGGGGGTGTTTTAAAAGCCCTCTTAGCATACGTCTGTGCCTCTTCCTTTCCTGACCTTCCTGCTTTATAGTGTCAATGAGTGTAGATAGGAAAACAGTCGCCTTACCTCCCCACACCGCACAAGCTCTGGTTCTTTTAGGACAAAAGATACTATACATGTATTAAATCTATGATGATACGTGGGATGTACTTAAGTGAGATCAAACTCTGGCGAGCTTGCACCCTTTGCCTATGATATCTGGAGCTATTTGGTATACTTTATCAGTGATTATGAAAACGAAATACTCTAGTTATACATCTAATCTATATTGATAAGTACTGATATAATAGGATATAGCTTTCTTTCACAAAATAACCACTTGTATTTACGTAAAAGATATCAATAATGACGGTAGAAAATATCTTAATTGCGACTGGATCCCTGCGCAAATCAAGAACACAATCGTGAAAGGTTTTCCAAATAAGGGTATCGTATTTTACGTATTGAAACATCGTTTGATATTTCTGCTTTCTTATTTCATAAACACGATAAGAACCTATTAAGACGGTGGTATTGAATGCAAAATCAAAGTGATCATTAATCACTGGCTGTATTACTGAAATGAGATATCGCTTGAAGCGTGTTTGATGAATATACGACCATTACATATCACTCAAATAGGATTTAATAATGAAAGCAATCATTGAATATAGGCACGGCCTGATCACACTTTTTCTAGTAAATTTTTGTCGACCTTGCAGGCAGAAAGCTCTTTCTTGGTCTCCCAATCAGCAAGAAGCAGCTCTACTTAGACTGATGCATGTAGGATGATGCGTGGATCGAGATTATAAACCCACAAAAACAGCAGTAAGAGTCGGCGTATGCATTAGCAGCATACAGACCACCAACCGTGCATTCTAGTTTTATTTCTCTACAACATACATAACTTCACTACATTTCATAATCGTATTTTCGACAAGCTAAATTAGATGTATTTTCTCGGCTTATTTTATGGGTTTTTTGTTACTGTTTGTCCACAACCACATCAGCTATATTTGTAATCGTAGTAGATATCATCATGCTTATTATTATTGTTATCTATTTCTATATAACTATTTTTATTACACATTTAGGGTCGATATCCGTGAAATAAAGCCGTGAATAAAAACCATATCAGTGAACAGATCACTTCACGGCAAACTGTCCAATAAAATCTCTCGATATATAATAATATATAATCGAACCCTTAATGTGTAATAAATAAATTATTACATGTTAAGAGCTGATATCATTTTTATTCACTCGTTTTCCGTATCATATCGCTCACTCACTCGCGGACTCGCTTGTTCGCCATATGACGGGTAACTCGTGAATAAAAACGATATCAGGCTCTTAACATGTGATAATCTCTATCTTTCATCCCCCCTCCCTTCCTCTCTTCCTCCCTTCCTCCCTTCCTTCCTGCCTTTCTTCCTTCTTTTTTTTCTTTCTTTCTTTCTTTCTTTCTTTTTCTTTTTGGAACTTTCTATCCTTTTTTGTATCTTTCCATTCTCTTTCTTCCCTTCTTCTTTTCTTAATACCTTTTTCGATTTTATTCTCATCTTTCCCCCTTTATACTTCCTTCTATTCATACCTTTTTCTCTCACTCTCACTTTTCTTCCTTCCTTCCTTCCTTCCTTCCCGGCTTTCTTCCTTTCTTTCTTTCTCTTTTTTTCTTTTTGTCCTTTTTGTCTGCGTACTTTTGATCCTTCACCTTCGATTAAGTTGAGTAATATGAGAAAGAATCTCATACTCAAGCCCTCGAAATGGAAAAAATACGACGCTTTGACTGGTAGGGAATTCAATATTAAAGGAACGGTCTAGTGAAGAATGATAAGCACATGAAGCACTTTTTATGTCTTTTTTCCGAGTGTTTTTCGTTTTAGTTCTTTTTATAGTTTTGTTTCTAAAAATTCCAAGCCAGAACAACCCGCCTTCGCACCAAGGAAGAAAAGGAAAACGACTTGAAAAGAAGACAAAACAGCCCCAGGGATGGATAATACTTGACTTGACATGTATAACTATCAATCTTGTGAGAAGATTTGATGGAATGAGTTATTGCTTTACTCGCTTCCGTCCTTTGATCCATTGAACATACGAGAAATGAAATTAAGAAGTTACTAAATGGTTGCCATGGTATCGATGAATCTTGTCTTCAAATCATTCTGAAAAATTGAAAAACAAAATCTCATTTGGCAGGACTGAATTTAAGATTCCCACTTTTAAATACCACTCTTAAAAGAGTGGTATTTGGCCAAGAAAGAGAGAGAGCTCTTAACGCAATTCTCGTGGGATTAACCAATATTCACTATATAAAAAAATAGATTTAATCTTAAGCTAGTTAGCTAGTTCCCTTAATTATGTGGGTTGACGTTCAGTTTTTTACCCGTTACTTTTCACTTAGACAGTTTTAACTGAGATCAGGAATCGATACAGACAGCTGCCAAATTTCATAAAACAAAAACGTCAGGGTGAAAAAATATTATCAGAGCAAACAAAGACAGAAAAGGAAGGAAAAAAGGTTTTGCAACAAAACGGAGTAAAAGCCGAAGGAAAAGCTAGGATGGCAACCTGACTTTATAATGTACTCAATACTATTCTGTTGCATGCAGGACCTTGATTTTCTTCGAGGTATGTATATGTCAGTAGTATTTTAGTTATCTCAGGTAGAATACTTTTTTTGCAGATTTTTATTCCAAATAAATACGAACCGTTTCCAGCTGATCTGAAACAGTGACATAGAAGTGACGTTACTGCAAAACTGAGATGTCAAATTTAATTAGTTGCACCGCTTTCTTGCATGAGAGAAAAATAAGAACATTGTAATAACAATATAAAAATTATTTACTGTTACTGTGTCGCTGTTATCGAGCACTTATGAAAAACGGCTTTTTTTATTTGGTCTAAATCCATAATGTCATAAAGAAAAGTGAGAGGCCAGGCTACTAAGGGTGACACCTCAATTTGCAAACTTTCTTTGTTCTGATTGGCTAACATTTTTTCTCAGATCAGCTGGTTGGTTTTCGCGAGTTGCAGTCATTTCTCCGCGGTTAATTTTATTACCCAACATTAATCAAATCCGTAGAACTCTCTAAAGTAAACGCGATAGATCTTTTTCTTTGTAAAATTGTTCTGTTTCATTACGTGTTTCACGGAAAATATAGCAGAAAAACATGACGCACTCTTGATCTGCATGTTATGCATATGACGTCATAGTCGCTATATAGGATTTTGTATGAGTCGGAATGCGTGTAATTCATTGGTCACCTTGCTGATGGGAATGTTACTCGTTATGCATCTTTATTGATGGTAAGTGGTATTCTATAACCGCTCTGTTCAATCTACCGTATGCCGACAGGTGATAGAAATATTGTAACCGATAGAATACTTCTCGTAGGTCCAATAGCAACAAATTTCAATCTCGGAATATTTCATTAAAGGTAAGGTTACTTAATGATAACATCGTTCAGTGCAATAGTCTTAGATAAGTTCTGGCCATTTGTGCCATTACATCAAAAACTCAATTGAATACTAGCAATTTCCTTAATCCGAACGAACCAATATTTGAGTTATATTTTAATAACATTGATCATTCCATGTAAGGTGATCTTTTGTGATCAAGGTTAAGTTTCGACTGAATTAAAAGGGAAAGGGCGTAAAACTACTTTGAATGAGTATATGAGGTCAAAGCAAGACGGCCATTAGATATCGTTTCACTACAGAAGATTTAGTGAGTTGGCTTAGCAGGTTTTGTCAAGCTGTAAGATCATACTTCAAGTAGATCTCAAGGTAAAAAAAGACTGCTAGAGAGAGGGAGAGAGAGAGCGCGAGCGAGTGAGCGAGAGAGAGAGAGAGAGAGAGAGAGAGAGAGAGAGAGAGAGAGAGAGAGAGAGAGAGAGAGAGAGAGAGAGAGAGAGAGAGAGAGAGAGAGAGAGAGAGAGAGAGAGAAATAATATATTCTGGGTCATCGGGTCGTTACTAGTCCGTCAGGCACCATTTTACAACAACACGCTGACTAAAAGCCCAAGTTGATGGTAATAATTATTCTTCTCTTACAATACAATAGCTTCCAGCTTTCAGAAATGTGTTGGCATAGACAAGTATTTTTCGGGTTCTCGTTATATCAGTTTCCGCGACGACTTGAACTTGTTGTTTTCAACATACTTTTATGATAAATTTTATGCATCATATACATTCAGTATTGATAGCAAAATCTTTGTTTTTAAATAAATATGTGTATAAATGGCCGTGCTGTGTAGGCGGCTCTAAGACGGATGGTATTAGAATGCAATTTTTATATTCATTTTTGTTTTTATTTCATCTTATTGATATTGCCGCCTAACCAATATGTTCAGAGGGCGAGGGGGATAGTCAGTCCCTCTAACCTCAAAAAAATCAGCACTCCCTCCTCTCTAAAAATTAGACTGCAAATAGGTAGGGTTCGTAGGTACCCCGGGGGTATATCGTGTATATTTCTTTGCCCTAACATGCAAGCCGCCCAAAATGAACCAAATAAATAACATATGCATTCTGCTTGCTTATTGAGATAACTGAAAGGTTCATCAACTTTTTCTTAACTTCATTTTGATGCATGAAAATTAGTTTTACAGGACCTTCTTAAAAAATCACTAAATTGAAATGAGGAGCATCCTATTAAAACATCATTGTAAATAAATAAATAAATAAATAGCTCTATATGTAGCTATCAACATTGTCATTGATAAACTAATCCATGGCTCCAGTATTATTCATTTTTTCGTGATATCGGCCTGGCAGATTCATTTCACCTGTTACGTGAATCAGTAAGCATGCGCAGTGACTTAATTAAAAGCAATATTCTCTCTTTTCTGCCAAACTATTTCGGGATCAGCGCCGAGGGTTACGTTCCTAGATTTTTATTTTTTCCTTTTGTTGCTGATGGTAACCAATGAAATTAAGCTTTGAATGTCTAAAGTTTGACAAAGTGCCGTGTTATTGGCGTGCGTTCATAGTTCTTGGACACGCAGTCTTGTCACTCTAAATCAGATAAATAACACCAAACTCCACACATGTAAATTTTGAAGCTTTTCCCCCAGATGTGGAGAGATTAATATCACCACAGCAGACAACCCATAGTTATTAAAAAGCTTATTTCTATTTTTATAACATTTTGACTGAAATACGTTAAACTGTAAAATACTGAATTGATTTAAGTCTAGACTGGTTGGTAACTGAGAGAAATATATTCAGAGTGCTTTCCGGTAATAGTGCTGTTTTTATTTAACTATACGTAGTTTCTTTTTCATACTAGAAATGTTGTAGTCTATCGTATGCTTGACAGAATACCGGGTTCTTCCCAGAATACGTTTTGAAATTGTAGAGAAAAATACGAGAATAATTTGGACAACCAGGAAAACCAGTTTGTTTTACCTATGAGCAAAAAGAATTGCAAAAGGAGAAAAACTATCGCGTTTAAAATTCTCGCTAATTATCGGTTGTCAGGAACTGTATGACGGTTGCCGCCCCGATTATATCCCCTCTGATTGGAGGAAATTTTTAATTAGGATTTCTAGCAATCTGATTGGTGCTTTTGGTTTGAGCAGGAAAGTAAGGTTTTTTCCCCATATTTTTTTACGGCTTAACATCACATGGAGAAACACTATGTCGGGAAAATACCAATTTTTCCCCCGATATCTTATAAGCCGCTCTTCAGCAAGGGCTTGTTTTACTGATAATCCGACATCAGTGCATTATTGTATCTAAGCAATCTGCACTCACAGTATTTTTGATTTTTATCTGAGATGATATATAAAAGCTTGCAGCCTCAGAACCTCAGTCTAAATTTAAACCGATCAGATTCTCTAACTAATATTCCATCTGCTAGCTAGTCATTTTTTTTAGGTAATTTCTCGAATTGTTTTGGCAAGATTATGGTGAATCTAATTGTTCAACTTAATTTAATTTAGAATAATTATCTGCCAAATGGATTTAGAATGAAATGTTAATGAGTTTTATCCCAAGGGGTTTTCCTTCCTTGACTGCGCTTCCAAATGGGTGTTTGTATAAATATTGATGAAGACGTTTGACTGACCGGTCATATAAGTCGTGTTTACCTGATAGTCTCTCGCATACGTCGAACTTGTTAAACTATTTGCTCATGTCAGGCGATAGCGTTTTTCACTACTAGTTGATGATTATAAAAAATCGAACTGTTTACGAGCAATTTCGATTGATCTGTGGCAACATTGTTTTTCTTTCACAAGGTGCCCGATTAGTCGTGTATTATTATCCAGTATTATGACACAATGACGACATAGAGGTGAGCACAATTACGTGGGCATTTTAGTGTTGTTAACAACAGACTTGTATTATGCAAAACACAAGCTAATCCTCATTAATTGCACAGTTCTTTTCTAACCTAATATAAAGAGAGCATACATTAGTAAGGATTGTTACGGTCCGATGTTGGCTTACGTACAAGCGCTTTAAAGACTTTTAACTACCCTACGGAGTGCTGAAACCCTTGGATATATTTATTGAGGTGTGCATATAACATACACTTGACAGGTTATTTTAGACCAAGAACCAATATAAAAGTGTGATCAAGGTATATACTGCTACTACACAAGGTATTGTAATAACGGGTATTTCACTTCTAATGAACACTCATTTGAATTTCTAGGGGAGTCGCATTGTGAGCCATAATATGGGTTTGCCTCCCATCAAGGCTGGTTTGTTACCCTTTCTTCTGACTTATGGAGCTTGTTTGGTCATTTCGTGTGTGGGTTTCGCCTGCCAACCTCCAAGGATTGTATTGTGAGTATACAAATACTTGTTTTTATGCTGGGGTATTGAGTCGAGGTGATATATACATTTGCATATGAATATTTTGCTCTTTCAAGCGCTTTTTCCGCACGTATCATCTACTGAGCGGCCTTCTCGAATTTAACTTCGTTTGGCGAAAATGAGAAAAAACACTCAATATTGCATGCAGCAGTTAACGTTGAACTAAACCCAAAAATATTCAAAATACTTGTAAGTCTCAATCATTTGCACCGATGATGACGGACAACTGGTTCATTGATCACACAATTCCAGATTTCGTTTAGCAGATTATACTCAAACGATCAATCAAGAAGTTGGTAAACTTTGAGAATTACTCTGTCGGTTCGTCAAAGCAAGCTAGAAGTTACTTATACGCCGATCAACAAAGGGTCAACGCATTTTCTTTTAGGGTCTAGGTTGTCTAGGAGTAGAATGATATCACTGCAAGAAGACGTTTGCTAAATAGTTTATTCAAAAGTTATGTTCAGATATTCAGATATCTTACTTTTGAGAACAGATAATTTTTTAGTTCTATTCCCTTTACAAACAGTTGTCTTAATTTTTGGCGGAACAAGCTTATCTAGCTTGTGCACGTGGTGAATTAAAAGGACTTAACATGCAATTAGGAGGAAAGAATCGAAAATTATTTTATCTTAAGCACAAAACTAAACAATGTATAAAAACAAACATATATAATATGCTCAATCCGGTTTTATTCATTATTTGTTTTCGCTCTCTTCAAGTCCTTGAATATCCGGCTAACGAATGTTGAATATCTCTTGTCGCAGGGACTGTAAAGGGAAACAACTCACTACCTTCCCAAGTCATGAATGTGGCTTCAACAAAACAGATGTTCACTGCTTGTAAGTAGAGAGTTGTGTTGCTATTAGTGACGTTTGTTAGATGGTCTGTGAGATGAACACGATTACGTTTAGCAACACGCAAATGAAGTCTATCAGTGCGCATGATCGAGAGACAGAGTTCCGCTTTGCCATCACGTCCCCGGATATGACTGACAGCTGAATGGTTTGCGCGTGTTGTCCTGCTCTACAGGAGGGAGGGAATGATATGTAGTAATAATGATGACAGTCCGTTAGCTTACTTAGGATAAAAGCAATGCGTTATTGAAGCCATAAACGATGATAAAATGACCTAGGGTAGTGTAGACACAACACTGTTGTGATAGCTACATGCTATCCCGCACGATAGTCACCGATGCTCAACCAACTGAGCCAACCGGTTGGCCAATACCACTACCACTACAAATATCACTTCCACTACTACTACCACTACCACTACCACTACTACTCACTACCACTACACTACCACTCACTTCCACTACCACTACTACTATCACTGCCACTACCACTACTACTACCACTACCACTCACTGCTACTACCACTATTACTGTACCACTGCCACTGCCACTGCCACAACCCCTACTTACTCCAACCTCTATTACCACTATTACCACTACCACTGCTGCTGCTGCTGCTGCTTCTGCTTCTGCTGCTTCTGCTGCTGCTGCTGCTGCTGCTGAATATCAGTAATTTTGTTATTGCTGTTGTCATTGCCATGGCTATTATATTGCTCGGCTGCTGCTGCTGTTTTACAGACAAATATTTTAATTTCCTTATGGATGGTGTCTCAGTCTAAGCATTTCCTTTTATCTTGTAGAATTCTTTCCAATAACCGCATACGGAACGTAACGAAGTCGATGTTTTCTTCTTTAAAAGACCTGGAGACACTGTAAGTTTGATATTTAAAAGTAAAGCAGGAAATTTGAAACCCATTTCCATTTCCCAACAAGCCGGACACACGGCACGGCACGGCACGACAGCGCACGAAACTGCATGAATCTGCTTTTATAATATCATTTATGTAAATAAAACATTTAAAGTAGCTCGTGTGCCGTTCTGTTATTTTAGTACTTACTCGAATAATCATTGAAGTCTGGATTTTTATACTTCTACTGGGTCTGGCACCTATACTATTGGCGAAGTTATTTTGTGTTTTGTTTATTCGATCAGATCAACGTGTTAAGACTAACACACACGAAACTGCCAAAACTTGCTATCACTTTCCGTTTTTTCCTTGACCATCAAATAAGAATATATAAACATAATTTTTTTGCCATTAAAACTTTGGCTTTTTTGTCGAGTAAATTCAGGGGCCTTAAGTTTGAGCGTCTTTGACTGTCGTAACGAAGAGCGGCGTTTCTTAGGGCAGGAAAAGATGCCTTTTATTATTTCATTTCAAATTATCTTTTCTACATTATATTTTCCAAAGAGTACTCGACGACAATGGACTGACGAGTATACAGCCTAAAGCTTTTAACAGACTCGTCTCGCTTCGTGTACTGTAAGTTTATTAGTGTATAGTTGCTATAATTTCTCGCCAAACCTTTTTGAGAAGTTGTTTACATCTACATGATGATTACATGCAGCGCGCTTTCCTTTTGTCGTTCGTTGTTTCAGATTGTTTTTCTATTTCAATAACTCGAGGGCTTTGAGTCCAAATGAGATTAATCCTTGATTCATTTAGCTTTGCAATAACAAAACATGAGGATTCCTGCCAACTGATTGGATAACAACGTTGCGAGGGGAGGCTTCCGGACCGCAGGCTTGTGATTGGATGCTTTGTTTATCCTTTCTCGCTTTGTAATTGGTCCGGCGCGGAAACCATTTAGGAGTCGAGTATCCAATATCTGCAGTATTAGCTTTTAAATTTCTAATCCATATGAAAATTTACTTCTGTGAAATATCAAAATAATTCACAGAAGTTAATTTTCATATTATATAGTTAGAGATTTCAGTTTTGTGATCCACTTCACATTTTTTGGTGATCATGAAAACTATATTTGCGCCTAACGAAACTCTCTCCAAAGAAAAAAAAAAGAGAAATAACAACTTGTCATATTTTTCAGGATTCTGTCTAGCAATAAAATCAAGCACCTGTCATCATCGATGTTTTCTGGCTTAACTAACCTAACAGAACTGTAAGTGTGTCAGTTTTTTGCCCGCAGGCCTTCATTTTGTTTCTTTATCAAAGTGCGTCGCTCGACAAGCGGAGACGTGCTTCCGTCAGCGTCCATCTAATCAACAAGAAAAACCTAAAATATATATCATATCATATCATAAAGTCTGTAAAAATTTCCCTACTTGTCAATAGAATCCGTACTTGTACACATTTAATATTGTTTGGGATTATCGATGTAATGAAGTTAGATAAATGATCAATCGTTGGCATTAATCTGGTTTCCTGCACAGGAGACTTGAGTTTAACGAAGTGACAAGTGTATTGTAAGAGTTATTGACAACAACTGATGATAATGATTGGGAAATAATCGCTGTGTGAAGCGGCTAGTTGATTATGTGTGGTTCTTTTTGTAATACGTTATATAAGAAACGGAAACGCCGTGTTTTATCTTGAAGAGAAGCACAAGAAACTGTACATGTGCACTTTACATGATTGATTTTGCAATTGACTTGTAATGAGAGAACAAAATAGAAAAAAGGCAAAAGAAACTGAAAAAAAAATACGTGAACGAAGAACAGAGAAGAGAAGAGAAGAGAGAGAAAGAACAAGAAAGAGCGCAAACACTTCGAATGACAGTAACGAGTGCTATTATTTGAAAATTAAGTTCTAGTACTTCACAGACATATTCTCATTTTTTCAATTTAGTCGGCCAACCTGTGATAATACCATTATTTGGTGTACCTGTCAGCCCTCTTCAATTATGAGACATTATCATAATTAAAATGTCGTAAGAACGGCTTCGTACACGATTGTCCTAGAAAAATAAAACCCGGTCAAACTCGCAGAATATGGCTAGCACTACAGAAAGTTGGGTCTCATGTTTTTATGACAGATTCATTCAACTTGTTTTTAATCAGGAGTCTGACCGGGAATCGCATCCAGCACCTGACAGCATCGATGTTTTCTGGTTTAACCAATCTTCAAAAATTGTAAGTCCACTTATATAATAATAATAATAATAATAATAATAATAATAATAATAATAATAATAATAATAATAATAATAATAATAATGATAATAATAATAATAATGATAATAATAATAAGTAATACTTTATTGACAAAGATAAATAACAATAATAATGGATCAATGAGAAATTAAAAATATACTTAATCCTAATACTGATACTTTAAAACTGAAGTTTATTACTAATATATATATTATATAGAAAAGAAAAAAAATGGAAAAAATTGTATAAAAAGAAAAATTTATATCACTATTTATATTATTATTCATATAATGATAATAATATAATAAATTTCTAAAAAAATTTAAAAATTTAAAAAAAATAATGATAATAATAATAATAATAATAATAATCATTATTCTTATTATTTATCTTATTAAATAGCTACTTATTAAAAATTAAAAAAAAATAATAATAATAATAATAATAATAGCTTTATTAAACCAAACTTGAGAAAATATATACGAATGGATTAGAAATAATAAATGTATGTACATAAAAATGTCCGTAAAAAATACTATTCTTCCAGGACTCTTGTATTTACCAATTTCCATACATCGGTTCGCTGGTCACAGACAAAGCATTCAATAAAGGCTGCAAGGTAGTTTCAAATGATAATTAAAACTTGAACCTTGCAGCCTCGACTAAATCCTTTGTGTTTGACCAGTAACCGATGTATGGCAAGTACTGAATTCATGGATTGGCTACACCAGATACCCAAAATCATCAAAAACTTTTTCTAATATTTAAGCGGAGTGCATTCCTCATTAGCCTCTCTTGTTAGATCAACCAACATGGCGGCTGTTTCATTGTTATTTATATCTCAAGGGATTTGAAGTCATGTGGTTGCACCCCAAGAACTATACTGAGGATCGGAGCAATAGCCGAGTAGTGTTATGTTTACTTTTCATCGGTCAGGATTCAGTTAGTTATAGATAGAGTCCAGTTTTATGGACAGATTTCTCGACATTTTCTTGATCAGTGCTTTAACTTTGCTTCGGCTTTTTCGAATAGTTTTCGAAATCATTGCAAAGCTGCATTCACTCATTAAAGGACGATATCTTTGATGATAAATCATCAACACAAGGCCCTGTTATTTCTTTGCTTTATTTTCATAGTTACCAATAGATGTAATATTACTTTTACTTCCACAGAACTATTGATAATAATGGACTGATGAGCGTACATCCAGGTGCTCTGGATAGCTTGATCTCTCTGTCTGAACTGTAAGTAGTCGAGGATTTCTTGTTTTATTCGGCTTTTAACGCTGAAATCGTAAAATATTAATAAATCAACATCAGCTTGTTTTGCTTTTATCGCAATCACCTGCTTTTTCTTTGATTTTTCTACCTTTTTTATAGCTGTTTTTACCTCTTTACGATGCGTGCACCGTTTTCATTAGCCTCCTTCGCAGACGTCCTTAGGGTGGTCACGTCGTCACGCAACGTTTTTTCATCAGTCATTTCTAGTTAATATTTTCACATGAAGACCAAATTGTTGAAAAGAATCGACAAGAAAAGCAACTCAGAGAGCCATGTTTAAACACCAAGAGAGACACCAAGAGAGACACCAAGAGTGTGTGTGTGTGTGTGTGTGTGTGAGGGTATGTGTGTGTGTGTGTGTGTGTGTCAGTTAAAGCTACTCAATATTCGAATAAAATATGTCACATAAAATATGTCACATAAACAATACGAATCTTTTTACAGAAATCTTGAGAAGAACAAGCTTGACAAGATACCTCACTTTAATGTTACATCAAAAGTAACAGCTCTGTAAGTACAAACTCCAAATTCTTCTTAGAACAGGAATGGTTTTCATACCCGCCAGATTGGCTGAGCTCATCACGAGATTTTCATAATCCATTACTCGTGTTATATCAACAAATATGATGGATATTATATTATTTAATTCGCTTAGAAATAATTACAAATCACCATTCTAGAATTGACTATCTGTCAGTGGTTATGGTTAACAATAATGCTATTTTACAGTGAGGACACCCCAACCGTGAACACTTTGAGGTTTTTTCATACTTTTTTTCTCCTTTATCCCTTGTATGAATCGATTGGAAATATGATTTATTTTGAACAATAAGATTATTTGAGCTCAGTGCTTCATTTTCAGAAGGTTTGAAGCAGTAGAAAGTTCATAAAATTAAAAATATAAAAATATCAAGTGTTCATGGTTCGAGTGTCCTCACTGTAATATGTTTTTCTTTTTCTAGACATTTGAATTTCAATCCTATAGCAACTTTACGATTATCAACCATGAAGAACTATCCTCAGCTGGTGTTCTTGTAAGTCTGTTTGTTATTTTCCACCTTATCTCACGTTTATTTCCTTCAGGGCATTTGTTTTTAAGTAATTATTTCATGGATATAACTAAGGTGTTATGATCGAGGTGATTGAAAATGAAGTAGACTAGACACTTTGGCTGTTATTTTTAATCTAGTTAATTTCGAGAAGATAGGCTGCGATCGAACTAATATTCTTCTAGTCAGAAGTATCTTTAATGAGTAAGATAATTAGCCTTGGTCAAACTAATTACCTCACTGATAATTACTGTATATTCAACCGAGTTTCGTTCGCCCTGATAATGCATGATGGGGTAGCATCATGCTGCCATGCGAATTAGATAAGATGAGTCAAGCCGGAAAGACGTCATACTTCAAACCATAAACATTTGGTGTGATGATTTCATCCATAAGTACACTGATCTGAGTAGCGTTTCGTGCAGTTCACAGTGGGATCAATATGGATTACTTCGACGATACGGCGGCCATCTTGGTAGGGGGCAAATGCATATAAAAAAAAATTGTTACAAGACAATTTGACAAGAGATGAATTAAGAAGATGGACAAACGAAAGACAAATAAACCAAACTCTCTAGTTACCCAACATCTTTTTGTCGTTTTACTCCCTTGACACCCCATAATGCCTTGCGATACAAGACGTAAAAGAAATGACTGATACTATGTAGAAAAATGAAGTGTTTGTCACTTAACCAACATGATAAGGCCAGAAAAAAGCCAGGTTTTTTATTCATCATATTCATCAGATCCTACGTATACCTTAAATCAAACAATTGGAATAGAATGTCTGGCCGCAGTAAGCAGCCGTTAGTAGGGAGAGATTTTGAGACCGACACTAAGAACGGCTGCAAAGGAGACTACAACTTCTGTCGATAGTCCGGCATTCTCTAATAAAGATCTTATTTTTTTCACAAAACGACGACAACAACAACAACGTGAATGTAACCACACTGTCTTGAAACAATCTCTTGAACGTTTTTCACAGGTTTCTTACTGAATCAAGAATAACAAGGTTACCCAGCAGGATTTTCTCCTACAACACCAAACTCAGACGCTTGTAAGTTTAGCTTCCTTTCTTTTCCCTTCCTTTTCCCTTTCTTTCTTCCTTCCTTTCTTCCTTTTTTCTTTCACTCTTTCTTTTTTCGTTTTCCTTTCTATCTTTCTAAACCATATATCCTTTCTCGTACTCATATTGCTGTGAATTTTTCAATCCCAGAAGTCTTTTCAACACACCTTTGGAGCAAGTCGATGACAATGCCTTCGATGGTGTACAACTGAGAGACTTGTAAGTTGAATTGAAACAAAATTGAAATTCCTTAATAATACTTTCTAGCTTCTGCTGAACTCCGCTGCTTGGAAAGAGAAAATCCATTATTAACTGCCAACCGGTTAGCTCAGTCGGTTGAGCACCGGACTTTCGTGCAGGAGGCTGACTTTGTGCCCTGCACCCATCCCTGAACAAAATCCTGGATCCGCCCCTGGGGAAGGTGTAAAAAAACCTCCAGTCATAAACCTTCCCTTTGTTTTCAGGAATTTAGGAGGGACAAAAATCACCAATCTTCCTGGGAAAGGAATGGAATCATTGAACTATTTAAACATCCGTAAAGTAAAGAGCTTATGGGAACTACCATTCAAGTCGTTCCAGAAACTCTGGCATGCAAAGGTTGAGTACCACTTCCACTGTTGTCTTTTCAAGAAGTATTATGACAATTCAGAAGCGAGTGATCCAAACCTCAAGAACTATTCTGCAGTAAATCTCTGTCCTACTAGTGTTCCTTCTTCGACTACGATCAAGCAGACAACTAAAACCGATGAAAAACAGTCTTCTGGTGACATATTCGATAAGCACAAAGGTTCGTACGAGACCAAGAATCACACTGTGACATTCCCACCTACTACATGTATCAATCTTGGGGATTCGAATGTTCATGTGCAAGATGAGAAGAAAAAGTTGATATGTGAGCCTCAGCCTGACGCATTCAACCCGTGTGAAGATCTGCTTGGCACAATGGGGTTGCGTGTCTGTACTTGGCTTGTGTTGATCCTTGCGCTTTTAGGGAACGGTCTGCAGTTGATAGTCCTGTTCACCAGTAAACGAAACACAACAATGTACCGAGTCCTTATGTGTAATCTATCACTAGCCAATCTTTTCATGGGAATATACTTATTTATGCTTGCTGTAACTGACGCACGAACGTATAGTGAGTATCAGAATCACGCCAAGGCGTGGCAGTTTGGTCCTGGGTGCAACATTGCAGGGTTCATGTCAATCCTTTCAACTGAACTGGCTATTTATACCTTGACTGTTATCACTGTAGAACGTTATTTTACCATAGTCCATCCTATGAAACTAGACATGCATTTATCCACAAGACAGATTATTATTTTGATGATATTTGGTTGGGTTTTTGCGTTCATCATGGCCGTTCTGCCGATCTTCAACGTCAGCAGTTACCAGAGAGTCGCCATTTGCTTGCCATTTGACGTCGAGAACGTAGTGTCTAAAATGTACGTGACAGCTCTACTAACAACCAACGGCCTAGCTTTTATTACTGTGCTTTTT
Source organism: Anthopleura xanthogrammica (assembly GCA_964019055.1). Taxonomy (NCBI): domain Eukaryota; kingdom Metazoa; phylum Cnidaria; class Anthozoa; order Actiniaria; family Actiniidae; genus Anthopleura; species Anthopleura xanthogrammica. The sequence continues at coordinate 7,100,829 of OZ025206.1, read as the reverse complement.
TGTTATACAAGAATGTACTTTAGCCTTGGAAGTACTAGTTGCTCAAGTGCGTCGAGTGCCACAAGGGTCGAGAGTCGAGTAGCCAAGAAAATGGCTCTTCTGGTGTTCTCGAACTTCGCCTGTTGGTTTCCTATCGCTTTATTCAGTCTTATAGCTGTTTACGGTTCTCCAATCATCGATGTCCCAACCTCTAAGTTCCTGTTAGTCTTTGTGTATCCTATCAACGCATTCACCAATCCTTATTTATATGCCTTGGGAACCAAGCATTTCCAGCTAGACCTTCTTGATCTGCTCAAACAGTTAGGCTTATGTCCAAAAGGCTCTGAAAAACTACGTAGTAAGCTACTAGATCAAATAGCTTCATTACCAAACACCTCTAAAGCCTACATGGGCAGTAGATCCAGTATCAATTCGTACCGTATCCCACCAAGGTATTCAGTGGATAGTAGCCCCAAAACCCTTCACTCAAGGCGGGTTAGCTCATCGACTTCGACGAAAAAAGTCTCATTCTCTTGCCGATTCCTTCCGATTCCAAAAATGAGTTTTTATTCTTGTCGAGACCCGACAGACTCGACAGAGCGATCACGTGCAAGTTCTGAAAGTACATCAGAATTTTCGACCTCTCAGATACAACCTCTTATGAAGAGGCTTAAAAATGGCCACGCCGGGGAAAATGGGTCTTCTCTTCATGCACGACGATCATCGGCAAAAGAGGTGATCGGTGAGAATCTTCTAGGTAATAACTCGCCTGAAGATGGGCTGAAATCGTTAGACAATGAAGAAGTTTACGAGAACGAGATTTGCGAAAATCAGGATGCCAGGAACAATTTACCTGTTCTAATGGTGACTTCATGCTGAATCAGTTATTTATTATTTGAGATTTATTATTTTAACTTATAAAAACAAAGAATAAGAGACTTTATTAACAATGAAAGGGAAAACACAGTGCAAACTCTAATATAATAAAGAAAGAATATATGCCAAAAAAAAAAATTAAATTTAGCAAGAAATGACCTTCACTTTTTTGGCTTGCCAATAGAATGCTAGCTGATTTGTGATGCTAAGAAAACAAAGGCTAGTTCATCGCTTAAAAAGCAAAGAATACTTGAAAGAAATATATAGATAATGAATTTATAATGCAGATTGACAAAGAGATTACTACTGATTTGATATAATTATCTTATTTATAGCTACCGATCTTGATGTAAAGTAAAGTGTTTTCAAAAAGCGTAAAGGAAATGTTTTCTAATGCTTTTTGAAAATGTATTGTAGCTATCCTGCTGGAAAAAGTTCTTATTTTCTCCTTCCTGGGCTGCCAAGATAACCAGATTACAGTGCGACTACTATAACTGGGGCCACTTAGACAGTGAGAACCAATCAAAATTTAGAATGAAAACAATGCAGTCGAGCCAATCAGAGACCATCAAAAAACAATCAACATTTTAACATTGAGTCCATCCGCTGCACTGAAAATTATTCAGATCCCCATGAGAAAAAGACGATCGAGTAAACAACTCGTTTGAAAGTTGGAATGCATTGTTTTCATTCTATTCTACATTTTGATTGGTTCTCGGGTTCTCGGTGTCTCTTAGTGGCCCCGGTTATAGTATATATAGTTTTATCCCACACCATAAAAAGCAGGAAAGCCGTTGTATATTCGTCGATATTTCACACGTCCTTCCCATCATGCACTGCCTGTCGAATCTACGCATTCGTATTTTCTATGGTGTGGGATAAAATGGTGTTTCCAATGAATAGGGAATAGCCAATAATTAGACTTCCTGCCAAGGGGGAAAAAGAACCTCTGTTAGCAGGATAATTATTGCTTAACGGCAATATTCTAACACTTTTGATATAATATGCTGAAAACTGATAAAAGATGATTTGATGCTTGGTGTCTTGGTGGTTTGATTTGGAACGGAATATTATGAATAATTGTCATCTTACGGAACCCGACTTGGAGGGGAGGGATGCATGGGTTACCCAGTACCCACCACGTACACCTCTGGAAGTGAAATCCTGGATTTTATAAGTGCTCACTCTGAACTATCAGTGATAAGGTATACTGCTACTAGGTTCAATATTTAACACTTATTGACGAAACAGTGCGTTTAGTGGTCCCGAGACTAGGATGTTTCCCGAGGGAAAAATCGCCGTCGAAGGACCACAAAACACACTGCTTTCCCGAGGTTCCAGTCAATAAGTGTTTTGTTATATACCAACTGTCAAAGAACACAACAAAATTATTCGATTTTTTAATTATTTGACTTTAAAAACTTAGAAAAACTCTTACGTTTCCGGTGAAATCACTTCCGGTTTTGTTATTTCCCAGTAGATAACATATTATTGCCCGCTGAGAGCCGTTGCCGGGGAAACTTTGAAACTTGTTCTCGATCGTTCACGTGATACCCTCTCGCCCAATCAGAGTACGAGAAAAATGGACTTTGACAGTTGGTATATAACAAGTAGATATTGACCGAATGCCAGTATTATCATAATTTTTTAAATTCATATTTTAGTTGACCGCTACATTAAAATTATAGATTAGAATGACATCAATAACGCTAGAAAGTTTGAGACAAAAATTATAAATTCTTGAGAAGTTATGAGAATTTTAGCTAATTTTAAAAACGTGAAAAACACCACAACGAGACTAGCAAGGAAACAGATCACTGAACACATACACATCTCTGTAATTTTGATTCCAAATAACTTCACTTGAATTCAATTTTTAGCAATGAAACTTTCCAAAAATACATATTTCTGTTTGCTCTTTCTGATGGTGGTGCTTATTTTTTAAGATTAGATTTATATTTCTAAAAGTCAATGGCAGCCATATTGGCATTCGGTCTATATCCCTCATTCATGAATGACTTTCCTTTTGTTAAACTTTATAACTTTATGTTATATATTTACATATCGTTACTTTACGTTAGTTTCATAACACTGACGAGGCTCGACCAGAGCGAAATATATTTGTTTGTTAAACTAAATTAGAGTGTCCTAAGCTATACATCAAATTGAAACAAAATGGTTATTATTCGAATATTGAGTCCTGATTATTCACTCTGACTTCAAACTTGAAAATAGATGCCAAGGTAGAAAAACTCTCCAGAAAGGCCATCCCTTAGAATTTTAGTTGTGAAATGAATGTGAAGTTTGGAGGCTTCGATTTATTAATGAAAGTTCAAAGTGAAATCAATAATGGAGCCTAGGGAGGGTACGCCTGAGCCGTTTTGACTTTATATTGATATGTAAATAAAATCAGCACAGAAGAAAATATGCCGGAAAAACGTGCAGACAAAGTTTGGGAAAATTCCATCTCATTACATAGTTTTGCTGCTTGTATTCACATTACATCACCTATTGTGCATTTCGGGCTATATATGCAACATGCAACAAAACCCTCACCAATTACCCTTAAAAATAGCTGCATATTTTTTTTCGAATTTCCGAAAGAGTACAGAGAGTCTGAGTAAGAAAAAAATTGCTAAGCGCAAGATCTCAAAAAATCTCAAAGTTGCTCGCTTTATGATCATCTCGTTAAGGTAGATATATATATAGAGATTACTTCATGGAAAGTGCGCGCGTACGGTTTTTATTCACGAGTTGTGAAGTATCATAAAACGAACAAGCGAGTCTTCGAGCGCGTGAGTTTTATGATACGAAACAACGAGTGAATAAAAACTGTACAAAGCACTTTCCATGGTGTTTTCTTTTTATTATATTCATACCGAGATTTTCAATTTGGTTTGAATTAGAGACTATTTTAGTTTACAAAGTTTGTAAACAAAGCTCAGTTTGCAAACTAAAAATTGTATTGCAATAATTCTTTATTTTACAACGCTGTTTTACAAGCATAATAAAAACTTATTCTTATTAACTTCTAATTCGGTTTCTAAGTTTAATCTTTTCTACTTCTAGGCTTTTAGTTTACACCATAAATGATTGCGAAAGCTTACCGAAGTTTCTGTTGCCTTCTTACACGACAAAGCTGCCTTTCAATTCCTCGTTGTTGTTTAATACATTTTTAAGAACTTTTCCACGAGATTTACATCTCGGTCAGCTTTTCCTCTGCTCTACTATTGGTATTTCATCGATTTTCTCTTTGGTTTCGTCGTCTAAGTTATATTTTCATCCATGTTTTGAACTCAAACTTTCTAGTTTAGGTCTCACCGAATTGAAGTCGTCTTCTTACAAAAGCAACTGAAGCTGACTTTCTTGTTGTTGTTTAAGTTTTCAGTACTTTTAAAGAACTTTTACAATAGATTTACATCTCAGGCAGCTTTTTCTCCGCTTTACTATAGGTAATCCATCGATTTTCTCTTTGGTTTGTCGTCTAAAATATAGTTTCATTCATGTTTTGAAATAAAAACTTTCTAGTTTAGTCGAAAGTCTCACACGAAAGAGCAGTGGAGCCCGTTGCTGCCGGCTTCTGATTGGACGTATCGTTTTTCTCACGCGTGAAGAAAAGCCGTACGTGGCTTCCTATTGGACGTATCGTTTTTCTCACACGTGAAAAAGCGATACGCGCATTGTGATTGGTTGGGAAAAGTGAACGAACGAACATTTATTACACAGGATTTTACTGAGTAAATCTCGGTATGTATATAATAAAACTTAATAACAGACTTTAAAATATGATTAAGTATCGCGATTCTCCTATAAGTTTGATTGGGAGAGAGCCGCCAACATATACCCGTATTGTTGGCTCAGAATTGCCGCATGATAGGAAAATCGTGATACAAAACTTATTGCGATTTTGAGCCGCCAAACGGGTTATATTGACGGAAGATGGAAGAAAACATATATTGCCAATACGGATTATATTTTTCTCCCAACTAGCCGTCAATATAAACCCGTATTGGCGGCTCAAAATCGCAATAAGTTATAAGTATGACCTATAATAACTATAAATATTTTAATGTATCACTTTTTGTGTTTCATAATTGGATTTTTTTTCTGCATAATTTTGAATATGGCGCACTTTATTCGCAAGAGAACGCTGGGTGCTTCAATATTGTCTGTCAATCATCCTTAACAATCATCAGTATTTGAAACTTTCTTAGCAGTTCGTGCCTAACAGTTTTGGAACCAAGTTTGTTAAAAGTTCAACTGAAGTCAGCGATAAAGGTAAGATTGTTGTTTATTGTTTAAGGTTTGTGAGCCAGTTATCAGGTAGAAACTGAAATCAAAAAGCCAAAATACAAACGGTGAAATGTAAAGGACATAATTCTTTATAAACTGTATATTTTATATGTGTCAGTTCTGTCTGTCGAGAAAATACAAGGGAGCGCAAAATTGCAACAAGTAACAAGCGCTACGACGCAAAAAAAGGGGAAAAAACCTAGTTAAAACAATCATGTTTGGAGCTCATTTTCAATGGGTCTTTTGTCCACTTGTAGTACTTCAATTCCATGACAACAAAAAAATTCATTCAAACATAAATTGTATCCTCAACCATAAATTGACATTTATTTTGCCAAGCTTTCGGGCTTAATTGCCCATCCTCAGGGCTAAATGTAACAAACAACGAAAAAAATTCATGTTCGACTTTTACGAGCAACATTTTTTGGCGCCAATTCAAAGGGCATTTTAATGGCGCCATTTTATATCACGAAATCTATGGGTTTTTTTTTACTATACTTTATAAACTCAAACGTGTCCATCAGCATGACTGTTTCATATTCTTTACGATGTAATGTTGTTAGTTTTAACCTTTTCTATGTGTATTTTTCATCAATGTCGAGAGCGACTTCTACAAACAGCTTAAATTGCGCCAAGGAAATCAATAGCGTCATTTTTCCACTATGAAAATCTTACTGAATTAGTTCCTTTCATTATACTTCGTAAAGTCAAACATACCCTTTAATATGACCAACCTCAATTTAAAGATTCTTTCTAGCTAGTGCCACAACCTATATGGGTAGATTTAATCGAAATATTTTTTCATGTGTAGAAGTAATAGATCAAAAACGAGTGCGAGCGTTTCGAGGTGTTTGGATTCCCTGATCAAACACTCGCACTCGTTTTTGATCTGACTTCTCAGTCTCATTATAATTCATTTGTTTTTGAATCTCTGGAGGAAAACTTCTCAAGCTCATTAATAATTCATTATCTCAGGGACCAATTAGAACTTTGTATTTCAGTCACGTGCATAGGTCTTAATCTATTCTATAATATATAACATCAACCCAAAATTGTCAACGAATTCATTGTTAGTTTAGTTGGTAATACACTAGAATATCAAGGCAGAGGTTCCCGGTTCGAGTCCCAGGACGTCCAAGATAAAATATAACATAAAAATAAAATGTTAGATAAAAAGGTAAGACAGGTGAAAAAGGAGAAAACGGTGGAGAATAAAGAAAAAAAAAGAGAGTGTAAGGAAAAAAAAGAGAGAGTGAAATCAATGAGAATATCTTTTATGCTAATTTATACATTGTCTTGATCAGTGTCTTGATCAGTGTCTTGATCAGTGTTTGATCGGTGTATCAAGACCTATGCACGTGACTGAAATACAAAGTTCTAATTGGTCCCTGACATCATGAATTATTAATGAGTTTGAGAAGTAATCATGAAGACCCTTCTTGTTTTTCTGATCGTGACTATCATGGTGGTGAACGCATATCGTATTCGAGAGGAGTACCAAGACGATATGGCTCTGGAATCAGAGAGAGAGGAATACCCAGACGAGATGGCTCCAGAATTAGAGCGACGTGCATGCAAAAAGAAATGGAACGAATGTACATCAAACAGCCAATGCTGTGACGAGAAAGATTGGGGTGGCAGAAAGCTGCGATGTCTTACACAATGTGATGAAGGAGGCTGTTTAAAATACAAGCAATGCCTGTTCAATTCTGGAATCCAGAAAAAATAAGTAGTCGTTGAAATGGCTTAAAACGTTCAATAATTTTCATTGTTTTTAGAGTTATCTTGTCCCGACCAAAGTAAAGTTAGTGCCAGATATCTTGTGTCACAGTGATTTAGTCGCAGTTTCGAACAGTACGCATTAGATAATATAAATGCGGGGGTGGGTGGCAGAGAGAGAGGGTAGTTCAGTTGTTTTTGCCGTACTTTCTTGTGGAAAGTGGAAAGTTTAAATTTGTTTCTACATACACATATAAATGAGCTCAAATAAATAAACATGAACTATTTGGATATTGGGTGTTTTGTCGTATATGGGTGCAATCATCCAATTATGTCTTTCAAAGAACACACTGAATTCATTCAACCAAATCAGTAGTTAGCTGCCATGGCCATGTGCTGAGCATGGGACAGGGACAGTGGAGGGGGAGGGGCTGGTAGTGCTATATAACCCCACCACTTTTTCCCATACTAGTCTCTTATATTTTCCAATCTTAGCCCCACCACTTTTTCCCATACTAGTCTCTTATATTTTCCAATCTTAGCCCCACCACTTTTAGGGTGCTCCGCGGTCCCCGAATACAGCTGATATGATATCTTGTTTAAGATTAAAATTCTTCTACATCAACTCCAGTCTCGTTTTTATTACCATAACTTTTTTTTCAGTTCGTTCCTTAAATACAAATAATATTTCATTTGTGACGTTACTTCTCTTACGGCTTAATTTTGGCGGGAAACAAGCCAACGTTCTTTTTCTTTCAAGTTTTTGATACTTACTAACCTAGTAGACCGTTTGTACCTTCAGCGACACTGCACCTTATTTACAAAGCTTTGGTGATTATTGGGCTGTTAAGTGTGACTTCACTCGTATAGAAAAACAACTTCCGGGTCCAAAACGAAAGGCAGGTTTATAACGATTTTTCTTACTTTTTCTCACATGACAGGATTTGTTGTCCAAAGTTCTAATTATTTCAGGTGGAGGATAATTCATTGAGAACATTTTTGTTTTAATTTTATTTGGACCCGGAAATACGTCACAACTTAACAGCTCTATTGCAGTGTCGTTTGGGGTAATTGTGGCAAAACCTTATCCGATAAACTACACAAACTTTAGAACCGTGCAGCCAGGGTGCACAGGAACGATACATTACCTCTTACTCTTAGAACGTGACACCGCTATTCCTCTTCCAAAACCCGAATTCAGAACATGAACCAAAAAAACAGCCCACCAAAAAAAAACGCCAACCAGTAAAACAGCTAATTAACCATGCAAAAAAAGCCAACACGGGCGGCCCCTGCCTACGTCCCTGCATCAGGCACGCTCTCTTAATGAATTTCGTCAACTGTCAAACTGATTTATTGGATCTTTTTAAAGATACGCATAGAAAAAGCGGTAAGTGTACATTTTTTGCAATTTATTTTAGACCGAAATTTTCTAGTCTCTCCCGCAGCCGTTTTTAGGGTCGTCACGCAACGCTATCTCCCCATTAACTAATTGGGAGAGAGCGTTGCGTGACGACCCTAAAAACGGCTGCGGAGGAGACTACAAATTTTCGAGCACAAGACGAATAGGAAATTTAATATATAATTTGGACTATATTTCTCGACATTTGTCAAATATTTGACTTATATTTACCGAAACTGACGAAACATATCTGAATATAGTCACCTGCATAATTAGCATAATTTCTTGGAGCCACAAACACAACACCTCACAAACACGGTCAACGGTCGGTCAAAACCACCAACAGTAACATTGGAGATTGAGGCTCGTGGAAATGCGAATTCCAGTGTTTCAAGGGGCAATTTATCACTGAAAAACCACAACAGAAAATCATTTGGGTAATAAAACATTTTCTTTTACTTAGCACGTCACAGGGAGCCCGGCTTTCCTTTGCCGCATTCAACTTGATTCATTATTCTTTACGTAATTGCTCTGTATGGGATTCCTGTGGTTTGAGATCGGCTTCCTGCGGTTTGGGATTGGTTTATGGTTACACAAGCTGTAATCAGATCTGGACTGTAAATCAATAACCGTTGGTAACACAATTACAGCGGGAGGGAAAAAACGCTAAAACTGGCTTAATCCGAATTCTAACCAGGCAGGGCGATAGAGGTATAACTTCTGCAAAGTTCAGCTAAGATTTCTTTACTTTATTTCACATTTTGACGATTTTATTGAGGTTTTTTTATAGTTCCCCATACGTTTTCTCATAATGTGAACCCAGAAGCCATAAACCATAGAAAAACCATAGAAGCCGATCTCAAACCACAGGAAACCCATAAAGAGCAATTACGTAAAGAATATTGAATGCGGCAAAGGAACACGTTCCCGCCTTGATCACTTCAGGCTTTAGTCACGGTTCGTTGCTTGCGGATGTAGTTTGCCTGACTAAATGGCCGGATACGTGAAAACAGTTTTTGTTTGGTTTTGCTTTTGTTTAGCAAGCAAAAAAAAAACTTGCATTAGAGTATAACTGGCAAAATACAGTTAATGTGCCTATTGTACAAACCAAGCTGGCTTCAAAACACTGTGGTTACTCCGTTACGTCGTACTCATAAAAGACCAAAAATATAGTACTTTAGTCCTACATCGTAGAATAGAAAACATGTACAAGTACACCATGGCACCATAGCATCTGGCAAAGTTCATCAATAGGCTGACAATGATACTCATGATCCAAAACTAACAATCCCTGAGCCAAGTGACAGCCGTGGTTATTTTTTGATCAAATAGTACTGAAGAGTGTGGATAAAAAGAGACATTCTTCTTCCTGTTTGCTATTTAAAGTAGCTTCGTCAACCAAGATCAAGTGACTTTATACTTAACCGACTTCTTGAATGACAGACGTCAGATATCATGTTTCAAACAAAGGCCACTATTTGATCTTTTGCAAGAGTTATATATTAGCTATGAACGTCTCATGTCGTGAAGAAACCATGGAAGATAGAGGCATATGTCCTCGTGTTCGTCAAGTCTTATTCCTTGTGGTTCTCAGTTTGATATCATCTGTTTATACAGCCAAGAATGATGCCTGTACAAAATGTTCCTGTAATCCAAAAGGGATGGTAAGCTGTTTTGAACTGCAAGAGTTTCCTCCCCTCGCAACATTTCCACGAAACACTACGACATTGTAAGTAGATTCCTCAAGCTTGGTTATGACTGAGTTTAGTACGAGTAGTAAAACCGAATTCAAATTATAAGATTTTAAAGAAAAATATTCACTCCTTCAAAGTACTTAGTTTTAATTCCAAAAGGAATCCTTCTTGATCCAAACCCTATTTCAAAATCTGCAGTTACTTGTATGTAATGGCATGTCTTATTTTGGGTAATCTTTGAACTTTAGAGAGTATGTTTAAGCAACCCTCGCGGTATTCTTCCAAAGAGATGGCGCGCGTATCGTGTGTTTCGTAACATAGAATGAACTTCATCTTTTTAATCCTTGTGCAAACTATTTCGTATCCGGAATGTGTTTGATGTAAATCTGATTTTTCAAATGAATGAAGTAACATAAGCACGTAAAAAGAGCAACAAAAAAAAGATTATTCTCTTAATCTTACTAAAGCTAGGAAATATATTTGCTCTTTCTTTAGATGAAAACATATATAGTGTTTACACTTTGCCATTCTCGATTCTAATCTTATTCGAATCAAGTTACATCTGTTTCTTCAGAAGTTGTCATGCAAGGTCGAAGTATAGCATGTTGAAGATGTGTACAAACAAGGAAAGAAAAAAAAAGTGTTGTACAGAATGTCATAACAAGAAAAATATTGAAGATCTAAAGAATACAACTTCTCCAACACCATTCTCCTTTCTTCCTGTCTCTCGATCCTTTCAAATGAAAATGTGAAAAATTGAAAATTGAAAAATCCACTTGCAAAATTTTGTAACTTACTGACCTTAACATGACTTAAGTTATTCTTAGTTCTATACCGTCGATTGCATCTACCCGTCAGCGTATGTATAAAAAAAAACATTTGTCTCGCCGGCAAACGTCAAATTTACACGAGCCACAGTTCAAAGTTTCAACTTCACAGACGATAAAATTTTAGTTTTGTGGCTGTACAACATTTTTTCTCAATGTGCTGGCATACACAAGCATTGCTCGGAAGATTGGGCGACCACTTCCCACGTTATCGACCTTAAATAAATTATTATTACTATTATTATTATATTACAAGCAAATCGTTGTCGCTTCATGCAAAAAATCCTTGATACTTCTTCGTTCGGTCATCTTGGAAGTGGGAAAAACTTTTAACTGTAACATGTGAAAGTTTGAAATTTTTCGGCGAGACAAAATATGTATTTTGTACATGAGCTAACGGGTAGATGCAATCGACGGTATTGTGTGTGTTTGCACGAAGACTGTACACCGTTTCATGAGATAACAATAGTTTTAGAATCATGATTTTACTAGATCTTCTTCCACTTCATTACGACTGACTTACGTCTTCATGATCAAATAAAGCGTCAAACTACCATGACATTTATATTTTGAAAGAAAGTTACTCTGACTGACAACTTGATTTCTAATAACACGAAAACTAGAATTGAGTCTTTTTTTTGTTAGTTCAAGCTGTGCTTTCTCACGGATTGAAATGTCAAAGCAGGTTATAAGGGAAGATAAAAGTCGAAGATTAAGATAGGCAGAAGACGAATAGGATTATTATTCTCGCAATTTCTCTGAGATTTTAGAGAGGAAAATAACCATAACACATAATACTTAAAGAGAAAAACCTTGCCTCACAATGAGCAAACATTGTTATCACACAATATATTTCAGAATTAAAATCTAAAATTGTTTGAAACTTTTTTTTAACTAGCTGTAATAAATCTACAGTTGTTTCACTGAAATTTTTACTGCAAAAGCTTCAAGACACGGAGCCCTCTAGAAAACGCGTATTCTTCTACTTTCCTATAGCCCATAATGCTTAATCCTTTGGGGTGGAGGGGAGGGAAGGGAGGTAAATAATGAAACGTTCTTCGATTGAAACCATACCTACTTTTATCTGTAAAATAGTGATCATCAGTTGATTCTGAGTTAGTTTTGTGTGAAGAACATCAAGAGGTTTGCTGTTAGAGAAAATGTATTGGCTTACGAAGAAATGTTTGAAATTTGCGGTTTAATTTCGTCAAGATCAAAATTCTATCTCTGCCTATTTCTAACTGTTTCTAACTTGCACTCCTTCTTTCGTTCTGTCCATTTTCATGAGGAAATACAAATTTGAAAATGAAAGAAAATTTTACGACTAAAGCTCTGCAGTCAGTAAAATGACGCTCTCGTGCAAACAGACTTTTCACTATTAAAAAATTAAATTTAAACTTTAGGGTAACCAGATTATGCTTACCACAATAAAAACCGGATGGCAAATTTGAACTCTAAGATCGTGACAAAAGACTCATGACGTGTTTAATAAGGTACAGAAACCCCCAATTATAACGTTGTTTATTTAATACTTTGAGGCATTATTTCTTAATTCCTTTCTTTTGAAAGATAGTCTTTTGTACTGAACCGAACGAGATAGAATAACAATTAACATCTGTCAGAAAAGATTTATATTCTCGTAAGTGAAAACTACTATTTACATCAACTGTTTAGTGGCTTCCGCGTGGAACTTGAAGCACGAAAACACGTACTGGCCATAACCAATAATGTCGTATGATTGATCATGCTAGCAATCAACTAGTACCATATCTTTCTCCCTTCCTATAAACGAAAAAGCTATCTAAAAAGTTTTGTCTAGTTCCAGTGGCCTGTGAATTCTCGTTTGATTTCAGTCAAGCCGCTCATCACATTCATCAGAGAACCACAACCATGGTGTTTATATTGACATTTCTTTTACTTAGCTAAGAATAAAGGAAAACCTTTTGTTGTATGAACTGTACTCGAGTCGACAAAGCATCATTGACCAACCGACCAACCGACCAACCGACCAACCGACCAACCGACCAACCGACCAACCAACCGACCGACCGACCAACCGACCGACCGACCAACCGACCAACCGACCGACCAACCGACCAACCGACCGACCAACCAACCAACCAACCGACTGACCGACTGATTTACTGACTGTCGACTATGGGGCGCCAAGCTTGTCAAAAATACATGATGTCATATATATATGACAAGTCTAAAATATCAGACACGATTGTGGATATATACACCGACTAGACATAAATATGTATGATATTTCTGAAATATATAATAGATGTTGGTATTTATAAAACATGTTCTTGTTTATACTTCATCTCTACACTTCTAACATACGTTGAAATTTATAATACATGTTCATTTATAATAATTGTTCAATTATAAAACATGTTTACCATATGAACGGCGAACTTTCATAATTATAAAACGTGTTTGCGATATATAACAAAACGGCGAATTTTTTATAATACATGTTCATTTATAACACATGTTTACGATATAAAACGTGTTTATGAGCCAACAGTCAAACGGGTCTGTGACCAGGATCTTATTGAGCATGCGTGATATCAGTCCAGGTCCTAGCAAAATGGAATCCATTTGTACAAGTACCACTTGATTTAAAGAAAGATATTATCATAATAATTGACTATGGATGTTCTTAACGAGCTGAAAAGGCATCTTGTAGTTCTTCCTGAAATATTCAATCAGTTACATCAAAATCGAGGGAGTCGTAGCTTGGATACTATCCAGGAGATGCAAAGAGTTGCAGATCGTGAAGTTTCCACGTTGTTTTGGTTCATCATCGTTGTTGAACTTGAGGACCATGGATTAAACATAAACCACAGACCCGTTTGACTGTTGGCTCATAAACACGTTTTATATCGTAAACATGTGTTATAAATGAACATGTATTATAAAAAATTCGCCGTTTTGTTATATATCGCAAACACGTTTTATAATTATGAAAGTTCGCCGTTCATATGGTAAACATGTTTTATAATTGAACAATTATTATAAATGAACATGTATTATAAATTTCAACGTATGTTAGAAGTGTAGAGATGAAGTATAAACAAGAACATGTTTTATAAATACCAACATCTATTATATATTTCAGAAATATCATACATATTTATGTCTAGTCGGTGTATATATCCACAATCGTGTCTGATATTTTAGACTTGTCATATATATATGACATCATGTATTTTTGACTAGCTTGGCGCCCCATAGTCGACTCACTCACTGACTTAGAAATTAAGCGATCGATCCGTTAACTCGTTTTATATTAATGTTTGTGCTGATTGTGTTGATGAAGCATGGGGAACAATGGTGGTGTGGCTGCTAATGCGTTGCCTCTCACCATGAATGTGACCCGGGTTAGAGTCCCACCGGGCTCGGTGTCGCGCGTGAGTAGAGTTGCTTGTTGGTTCTCTCCTGTGCTTCGAGGGTTTTCTCCAGGGTCCCCCCTTGTCCTCCCTCCTTAAAAATTAACTTCCAAATTCCAATTCGATCTTTGGGCTTTCACTGACCTAGCATGGACTTTTTAAAGGCTCTGTTCATTGATTGTCACACATGATATAATATATGTTGGTATATTTTATGCTACTGCATCAGATGTCGTACTCAGCTCAATTGAACGTTATCTTTCAGGCATGTGTCCTTTTCAGGAGAGATATCCATCCCCTCTGACATACTACAACACTTGGAGAAATTGAAATATTTGTAAGTATTTGGCGCGGGAAATGTTTGTGTTTGTTAATCTCTAATCAAACGTTTCTCTTATCGACTTTCCTTTATTTCAAGAACGCTGAATAACAATAAAATCAAAAACATCGCTAAATTTAGAGTCACAAATGGATATTCCAGTTTGATGTAAGTATGTTTCAAAAATACATTTCCTGAGTTCAAAAGGGGCGCTAGGATACCCATGCTCCGGAGAACAGTCATGGTTCTAATGGAAATCATTCGCCAAGATTATGTTAAAAGCTACACTTATCATGAGAGACTTTCTCGTGGATAAAGACACGTGAGATGCATGTTACCAGCGATGTTCGTTTGCTTAACCGGTTGGCTCAGTTGGTTGAGCACCGGACTTTCGTGCGGGAGGTCGTGGGTTCAAGCCCCGGCCGGATCAACACTCAGGGTCTTAAAATAACTGAGGAGAAGGTGCTGCCTTTGTAATAACATCTACAAATGGTTAGATCTTCACGTGGTTCGGATGACCACGTAAAATGGCGGTCTCGTCTCTCCCGGAGACACTACCTAACCCTGCATTGGAGGGATGTAAAAGAACCACTGAGGATGTAACTGAGAAACCCTGGCAGTGACCACCCTCAGTGTCTGGCTTTTACTAATGATTTCTTAATCGGTTGATTGCGGGATGGGAATGGGAGTTTTAAGGGGTTGGGAATTGGTGCAACGTACCTCGAAGGGGAACCTGTGTTCTATTCTCAAATAACAAAAACTGATAATATCATTATCGTACGGGATAATCAGTGGATACTGATCCCGCGCCGTTGATTTTGAAGTAAGATACTAATAAATTGATAATGACTAGTGGTGACTAGTTTGGACTGCGTGGTCGTGTTGAATACGACAAGTGAATAAAAAGGAAACTTAAACAACATGTAAAAACGTTTGGAAATGTACTGACTTTCCCTCCTTCACTCTGACTCACCACCTCACTAACTATCTCACCAAACCCTTTTTTCCTATTTTTGCCTTTAGAACACTAAGTTATACTCACAACATTATAGAGACCATTGAAAATGGCGCCTTTGATGACCTCCAACAGCTTACTCAACTGTAAGTCCATGCCATTTATATGTACGATATATCTCTGTATTATATCCATTTTGAAATCACTAGCAAATCCTGTAATCTGATTGGCTCTCAGTAGATTGATTCAAGCACGAATCGCACTATTTTGAGTCCGAATCGCATCTTTTTGTCAGCCAATCACAATGCAACACTAGAAAAGGTAACCAATCAGGTTACAGGATTGTATGTAATCAGCCAATCAGATTACAGCAAATAAGGAACATAAAATGTAGCTTTTTTTCAAGTTTGACTGCAATTTTTTGTTACAAAATGAAACAAAATGGATAATTTTAACAGCTACTTATTAATAAGTACTTTTGTACTTATCACAAATTTAATGTCTATCTAGCATGATTTCAAAATGGATATAATAAAGTGATAATTGAACTTCGTGTCGTGCAATTTTGGTCTAATATCAAACTTGCGATTACAAATAACACTCCCGCTACGCGGTCGTGTGATTTTGTTATCGCGCGTTTGATATCAGACCAAATTGCACTCCACTTAGTTCAATTACCATGATGTATTTATTTCTTATATGCACTTGTGAAAGTTAATTCTTAAATTTGACTCACTCAAAGATTTTTATTTCAGTTTATTTTGAAACAACTACATCTCTGAAAATTGCACGTAAACTGGTTCTGATTTATGCTAACTGAACCTCGGATGTGTCAGGATAGGAATCGTAATCACATGCATTAATTAAGTGTGTAATTAACTGTGAGAATTACTAAAACGTCGGAAGCAAAACCACAAAACCCACTCGCACGTTTGCTTTCTGTTCTTGAAAGACTAGTTACCAGTTTTCTCACTGCCTAATCTTCTACGCTTCCGATTCCGCGACTCTCTAGTCACGGAAGATCATAAATGACGGAACTGGAGGGAAAAGAAATCTCCTGATCGATCCGACTTCTAGACTGCGAACAGTCCCTCTTTTCCCTCCTAACTCAGTCGAATCGGGTTTTTTCCTGCCTTAGACGCGCGGGGAGTGGGGGTGAGTTTGAAGCGGCACGCGGCACGCGGGGAAAGGAAAAGCTTCAAACTCGCCCCCACTCCCCGCGCGTCCAAGGCAGGTAAAAACCCGACTCGACTGAGTTAGGAGGGAAAAGAGGGACTGTTCACAGTCTATCCGACTTCTGATTCCGGTGTCATTCCGTTTTTCACTTGACTTTTCGTAAGCTAGCGCTCGCATTTAATTCTGATTGCTATTCCTACGCTCGGCTCAACCTGCTAGCGCTCCGTGGGCTGATCGACGATCTAAGGATGGTTCGGGGGATTCGTCCAAACCCTCTAAATGAAAACTACGAACCCCTCAAATTAGAAAATACCCAATGTAAAATTGATCGATATATTCTTGATTTGACGGCTCGGGTTTTTTCTGTCCATATCGTAAGTTATGGATCCTCGTTTTTTCCACATTTCTATGGCCCGTGCGCTACGCGTTTGGGCCATAAGCCAGTGGAAAAAACTCGGTCCATAACTTACGGTACGGACCTCGAACTAAGTTAATGAGAGCTATTAATCTTTTTAGCTTACACACAACAACAAAAGGCTCAGAAAAAAACCGAGCTCCAGATGGGAATCGAACCCACAGGTTTTACTGGTTTTGATCACGATCATTATGCATGCTATACATTGACCTTCTCTAATGCAATCAATAAACGTTTTTTTTTTATATATTCAAGGGACCTTTCGAACAACAGACTGAAAGAATTTCCCATCTTTAACAAAACGTCATCAGTTACCAAACTGTAAGTATGGATAGCATTACCTGACTGTATTAGAGAAGTATTGACTATAGATCTAGTGCAGTGGAATATATTTCGGTTTAGCCTGCTTTTCATGAAGTTTTCGGAGGCTGTGAGCGTCCTTTTTGAAGTTCTCTCGCTATAAGCCAGTTCAAAGTTAAGAATCGTTTTCAGTGCGCATGCGATTTTATCCCGAATTTCTCACCTTCTTTTGTTTAATTAGAAACAAAAGAAGGTTTAAACAAAAGAAGGTGAGAAATTCGGGATAAAATCGCATGCGCACTGAAAACGATTCTTAAACTTTGAACTGACTTATAGGGTGTATCAATGGGGTTCTGGGTTGCCTGTAACCCTCTTTCCCTTACCAGTTTACTTTTGACGCCAATGCATGTGATTTTGATTGGAAGTCGATCATTCGAGTGCCATTGTGGGTACTTATCTCTTGTCTGACTAATCACATGTAGCACTGATAGACTCCAGTTTTATCCCACACCATAGAAAATACAGCCAATCAGAAAGCAGGAAAGCCGTTGTATATTCGTCAGTATTTCACTCTTCCTTCCCAACATGCACTGCACATTTAATCTACGCATTTGTATTTTCTATGGTGTGGGATAAAATAGTTATACAATGGTTTCTCGTGGCATACCGTGGGATATCCCACTCATCACTCGTATTTTCTATGTATAGAAACTACACGAGTGACTCGTTGGATATTCCACAGTATGCTACCCGAAACCATTGTATAACTAGTATGTCTCATATTTATTTATAGGATTTCTATATTAATCTGTTTGTCGTATATTGTTATATAGCTATCTGCGTGGAAATCCTGGAATAACCAAATTACCCAGACAGAGCCTAGGAAATTTACCATCACTCGAAAACCTGTAAGTCATGTAAACAAACTTCCAACTTGTAGGATTTTTTTTTTACGAACCCGGACCAAAGTGGTGGGAGACGATCGCGGTAAAGCATTCTGCCAGCCATATTCCAAAACCTATGCCACTGATATGTCAATATGCCATACTCCCAAGACATCCTGCGGCGTCGTATGGACTTCGGACGTGACAGCAATAGACCTTTTAAAATTTCCCAAATTCGCTCCAAGTGGGGGTCGAACTTGATACATATGTTCATACATTTACTGGAACCGTAAATAGAGATTACTTCATGAAAAGCGCGCGCGTACGGGATTTTCGCACGAGTTGGTGAAGTATCTGAAATCGAACGAGTGAGCGCAGCGAACGAGTGAGATTTCTGATACAAAACCAACGAGTGCGAAAATCCCGTACAAAGCGCTTTTCATGCTGTAATTTATTTATTTTATACATACTGAGATTTTGTTGTTTTTAATTTATTCACATTTAATTGGTTTTCTAAAACAATTACAAAACTCGTGTAATAATTTCTTTTCGAAAAATTAAGCTTTTACTAGAAGCTATGATGTAAAAATATCAGTAATCATAACTAGTACAAAGTAAAATCGGTAAGCTAATGAAGTTTTGGCTGATTTTGTTTTCTTTTGGCTTAGTTTGTCACTGTGGGCTGTCTTCGTCTGACGACTCCAACACACGCTTGATGCGTTTAAAGCTACGTGTAGACTCTGTTGATTTAAATGAGTGATTTGCGGAATTCGGTGACTTGTTAACGGTGTTGATTGTTATATTAAACTGTCCTCCGTGAAAAACTGCTCCACTGAAAGGACATGCTGGAGGCAAACTAGAACTTTTCATGAATGAAGATTCACGGCACTCGGTGTGCACTGCACTTTGTAAACTCGACACTGGCCTTTTTTCTATAGACGTACTTGTAGTATTATTTCCACTCAGAATCAAAGACATGTTTTTCTGTTGTTCGTTTGAGATGGTACTGTAGTTGTTGACGCTTTGAAGGTTTCTGTGGCCAGATAATTGCGTTATATGAGTTGGCGGGACGTTGTTGTCGTTCAGTTTTTGCATCATAGTTTCATTTTTGGAGTTGAGAAACTCAGTCAGCAAACTCACATCTCTTCGTGTCTTCGAAAGAGTATTTTTGTTTTTTTGGTCTTCTATAAACTTGTCTATAGGTTTGTCTAGAGACACAAATCTTCTTGATTGTTCAGCCATCCTCACAAATATCTCCTAGCTCTTGATAAGTTTGAAATACGAACAACTAGCGTACACCGAAAATATTATTTTGTGAAAGCTGCCCGACAAAGCTACCCGCGATGACCGCGAAAACACGATTCGCCTCGACAGTGGTTTGTGATTGGACGAAACGCTTTTTTCACGTGTGAGAAATTCATTTCGCCTCTCTGATTGGCTGAAAAAAGTCGCGAACTGGTTTTTCACATAGGGAGATTTGATAAGAAAATCTCAGTATGTATAAAATAATGATTGTTTCTCAATCGATTTTCGGAAAGGTCTAGGAATTTCGAAGGTCTATCCGCCCTTAAAGTATGGATTACGCAGGATAGCCGAAAGCATGCTGATCAGGGAAGATAATATTTTGTCTGGTTTGTTCTGAGGTTCACGATCATTTGTTAGACTAGAGCAAAGGCAACGTTCTTTATAAAAAAAGGGAAGCGTTGATTTGACCTTTTAATGAGTTTATTGAATGCTAATCTACTTGTCTGGTATCTGGTTTGTTGTTAGGTTCATGGAGAGAACAGGAATCCAAGAAATACCAGCTCGCATATTTCGACAGAATACAAGACTTATCAACCTGTAAGGATATTATTTGCAAGCGTTCTTGCTTCGTAATTTTCCCTTTCTCACAACCCAGTTCGAGTCATACTGTTAGTCGCCGACTGCCTTGTTCTGACGTGATATCAGTCCAATGCCCTTCGCTTTTGTTTAAGTCAATCTCTTTGATTTTTTTTACAGGTATTTTAATAAAACCAAAGCACTGGAACGGATTAATGAGGATGCTTTCAATGAAGATTCGCCTCTCAAAACATTGTAAGTTGAAGTTGGTGCTGCGCATGCCCAGCTGGTACCTTGGAAATACACCAGTTTCGCATTCGATGCAAACCGCTGTTTTTGGAGACCATGGACTCATTTGCACAGGCTTATCCTCGTTTATAAGTCAGCTATTCAACGACATCGTTAAAAGTTCGTGAGATTTCAAAACATTGGTATTGTTCAACTTACACTTTCTCTACATTACAGTTGACTTTTGCAAAAATACCAATCTCACGGACTTTTAATGGTGGATTTGAATAGATGACTTATAAACGAGGCTAAGCCTGTGCAAATGAGTCCGTGGTCTCCAAAAACAGCGGTTTGCATCGAATGCGAAACATGAGTATTCGTTCTGCAAAAGTTACACTTCTGTGATGACAAAGCGGTTCACTTTTGGTTAATCCTTTTTGGCGTAGAAAAGAAAAGAAACAACTCCCTAACATGCATAACTCAGATGACATAAAACCATGTATGCGAGTTACTTGACCTTAACCCCCCTCCCCTCTACTGCCTTTGAGAAAATGTTTAACAGCGGTGGATGTTCTTTTTATTGATCGTAGAGTACTGGATGAGACCAGTGTCAAATCTTTACCAAGCCGCGGTCTCAAGAATCTTCATTTTCTAAGTTTAAAAGGTGTTCCTAATTTCTGGCAGCTCCCTAAACTGGATAGTATACGCGAGGTTTACCTCAGCCCTTATAATGGATTTTTGTGTTGCGAATTTGAAAGTGGAGAAAAGTACGGCAAAGATTGTACGATGCAAAAACCTTCAACAGAAGAATACAATGGTCAGACTACAGCCTCTTCTCCTCCAAAAGAACCTACTACGTCTGGTTTTGGTGGCGGCACACACCTGTCCACTCAACCTCACACTACATCTGGATTTGGTGGGGGAGGTTTCCCTGGTGGTGGGGGAGGCTTCCCTGGTGGAGGAGGCTTCCCTGGTGGTTCAAATACTTCAACTCAACCTCACACTACATCTGGTTCTGGTGGGGGAGGCTTCCCTGGTGGAGGTGGTTTTCCTGGTGGTGGGGGAGGCTTCCCTGGTGGGGGTACACCTTTTACCAACCAATTCACCATTCCTCATATTCCAAATGTACACCAGAGTACAGCGGATCCACCCACTCTCATCCCACACAGTAACCATACCCCAAATGGGACGCAGTTTCATCAATGTTCAAAGATTCCAGTTCAATGTGTTCCAAAAAGTGACGCCTTTCATCCTTGTGAAGACATCATGGGTTATGTTTGGCTGACCGTGGTATCTGGAATAGTAGGTTGTGTCGCGTTGGTTGCCAATCTTGTTGTAGCACTTGTACTACTGACCAGTCAGCGGCGTCTAAACGTCACCAGGTTCCTGATGTGTAATCTGGCCTTTGCTGACTTCATGCTCGGCCTCTACATCTTCATACTAACGTGCGTTTCCGCAGTAACGCGCGGAGATTACCACAACTATGTGCAACAATGGCAGAACGGAGCGGGCTGCAAAATATTGGGGTTCTTGGCCGTGTTTTCATCTGAGCTCTCTCTTTTTACCCTTGTCATGATGACTATTGAACGGTTCTACGCCATTGTGCATGCCATGCACATGAACGCTCGGCTTTCGTTTCGCAAAACAGTTCGCTTCATGATTGGTGGATGGATATTTGCATTGGTCATGGCTGTAGTTCCTCTCACAGGTGTCAGCGGTTACAGCAAAGTTGCTATCTGTCTTCCTTTTGATGTCTCTGATGCTGCGTCTACTGCTTATGTGGCTTTCCTTCTGCTGGTTAACGGAGCTTCTTTCATATCCGTGATGTATTTATATTCAAGAATGTTGTACGTGGTCGTGAGTGGTGGAGATATGGAGGGAGCTCCAAAGAGAAATGACAGCAAAGTCGCTAAACGAATGGCCATTCTTGTCTTCACGGATATGTTATGCTGGGCACCCATCGCATTTTTTGGTCTTTTGGCCGCTTTTGGGCAAACACTGCTCACTGTTACTCAATCGAAGATCCTGCTCGTTTTCTTTTTCCCGATTAATAGTATCTGCAATCCGTTTCTCTATGCTTTCTTCACCAAGGCTTTCAAGAGAGAGTTGTTCACGGCTCTAAGTCGGATCGGCTTCTGCAAGTTTAGAGCACTCAAGTACAACGGAACTCTAAGTTCATTTTTGTACTCCAGATCACGTCGTCATCCGTCTACAGTCAACGAACACTCCACACCTAAATCAAAACATGCATCTACTATGTCACAGAGACAGAGCCGCCAGGAGTTGTACAGAAAAGAATCGAAAACAGCTGAAAGCCTGAATGGCATCTGTAACGCTGGATTCAATTACAATGCACACGAGGAGACGAGAGCAAGCCCAGGGAGTGTACGATATGTTCGAAGCGCTGCGGGGAGTGACCAAGTCTTCTTCCCCACCACACCTAAAGCTACAGAAACAAAAGATTCCCCAAAGTCCATCATAAAAAAGAGTGTTTTCCCTAAGGATGACTCACAGTTGGCTGGTAATGATACACTTGAAAAGAAGACGACAGAATCACCACCACTCAAGGAAAAAAGATTAAAAAAGGTATCTATCGTAGACTCTCAGCGTGGAGTTTTCCCTAAGGATGACATAGAATTGGTTGAACGTGTTACACTTGAAAAAGAGGAAAATAAAAAAGATACGACAGACGTACAAGACAAGAAAACTAAAAAGGTATCCATTGTGAACTCCACCATGGAGGAGTGAATACTCACTTGAATCTTGTCTATAATCACAATGAAAATAAATCTCCGTAAATAATGTAGATACGGTGTTAGGGACAAAGGCAAAGCAATAGTACAGATTAAAATAGGGACCCGATTTTATTGGTTTTAGGTGGTGGGTACCAATAACTGAATACCCACCTCCCCTCCCCCATTAAGCTTCCAACACATGCGCGGTAAAGCACGGTACGGCATTGCATGCAACATCACACTAAAATATAAAAATTTTAACGTGTTTTATTATTCTTATGTTATTTGTATCATCCTCGTAAATTAACCGAAAAAAATCGAGATTTCCTCTGATTTGGCTGCTGAGAAAGTACTGTAATCATAATGTTGCAAGCAATGTTACAAGCAATGTTACAAGCAATGTTGCATCGTGTATCTGAGCCTTTAGAGACCTGTTGAAGTGCTCGATACTGGGTGTTTCGGACACGTTTTTTAATGTTATCGATATACCCTGGGACAACCTGTCAAAGTCCGGCCAAGACTCACAGATCAAATAGGAATTTAGCATGTTGAATTTAGAAGGAAAATTGCATGGAGAATCTACCATGTTGGATGACATGAGCATGAATTGAATAAACATCTGAGCATGAAAAAATACAGTATATAATGCACGACAGCCTAATCTAGTTATCAATAAACTGAGACTATCGAAAAGACAGTTTAACTAACAAAAGTCAGTCAAATATCAAGGATATTCGAAGGACAGGGAAGAAAAGACGTTAAAATATTGATTTTATTGTGAAATTGTGGGAGATTAAATAAGATAACTGTAAAGTAGTGACCCGAGTGAAATCTCGGCTGGATGATCCGTCGAAGCATGATGGTGAAGCATTAAAGATATCATGAAGCATTAAAAATATCAACTATTATGACCAACATGTTGTAGTTATTTATTCATCAGAATTTTTTGTTCAGTATAAATCCAATTTAGTTTCTTAATAAAATATGTACTTCTTCCAGTTAAATATACAATTTTTGCAGCATAATCCTTAACTACAACAGCTGTAGTAGCAAAAGGAACGACCACAAATTGGAATTTTATTAAAAATTATGGACGATAGAAACAGGATTTGAAGAGCTTTGACCTCTGCATTAGATGAAACATGTATAATTCATATCATTGGGGAGGCGATGTGAAATACAAAATTGAATGAGCTATATATTAGATCTCATGTATGCACGACCAGCTAGAGTTTTTGTTACTAATAATATTCTCAGTTTTTCTTGCTTTTGTGCAGAAAATGCCGCCCCCTATCGAGCTACAAAGTCCCTCCCCCACTAGATAAATTACATGTATCATTGAATGCTTTTTCTTGAAGAACAATGTCTCACCTTGACATTTCTAAGCCGTTGTTATGTCAGTCAAATTGACCACCAGTGCTAGCCATAATATTTTGTAAATTCAATCCAAAATATACGCATATTAAAAACTAGTCAGATTTTACGGAATGTGTTCAGAACGTTAATCGATCTTAAATCTAATTAAGTTCTCTACCGTAAAAATTCAGAGGGATTTGAATAAAAATTTCAAACGTTGAGCGTATAATATTTTTGCGTAGCTGATATGAATTACACTGGAGTTCCAAGATCACTGTTGGAACCTTGTTCAGGATATTCTTCACATTCTTTTATAGCCTGCGCAACTTCTTTCTGGATTGAAGGCGATAAAATACTTCCGATGGTACTTCTACGTTTTCTGTTTCTTCCACGATGTCTTGTAGTGACGAAGACGTCGCTTGCTTTACGAAGTTCTCGAGCGACTGTAACAGCCTCTACTGACATTGGAGCAGAAGATGAACGCGAGCGTTTCCCTTCGAACTCAAGATGCTGTGTTTCCAAATACTCCATAGACCGAAAGATAGGACTTGATTTCGTAGCGTGAAGAGCTTTATGTGTATTAAGATTCATTTTTGTCTTTTCTTGATTCGGATTCCCTTCATGTCCAGGGGTTACAGTTGAATCATCAGCCATTTTTCGCCACTTATAAACAAATGTCCTTCAAGATTGTGGTGCTGATACGGGTTGAAGCCTTGAATAGAAGGCGTTTCAACGAAACTGAACAGCGCACCGATATATATATACTCTAAATATGATCTTAAACTGTAGTGGAACAAGTTCCAAGGCGTGATATTTCGAACAACAGAACGATTGATCGTAACACTCTGATAGCTTCGGGTCCCACTCGTGTTAAACAGCCAAAATAAATTCCCAGTAATCACTCCAAGTAGTGTTTTGACAAAGAAACCAAAGCAATGAGATATTGTCACTGTTGCAGAATAAACGTTTCGGACTGTAAAGCAACTTGTAGTGTTTTTAAGTAGGACTAGTCTGTGCGTGCACGAACCTGAAGCCCTCTTGATTGACTCAGAATTTTCTTAAAATGACGTCATCTTGTTTATGATTCTCGGCCTAGAAGACTGGTGTCGAGGTAAAAAAAAATGGCGGACGAAGAATCGAAAAAGAGAACAAGGAATAAAATGATTCAAATATATCATGGAGTCACCAAAGAACAGTTCGTAAATCAAATATCTGCTGCTAGAATACCAGCTGTTTTAAAAGGAGTGGATTTAGGCGATGCTGTAGAAAAGTGGACGCCGGAGTATCTAGCGAAAGTTGGTGGAGAGAAACCTGTGAAAGTTCACGTGTGTAATGAGGGACGAATGGATTTTATCCACAAGAATTTTGCCTATAAGTTAGTTACAGAAGATTATTTTTTATCATTATTATTTACTGACTTGAGGTGTTTGTTTTTTTTTATTTGAGCATCGTGGTTTTTTGAAGGGAAGTGGGGAGGGTGTTAACTACTATACCACCTTCCCTCCACGTCCTAACCCCCTCCCCCCACCAAATGCAAGGTCACAAACTAACTGTATTATGTGCTTGGTTCTTAGGACGCTTCCTTTTAACCAACTTGTAGAGAGAGCATCAGAAGATGTTCATTCAGAATGCTTTTTTTCTCCTGTAAGTATATACTACAGTAACTCGGTAAACTAGCAGCTGTAGTGGTTTACAAGGGGGTACTTACTACAACTGACCAACCTCTTGTCAATCACTTACTGAAGCTTAACAACCTTAAGTTTGTGGTGTGGATTGTAGATTGTTCAAAAACACTAACTATATTCATACTGGAATTGCAGGCAACATGTTATGATTTTAGAAGACAGTATGAAAAACAGAGAATAGGCAGCAGAAAAATCGGACATGTCAATGAAAAATTATGTCTTAGAGATATGGGCTCAATGTTTGAATATTATAGTGGATGTATAATGGATAGAATAAGTTAATGAATGAAAAAAAGAATGAATTAATGAATGAATTAATGAATTAATAATGGTTATTGGGTCAGTGAGTAAGTATGTGGGTGGGCAATTTAGTGACTGATTAATTGGTTATTTTAATAATAAAAAATTAATACTTAATAAATACATGAAATTATCATGTTAACTCAGACCCCTGCTTACTTTCTACATTATTTATCATATATAGGAAGAAAAGTATTATTTACGTTCCTTGGGAGAGGATCCTCGAAAAGTAAGTCCATACAGTTGTACACTTCTAGAGCAGATTTTGCATGACTGTGAAAAGTTCAGTGCTGTGTGCATGTCTTGCCATGACCATGATGTTTTCTATAATTTTGATTGGTTGAGTTTTTCTAGCACAATGTGATTGGTCTGGCATACTTAGTCAGTGTCATGATCTTGCCGTGAACTTGCTGTGACCATGCGCATGCTTCTAGATTTTTGATTGGCTGGCTTTTAGATTTTGTTGCAACCATGTTCGTGCCATGAGCTTTAATTTCAGTTATATGAAATCTGCTCAAATGAATTGCTTTCAATCCTTGTATAGATTTATAATATCTTGTACTTTTACTCCAGGATATTTCTGACATCAGTGTACATTTTCCATCCCTTGCACAAGACATCAAGCTGCCGAACCTATATCCAGAACAACAGTTCTTCTCCAGTGTATTCAGAATAGCATCCCCAGGTTGTCAGTTGTGGACACATTATGATGTGAGTGTTCTGATATTTGACATTGTAGAGTAGAGGTTGTGTTAAATAACAGTAGATGTGTAATTAGAATGCCATAGAAAAAGGTATGAAGGGTGAGGTTCAGAGAAGGATTTGGTTTTCCAAGGGGTGGGGAGGGTCACAGATCTGTATATTCCATATTTTTATGTGAGGTTTTTGGAGTTTTTAAAGCCACTGAACCAGAATATTTTGTATTTGCTTCATCAGATAATGGACAATTTATTGATTCAAGTATCAGGCCGCAAGAGGGTCATTCTCTTTAGCCCACAAGATGCTTCTAACCTTTACTTGAATGGAGACAAATCTGAAGTATTAGACATTGATAATCCGGATTTGAAAAAATTTCCAAAATTTTCTTCAGCCATACCATTTGAATGTTATTTAGAGGCTGGAGATGTGCTCTTTATTCCTGCTTTATGGTTCCATAATGTTTTGTCTATTGACTTTGGTGTTGCTGTGAATGTCTTCTGGAGACATCTTGATGTGGGGCTTTATGACAAGAAAGATATTTATGGCAACAAGGATTTAATACCTGCATCACAAGCCATGCAAATGGCTGATAAGCTTATCAAACATTTGGATCAATTGCCTCAAGACTACAGAGATTTTTATGCTAGAAGAATTGTTTGTAAATTAGAAAATAAGTGCTATGTTCCTCAAGAGAAGATGATTTGATTTTGTACAAAGTTTGAAGACTGTGATGTACAATGTAAAGAATTGTCTTAGGTATAAAATTATGTTTGGGTACTATTTACATCACATTATAAAGCATAATCATAACAAAAGGATCAGAGTATGAATACTGTATTTCAGAGTTACTCTTTATATCACTAGTAGAATTACTATAGAGTGCTGGGTCTACAGCATTCTACACGTTGCATGTTGCAATGTCTATCATACAAAGATTTTCTGCAACATTTTTTTTGCATTGTGTGACCTCGTTGCCGTTAAGGTCTTAGGGCATGATAAATGCTGAAATTGCGTCTCGCACTGGCAACACAACAAAAAACTTTAATTCCATTGCCAGTGCGAGAAAAAATTGCAGTGTATATTGGAAGCTTAACAAGCCATAAACTATTTATATCTTAAAATATCTTTAATGAACCATAAAATACAGTATAGTATTCACCAGTCTAATAGGAGATTTTCCAGAGCTATGACGGTCAGGCAGTTTCCAATATTCTTTGTGATAAAATGATAAAACTATTTTCTGTTTGAAGTACCAGACAGCTAACCAAATTACAAAGCAAATGGTAGATGAATTTGATGGCTAAATGAACTGTGAATCCAATATGAGAGAAGTGGGTGAAGGGCAATTCTTACTGGCCATGCAAGTACATTAGGCAAATGTCTGCCTATCAGATATTGTTACGTGGAATCATCCTGCTATCACTGGTTTTTAATGCATTCCCAAGGTAGTTGATGAAAGATATAGCCCACCATGTTACAGTGTGGACACTCGAACCATGAACACTTCAAGGTTTTTTGACATTTTTCATAACTATCCAATCAGTGGTCTCCATAGAAAAAGGATCAAAAATTTTTTAGGCGTCATCCAATCACAGCAAACTGCATAATTTATGTGATTTAGCAGTTCATAAGTTCACATGAGAAAGTTAAAAAAATAAACTTGTAAAGATTTTCCATTAATTGTTTTGATTGGATGGTGACTAAAAAATGTTTGATTCCTTTGTTTTTACAGAGAGTGCTGATTGGATAGTTATGAAAAAATGTCAAAAAAACCTTTAAATGTTCATGGTTTGAATGCCTGCACTGTAGCTGATGTAACAAAAGACAATCACAAATATTTTGTTAAATTCAACCAATATAGCAACTCTGTTTCATGACACCTGTAATGCTAGCGGCAATTTCTGCTTTGATGATTCCTGTGCAACATCATAATTATGAAGAAATCAAATTAGGTTGCAATACTTCATCACATTGCTGCAGGTCAGTATTTGCTATTAAGGTCGTTAAATATAGAAAATTTGCAACTGTGAAGTTATTTTGAGGATAATAGTAAAAGCAAACATGAGAGTTGTCATACTTTTTAGCACAGTTTGTAATAATATTGAAGACAAAGAGTTGTCAATTGTTCATTTTTAGAGGAATATTTTTATTCTAATTTACTCAACTATTTCTAATTCATCCAGTTCTAAATCATCAATATCCTCATCAAATAAACTTTCTTCAATAGGTATGCCGTCCACGACTGGTGCTGTATTTTCAGGTTCATTTTCACTTGGGCCTCCTCCACTGGCTTCATCCAGACCATTTTCATCTGTTCCTGAAGTATCTTTAGGGTTCTAGAAACAAACACCATTACGATAGATTAATCAAAGACATAAGCAAGTGTCATTCCCTAACAGCTAGTGCTTTTCATATTTCTGTGACCTACTGATTCTAGGCGTTTGGTGCATGAACTCGGCCCATTGTAAGTTTGATTGATGGAAGCCAAAATACCAGAAAAATGAGAAGCGCTATATGTATGTCTTTTGTTAATCACAAATTATCAAGGGAAGATCCACAAGGGTGGGTGGATAGGTAGCAAGCCACACCCCACACCTATTGGAGTTTTAAAAATAAGAATAGAGGAATGCAAAATCTAAAGAGGAAGCTACGGTATATACTTGCTATCCAGGTAACAGCCCCTCCCCTTGAAATCATCCTGGTTTCGTCACTGTTGCAAAGATGCACTAATATGGATGATACCTAAAAATATGGTCTTATTCTCAAGAGTATGACATGAATGAATGAATTTTTATGCAGAAAAATTTAGCTACCGGTACCTTTTCTGTATTTTTATTTTTTTGTTTATTCACAGTTCCTGTTCCATCTGCTTCTTTAGCTGCTGCCGCTAATGCTTCTACAGTCACATCAACAACTTTTGTATCATCATCATCATCATCATCATCCTATAAAGGGCAGCGAAATGAATCATTAACAGTGCATCTGATTGAGTGTGGAAAAATATTGTGTGGAAAAGTGCAGAAATCCTAATTAGCATATTTAGGGAGCATACTATATACCTGCCAAAAACATCCACATTTTTAAAGAATTGTTAAAAATTCTGCCAATCGTAAGCCTGCTTAGAATAAAATCTAGTCTCCAGGCTCTTGCAACAATTGCAAAGAATACCTGGTTAATTTTTGTCCAATGATTGAAAATGTATACAGTATGTGAATTAACATGTTTTAAAACCTCAAATTGAAAAAAAAAAATGAAATCCAACTGAAATTGACAAGTTTGAAATTGAATTTTAGTTTAGAAGAAATACGGTATTTCATGAAACATATTGGTGATTTTTCTGGGCATTTTTCAAAAATTATGCAAAAAATGATAAATAGTGCTGAAAACGATAAATAGTATGATTCGTTGCGATTTTTGGTCATTAGTGTAGAATCGCACCCTTGCATTCTATCTGATGCTCTGTGTCAAGGCGCTGACAATGTTGCTGAAGTGGGATAGTGTTTGTAGCTTTACAGTAAGGCTTACAGACTGTTCTACCACAACAGATAATCATTATCACTCTTGTCTGCATACCTTTTTTCTGTAAATACTTATATCTTCTGTTTCTTCATCATCATCAGCATCTGCTCCTGCTAATTCAGGTTTAAACTGGAACACTTCACGACCACTGACCTATAACACAGGAAATAAGTGTGAATGATAATGGAATTGCAACCCGCCTATTCATTCTTACTTCAACAATTTATAAATATTTCATAAATTGGAGTGACCATGTTAATTGCATGGACCTTTTACCCAATAAAGAGGATGATTTCCCCTATCAGAAATAAAAGTGCATCGGTAGTTTATGTATTAAAAACTTACCAGCCTCATGAAGGACAGTCTCACACATGATCATCATTCAAGTAAATTAATCATGGGTTTGACATTACTTTTTGAAGTACAGTATACATTTTGAAAACAAATTTGTAGATTGAAAATCAAAAACACCTTGAGTTATTTGAGTTTGTAGATGCCTCAGTAAACCAAAATATTTTTCAGAATTCTAGAATCTGATTGGTTGATGTTGGATGTCAATTATCAAAGTAGACTTACTCTACTAATATTGATAGTTATTTGTCTCTATAAAACCTCTTAACAATTTCTAAATATTGATGACCAACCTTGCCCACAATTCTGCCTGACTTGAAGTCATCTTTCTTTTTCTCTTGTTCTTTTGCAAATAATGCCTTCTTTTCTTTTAACTAATTGAAATATAATCAATAAAATAAAAGAGATATGAGTAATAGTGTCATATTAAAAGACAATGTACATGTATACTAAGATACTTGTAATATTCATTAATAACAGTGGTTGTGAATTAAGGAGAACATAGTTAGAAAATAACCTTACAACTTTATTAAATTACATTAATTTTTACAACCATCGCTCCCTGCAAGGGGATCTTCCATGAGGTTCTCAATAAAAATGAAATAAAGACAAATCATAAGAACATAAAGTGTTTAAGAATCCCAAACTGGCAAGGAGGCAAACCAGTTGGCTACTATTTACAAGCATGGTCGAGAAACTGAATTTGACCTTATCGAAATCGGGACAAATACAGTCTCAGCTAGTGGCCAGAGCGGGGCTCGAACCAGGCACCACCGGATTGCAAGAACAACGCTCTGACCAGTCAACCATTTTGCCTCCTTATTAAAAAACTTATTGTACTTTGAAACAACCTCTCGGCTGATCTACATCTATATGATCTACATTGGATTTTAGCATGTTGAAGTTGGTGAAGGGAGGAAAACCAAATAACCATAAGAAAAAACCCTCAAATCAGGGAGAAAACAATTACCAAACTATGCACATGTGATGCTGAGTCCAGTAATCAAACCCAATGTTTTATAACACTT
The DNA here is from genome assembly GCA_964019055.1 of Anthopleura xanthogrammica. NCBI lineage: Eukaryota > Metazoa > Cnidaria > Anthozoa > Actiniaria > Actiniidae > Anthopleura > Anthopleura xanthogrammica. The sequence continues at coordinate 7,068,870 of OZ025206.1, read as the reverse complement.
CAGTGAAATAATTTTGAGACTAACCTTTCGCTGCTTCCACATTAAGAATGTTTCTAATGTGACTTTTGTTACATTGGGTCCAAGGTTCATTCTCTGAAAGACAAATGGATGGTTAATACAGTAATAACATGTGTTTATTGATTAGACAAATCATAAGAAAAAATGCTAAACTGATGCAGTTGTATCAAGAGAATTTTTGGTTTTTCTGAATATTACCTTCCTTACCCTTACCCACTTAACCCTCTTCACCCCCACCCCAAGCCCTTTGTCCCCCCTAAAAAAAACAAATGATATATCGATATACCATAAACATAGAAAAATAAATAAAATAATAATAAAAAAAATATTGCATTGTATTGCATGCCTGTTGCAGTTCTAAAAAGTACCAGGGGGGTACTTCGAGTTGTTTCATATGGGGATGTTCCGCCCGGACTCTCGACCCCTTAACCTTTTCTATACCAAATTTCAGCAAAAATTAACCCCTTTTTTAGACCTTTTTGCCTGAAAAGGTACCCCTTTCATATACTTTTGAAGAAAATCTACCCCTTTTTATACCAAAACTCACAAATTTCGACCCCTTTTCTATACGTGCGACTTGAAAAAAGTATCCCTTTCGGGCGGAGCATCCCCATATAGTCAATTATAGGGAGTACCCCCCCCGGGAAAAAGTAATACTCATAAAAACAGATTCTTGTAGAAACTAACCTCTGTTTCAATAAATTCTTCTATAGAGATTTCTTCCTTGTCTTCTTTTTCTTGTTTCTTTTTAAATACAAACCCAGGGGGAAGAGCATGCCTGTATATACACTTGGAACCATTGGGACAGGACCAGAACCAGCCATACAAGTTTTTGTCTAAAGCCTCAAGGAAGTACTTACACACCTAGAAACATAAAAAAAACCATTGTAATGATTTACGATTTATGATTTAGCGCCCTTTCTATATGGATATAATCAAAGGCGCTTAACATGAGAGGTGGTTAGTATGAGGTGTAGGCACTGAGGGTGTTCCTCACTACCAGCGTTTCTTTGTCCTCAGTGGTTCTTTTACGTCCCTCCCATATTGGTTAGTGATGAAGTTAACTGTGGAGAGACGGGACCACCATTTAAAGTGGTCATCTCAGCCACTTACAAAGGCAGCGCTTTCTCCTCAGTTATTTCAAGTGTTGGTCTGGCTGGGACTCAAACCACTCGAACCCGCATGAAAATTTGGTGCTCAACCAACTGAGCCAACCAGGTGGTGGTAATAATACATCTTCAAATATTGTATACATCTTCAAATAATAATTATTATATACATCTTCAAGTATTATCAAATGATTCTTACAAAATTTAATGATCTCAGACCTAAATCACAGATTGAACTGGTATTTCATGTGTTAGGAGGAAAACAAGAGAACATTTTGGAAATCATCACCTGGTCATGATATAAGCTTATAAACTTTGATTTTTTTACATGCTTGGCAGTCAGAAAGGAGAATACATTAGATACAGTATATTATAATTAATATAGTAGGAATAACTTACAATTTCAGTTTTTGGCATGCACTTTTCCTTAACTCCATGTTTTTTCTCAATGACTTCTTCTAATTTTTGCTGATCCCATTTATCCATTGTATCTAGAAAGAAAGAAAAAATGCAGTGACATATTGACTAATCTATAACAATAATATTTGAATTATAGTTTCATTTACTACCACTAACAGAATTCCTTCCTTTTGCTCAGTTAATTAGCATCAATGGCCTTAATATTTGAATAAGAAAATGTGTGCAATATTTTGGTAGTGGTTTCCATTATACCATCCATTCTTACCATTCTTCAGATCATCTTCTGCATCTCGTTTGTCGACATACATGCTCCTCTTCTCTCCCTTTCGGTCCAAAGTCAAATCATGGGAAAATTTACATTTGTCTCCTTTGGAGCACTGTCCTTGTTTGAAGAAAGCACAAACTACAGATGCTGGGTCAGCTCCTAAAAGCATATCCAAATCATTTTTTAATAATACTGGTATAGTCCTATAGATATAACCATAAATCCTCTATTAAGCCCCCCCTCAAATAAGTCCCCTCTCTTTAAAGAAAGAAATTCATTAAGTCCCCCTCTCTCGTAAGTCCCTCTCCCTTTCACAACTTTTTTTTGTTATGTTTCGGTTTTGCCATTCACACTCGTGATTGTTAAATCATACAACTCAGTAGACTCAAACAAGTGAATCAAAATGTTGAAAATAACTTGAACAATGTATGTATAATATCATTAAAATCTCTTTATATGTATGCGAGACAGTGATTACTTTCATCTAATTGTTTGAACCATGATGAATTAATAATCTTACCAGCTGATACTTTTTGTGTTATGACTGGTTTAAAAAGCTGGTTAGCTTCGTCCCTTTCTTTCTTCTTGATTTCATTTTCTTGCTTTTTCTACAAATAAGAATATTCATAAAATATTTAATCAATTCACACTGATGAACACTACCTTGAAGATAATAGCACCTTTTTTACACTTAGGTCAGTATATTATCAATAATGTAAATAGAAAATGGTACCTTCTCTTGGTCCTGCATAGTCTGTAAAGAAAAATAGGGTAAGATATTCAACCTCAAAAGTACAGTATAAGAAATATTTGAAAGTAAATAAAATGCTATAGTTGATTTATTCACTATAGAAAAGGTGACCTCTCATAAAATAAATAAATAATTTACTATTCTACCAAGTTGATATAATTATTGAAACTATCCCTGTGCAGCTAATGAAATGAAAACAAACAAAAATTCAAGTGTACTAATTGAACTTCAATAGTTTTATTTTCTATGACTGGTTTGGCTATCGAACATAATTGAACTGAGACATTTTGGTGAGTTGGATTATCGAACTAAATCAAGGATGATACTTGGTACCATTCATTTTAGTTTGATTTGGTTCAAGTGAATAATCGCTTGATTATAAATTTGAACGTTTGATTCGTGTTCCATTGCCACCATGTTTTGGTGAGCCTCATTTCTGAACACATGCAATCAAGACTAATCGAATGAATGGAGTTCGATTACTGAAAGTTCAATAATTATTAGTTAACAAACTGCCCTATTTGATGGTCTGATCATGTCTATCTTCTTATACTTCTTATATCTACGAGGTGTAGGGCTGTGCTTTTGGATCGAAGTACATTAGCCTTATTGACAAATTCTGCAAACAAGCGTTTAAATCAGGTTTATACACCATGGAACACACCCCCTTCACAGAAGTAATTAGAAAGCGGGACATGAAGCTATTGGACCAAATTACTACTGATAGTGGCCACTGCTTACATGACCTGCTTCCGATACAGAGGAACTGTAAATTATGCAACCGTGGGTACAACTACGTCTTTCCACAAGTCAGAACAGAAAGATTTAAACGCTCATGAATGCATAAATAGATGTCTTTTTAAATTTTTGTAATTTTGATGTATAGTCTTAGTTTTTCATTACTTTTAATTATCATTCTTAACTTACATGTCTGATGTGAGCACCAGTGGATTTCAATAAAGACTCATTATTATTATTAGTTATCCTGGGATCTACTGTATGTACAGATCCTTGGATCAAGTAAGGGGACCAGGAGAGGGGAAAAACCATTGCATTTTTAGAGTAATCCTCTGATAAATATCTTATTTACATCCTTAAAACTTGAATTGGCATGACTATATTGCTTTTGTTATTTTAGGTGACATTACCTGAAAAATTATGCAAGACAGATATGTTATCTAGATAATAATCAGGGAGAAAACCTATATGTACAACACTGTACATCAATAATTAATCCAAGTCTGTATATAAGTGAATATTTTCTATGTCAAATAAGCAATTAACTTTTTACACCTTATCTATTTTATTGCTTAATTGTCTAATTTACCGAAGCTAAGGTAATAAGGATATTTTAGTTTAACCAAATCAAGCTTATGAGCTTTATATGTGCTTAAAATCATTTCAAATATAAAAATATATGTTCGTGAAAGCAGATCAAAAACTCAAACCACAAGGAAAATTACAACGAATTTATGCCATCTGCTACAAAGTTTATGAGCTTACCAAAAGTTAACAGAAACAAAATCTGATGAACGAACTATAAGATCACAAAATCTAGGTATACGTAGTCCACGTGATTAAACTAGGAATTTTTTCTGACATTGAATTCTTACCTTTCTAGCTGTTGGATTCCCGCCATATTTGACCTACGCGTACAACAAAGCATATAAAATTAGATTTAAGAAAGACCGGCAAATTCTCAACTACATTTACGGCTCAAAATTCCTGACGAACCTGTTGAGTGACTTGTTTCACGTAGTCCTGTTGCTTCTTGCCTTTCTTGTTTTTTAACCCAAATGTTTTATCCTTGGGAAAATAAAACAAAATAGGAAAAAAATTAGACGTCTCGCAATAATGTTCCTCTAATAACGTCGTAGTTTTATTACCTCGATAACTTTTTCCTTCTTTTTTTCGACATTTTTTTTACTTGGTTCGTTTTTCTTCCCCTTCGGAGGCATGGTGCAATAAAATGGCGGAAAATATTCTACCCATACCACCTTGCGGACCTCATTACCACAGGGAGCCCAATACCGTAAAATCGGTGAAATATATACTTTTTGGATTTCTTTGGGGTTATTTTTTTTATTTTCAAAATATAACTTTCTTTTAAAGATTCGACGCATTTGATCGTATTTTTACCGTCGATAATATATATCATAATACATTGCATTTGGGGGGGGGGGGGGGTAACCAGGGTTAAGACCTCACACTGATTACGCTAAAGACTAAACAGAAGGTGTCGCAAATGCATCTTACATCATAAATAATATTTATAGATGTATAAGAAACAACCAAACACAAAAAGTAAGAATTTTGAAGAAGTCTTTAAAGTAACCTTTGAGTTAACTTTGAGTACTTCTTCATACACATTTTCTGTAACACTAAAAGTCTTGATGTTCTAAATGTGTGAAAAAATCTCAGATGAATTTACAATCAGTATTTTACAGATAAAATCAGGTTTAATCTTATGACATTTTAATTACCGTTTACCGGACCCACCTTCCCCTCCCCCTCTCAAAAAATAAAAACTCAAAGCATTATGGGGAATGTGAAAATGGCGAGTATTGGGTTCCCTGTGTCTTGAGTTCCTTCGACGTGGTCACCAAGCTCTAATGGCCGACATGCAAGCAAACGTCAAGTGACGAACAGAGTTCCAGAAAAATAAGCCAAAAAAGTAAGTTTTTAAAGCGCTATGGGATCTTCAAAGAAGCACAAAGAAAAAGACAGAGACAGGGATCGTGAAAGGAAGCGTGATAGAGAAAAAAGACACGACAGGGATAAAGATAAACAGAGGAAAAGATCTCGTTCTCCACGCGAACGTGATGAACGATATGAAAGAAGAAAGGAGGACGTGGACAGCGAGAAGAAATCAAGGGGTGCTTATGATGATGATGATGATTTACTACAATATGTAATGAATGAATCGAGAAATGAGGAAATGATGTCAGGTAAAGATATTTTTGATTTCCACGTTCAAGAAGTAAAAACTTTACAGTGTTAAAATTAAGCTTACCAAATCTTGCTTTATTGTAGTGGTTGGTCGAGTAAAAAGAGCTAACAATACAATTCTTTAGTTTGCTATGGTAAAAGTGTAGCAAATTTATAGTCCTGGCTCTTCAAAATGCTGCAATTAACTTATATAAATACGCAATTCCATAAAATAAGGGGGGACGGGTACAGGGTAGTTAGGAAGTTTGGTATATACTGTACAGTAGGCCTGCAGTCTTTTTAGTTAACTGCATTGCTAACTTTCTAATATAGAGGATATTACATGGGCATGCGGAGATACGAATTTTATCTTCAAGTGTTGAAAAGATCTCTAACGAGTGAGCACAACGAACGAGTTAGAGATTTTCTACACGAGAAGATGAAATTCATATCTCCAAGCACCCATGTAATATTCTGTTTATTATATAATTATCAATGAAAAAGAAAAGAAAGCTTTTTCGAGCTTTTTCCTGCTATAAGAAGTATGTAACCATAGTGATGATATTTTCACATGTGAAAATAACATGTTATTTTCACATGTGAAAATATCAAGTTTTTGAAATAAAGAAATATAGGTATTTCATTGATAATCATATAATAAAAGTACTTTATATATAACCTAATGATTCCAGAACCTGCATCAAGTCAAGGGGCTGGTGGTGATGTCTCTCTCAGCATTGAGGAAACCAAGTAAGAATATCTTCCAACACAGTGTACAGGGCTGTACATGCATATTGTATAGACCCCTTACAACATATTCCAAATGCAGCTCAAATTGGAGGACAAGACAATGGAATTTTATTCTCCTGAGAATTACGATTCATTGTTTTGACTTCATAATAAAGCTGCTTTAGGATTGCTGCATGGGGCTTATTATCAGTCATTATCATAATTATTACAATATCATAAGAATACAAATAAAAAATGATAATTTGTACTTTGTGAAATTTATGACGCTCAACTTACCTGTTGGTATTTTATGGAAAGAGAAAAACCAGAGATCCCAAAGACAAGCTCTTGTGCAGTTCAGCCAAGCATTGAACCAGCTAGCCATCCCAGGCTTGAACTGCACAGCCTGATAGACAGTGTTGTAATAAGCCATGTTACCCATGCCAGGGCTCAAAATAATGGCCAGTCATACGCCAGTCAAGATGTCCGGTGTATGTTATTTTATTTTATTTTTTTTAAATATGACCAGTCAACATGTCCATTCAAAGCCGTATTTGACCGGTCAAATACCAAATTTGGCCAGACATTGACTGTTGACGCGACGGGCCATTATTTTGAGCCCTGGATGAATGACTGTAACTAATTTTAATGTAATGGGATTAACTTTCTCACGTGGTAATGTTCATGGATTATAAACATCAACATCTATTTTCTTATTAGGAGTTTTTGTTGCTTGGAAAATGTATTTAGAAAAAAAAAGTTTCCAAGCAAAGTTTGCTTGAAGAAACATATAACAACTTCTAATCTATTTTCTTATTCAAATTCGCTAACCACTGAACAATTTACAGTACGAATCGAAAAACAGAAATATTTCAGAAATCGTGTATCATTGGTTGAGCAATCTAAAGCAACTCTCTAACTGCAAGAAATTCGACTGATTTGTAGTCAGATAAACTTTATGTAGTTAGAGAGTCATTTCAGACTGTTCAACGAATGATAAACAATTTCTGAATTATTTCTGGGTGCCCACGGTTTTTCGATTAGCACTATAAGATCTTTCTGGTTTGCACATTAATATTTAGGTGACATCAGCATAAACCTTGCACTATTGCTATTGATAATTTTTATTAAGAAGGTTTCATTTAGTATTAAATATTGTTACAATGGTGTTCACTTGCAGTAAACTGAGAATAAAGCTTGGATTGAAGCCGTTGCAAGTTGATGGTGGTTCTGAAAAATCAGAAGGCAAGAATACTGCTCAATATGACCCATTTTTATTTACTTCAATCAACAATTAATCAAACTTGACTCTCTATTTTCCAGAGATAAAGACCTCACTTTTAGATGATGTTCATGTCCCAGCAATTAATATTGCAGAAAAAGAAGAACAAGAAAAAGTCAGTAGCTAAAAATGTTTTTTTGTTGACTGACAATGTCATCTCTGATTAATATATAGATTTACATGTATTAACAGTACTTTCATGTGGTATAACAGTCCCCTTCACAGTTCCCTGCACCATCTTTAAAGGTAGCTGTGCCTACATGTATTTTCATCGAAAATTGATCTTGCAATGATAGAGAACTTTTTCGGAAGATCACTGTCGGTCTATGCTGTAGCTTCCATGCAAATAGGCATGGCTACCTTTGAAGATGGGGACTATTTATGTTTATTTAGTTAAACAAAAAGTCAAAGTTTTACTTTTAGAAATATTGAACCAAATTTCTATTTTTTTCAGATGAGAAGGAAACTTGAGGAAATCAGAGAAAAAAGGAAAATTCACAAAAAGCTGAAGTAAGTATTAAATATTGGCTTTAATGAGGGAGGAGGGAGGAAAACTGGAGAACCAGGAGAAAAGCCCTCGTGGCAAGGGAGAGAACAACACATCAAACAAACTCGACTCACATATGATCCAACCTGAGCCGGGCCTTGAACCCAGACCATAGCCATGAGATGCTAGCGGTAAACCACTACTCCACCCATGCCACCCTTTTAATAATAAGGAAAACAGTATTGTGACTTTTTCATTTACTTTTAACAGTAAAGTCAAAACTCTTGGTGAAAGTGACAGTGATGATGATACTGCTGCTAGTTGGGTAGTAAAAAGTAGACAAACGCAAAATGAAAAAGAGATGGCTGCAAAGAGGGTAATGATATGATTATAGCTAATGATAGTACTAATAAATGTAGCTAGTCTTGTGGCTTTCATTCACACTTTCTCAGTCTGTGCTCTTGTGGAATACTTTTCCAGTAAAAGTTAACCCTTTTACTCCTACGACGACTGAAACCACCCGTAAAAAATGCCACTTAAAACACTGACAATATCTCTGGAAGGAAAAAAGATATTTGATATTTGATATTTGATTTCACTTCACTATCAAAGGTCTTTCAATCCAGCCATAAAAACAGCAAATCAAAAATTTGATCATAGTAGCACTTTAAGGTGGCTCCCTATAGTATTATTTAGACCATACCTTTCATATTCATCTTGCTTATTTATAGTCTTAACTTACACCTATATACTTAGTTATATACTTATATGCTAATACTTGGATGAAAGTTTGGATTGATGCCAATTTCAGCTTGATTGGCGTTACCTTGGCAACAATAAACAAATATGGCCGAAATTAGTTTTTGTAGAATAACTCTAAAACACGATGAGACCTGGACAAGCGGTTAACAACATCATAAACTTCGTAGTATTGCAGTTGACTTTGAAGAAGAAATCAAAGGCATTTTTTTTTTTAATAGAAAGCCATATTACTAAGCACATTGAACCATTTATTGTGCATAATGTAAATTTCAAACTATTCCTTATTTGGAATTGATATTTCATCATTTGTATATTTGCATTCTGATATCAATCTAACTTCCAAAGGCTCGAATGCTGGCAGAGATGGATGAAGAGTTTGGGATTGGAGAATTAGTAAATGAGGAATTTGGTCCTAAACCTAAGGTATGTTGAGCAAATTATGATAGCATAAAATCCCGGTCATTAGGTTATGCTCATTTGTAAAGGTTTTTTGATGAGCTCATCATACCCAGGTGAGTTTATGTTCAGGGGGGCAGTGAAAGGGGAAAGAGTTTGGGATGAAGAGTAAATGTTTTATTTCTTTCGTCTTTGTAGCAAATTAAGTTATTGATTGATTGTGTTATTTATATGTTCTCAATCAATCTTTTTTGTGGTCGACACAATAAACATTAGATGAGCTGGGCTTATAACTGGAAAGATATTATTTTGCATTATCAGTCTAATAGGCTTATAACCAGGGGATCCTTATATCTGGGGGGGGGGGGGGGGGTACAACTGGGGGTACAACTGATCAATGGAGAATTGAATATTTTTTTGATATTTGATGGTATACATGTAATTTATTGTTGTATGATCCAATTATTAGTCATACTCATCTAGAGATCTCAGAGGACTGAAGGTGGAGCATGATCAAACGACCTTCAAGGTAATCAGAAAATTGAAAGATTTAATTGAAGTTGTAATCAAATAATATCTATTCCCACTAATTATTCAAAATTATAAATTTATGTTTTCCTTCAGGAGGGAGTAACGACTATACTTACCTTAAAAGACCAAGGTATGTCTCTACCCTGGATTATTGAGCAACAAAGAATTTGAATACTGTACTAAACTAGCCTGAGAAAACAAATGTCCTTTCTCTCCTCCTCCTGCCGTGGGGGGATGAGAAGCAAAAGGACGTCTGTCTAAATCAAATAATATTGATTGTTGTCTGATTGTATTATTGATAAAAGGTGTTCTTGAGGAAGAGGATGAAGTACTCTATAATATCAACATAGAAGATAGAGAAAAGGTATAAAACAATGTGGAGTCTTTACTGAATGTGAATGTAAAAGTGAATGTAATGATCATGTGATGATTCAGATGAATGAGAAAGGAATAATATCAAATGATTACAAGCTCTTTCACAATTTTTGTATGCAGGTACTGAATATTATAAGAACTTTTTCTGAGAAATATTTGCTTGAAGAAACAAATTTACATCTTTAATTAAATCCAAGGTACAATTTTTGTGTAACCTCTTAGGAGGCTATCCTATAGGTGGAATAGCCTGTCTAGTCCTCTGCAACATTTTGTTGAAAGCTTAATAAATAGAACAATAAAAGATTTAACTTCTCCTTATCTCATAGGCTAACAAGAACATTGAAAAGAGAAAAAAGAAGTCAGATTACCAACCGTATGATGAATCAGATGAAAATGAAATGGTAGGAAAAAAAGTCTTGTTTTCAAATTCACTGGGTTGTTCACAAGTGGCATCATTTTCCTCAGTTTATTCATCTTTTATTGAAGTATAGGTTGCAGTACTGTAATATCAGAGTGCATGTACAGTACTATGTGTATATTAAAGTGAAGTGTTGTGTCATTTTAGTTCAAAATGAAAGGAGTTCTAGAAAAATATGATGAAGAAATCGAAGGAGCCACAAAAAAATCTTTTGTCCTTGGTGAGCCATAATATTGTGTGTACAGAGGTTATTTACAGCCAGGAGGTCCAGATAGGGATGACTGTGCCCAAGGTCTTGAATATATGGTTCAAGGCCAGTAGGCCAAGCCCTGTTTTCAAGGCCAGGGACACAGTTTTTTGCCGGCCTATCTGGACTGACTTTAAGATGGTAAAGGGTTGATACTGCCTTGTGCCTTTTTACAGTCCATAGTTACAGTAAACTCTTATGTGGACATTGTCTGAACATTAACAAAATTCTTGTACACTCATTAAAGGGAGAATTTAATATGTGTTTTCAGAATCTGGAGGTAAATTTGATGCCAGCAAGGAGGATGATCTAGAAAGGGTAATGAAAAACATTCTTTCTTCCTTTTGCCAACCAATCTTGCTGTGAAAAGACTTGTTTTTCTCTGTCCATCCCTCTATAATAACTCCTTTTCCTTCCCTTCCCTTCTTTTCCCTTCCTTTTTTTTTTTTGCTTCCTTTCCTTTCCCTTCCATTTTATTTCTTTTCCCTCCCTCCTTTGAACTTTTCTCCTGTTCCATCTTGCCATACTGTTCACCATATACTGATACTGTTAGTAGTTATATGTATGTAAACTAGAGTCGTGTATTGTTTGATGTACATATTCAGAATTAATAAAATTGTTATTTTTACCCAGATGAGAGCAAAGTTAAGAAATGAAATGGTGAGTCTTCTGACACTATTTATACAGTTAATTTTGAAAACGAATCAATGGGATTTTAATCCCAGAATGAGACAAAAAGTTAAGTCAATTTTCCATCATCACAGCTTCAAAGTTTCAGGTTTTTCTGATTAGTAAAATGACAGGTTTTTCATGACAGGTTTCCCTTGAAATGGAAAAACCAAGGCTGGCAGCAGAATACTACACTGAAGAAGAAATGGTAATGTACTGCCTTGGACTGGTGCAGTTTGTTTTTAGTGTTGTTGTTCTTGTGTTCTCTTTTTCCCTTTTTCCCTTGCTTTCAAACTGAGCCTTTTTAAAATAATTTTGCTAAATAAGTTATCTTTTTATTGAAGGTCAAATTCAAAAAGCCTAAAAAGAAAAGAAAAGTCAGGAAAAGAGAAGCATTAAAGGTAGATTTGGTTTGGCAATAACAGATATCAGAGTTACACTCCATTGCCTTCAAACAATTGTTTCAAGTCAAGGCATTTGGGTCAACAATACAGTAAATGTATCGAAAACTGCCCCAAATGCCACGACTTTAAAGTAATTGTTTGAAGGCAATTGAGTGAGACTTTGATAGTTGTGTGAGTAAAAATTGGTCTTTTAGAAAGGTTTTAGCAAGTTGTAATAATAGTACTTTATTCTGGGCAGGCTGATGATCTGGAGACCATTACAACTGGTTCAATGACAGGGACAGGTGATCATGGTTCACGGTACGTCTCTTCTTTAAGGCCCTGACAAAAGGTTCTAACATTTACCCAACATTTGGCCAATATTTGTTGGGATCAATGCTGGGAGTGTTTGTTATGGTCTCTTGACAATGTTGGGGATGGGATTTTATATGTTGGATGAATGTGGGGTGAAGTTTGATTTTGAACAAACATTTCCCAACAATACACCACCATTTCATCTATCGTTCTAAGATGTTGGCACCGTTTGACATGGTTCACCCAACTTTCGGCAAACATTTGTCCGTACTACACATGCACATCAATTTGACACTTTTTATACACATTTCCATCAAGTCATGGGAGATGTTGGGTTCGTTTGTCATATTTACATTTTTTAGGACACAATAATCTGCCAACATTGTGCAGATAAAGGCTGGGTGATTGTGATTACCGTTTGCCAGAACCTTTAGTAAGAAGAAATATGGTTTATTCTGTTATCTTCTGTCTTTCTGATTGTTGTAATGTGTGATAATAAAGGAACATGAAGTCCAGATCAAAGGGTACTGAAAGTGAGAACTATGGAGAAGAAAGCATGGACATAGCACCGATAGAGCCAATCAGTGAAGGTATGTTACAGTACTTGACCAGACAGGCGATAGTATTGATTATTGATCTCTTGTAAGCTGACTTTATTTTCAAATTTTACAGAAAACTTTTACAATCCAGTTACCAAAGATGATAACATTGTTTTGGATGATGACGATGCTCAGCTCGAACTAGAGATTGCACTGCAAAGGTATGTAGAACAGATAAAAGAAAGCCACACCACACTATATCATGCGTTAAAATCCCTCCCAGTGTGACCAAAAATCCAACACACTGTAGGCAGCCCACTCGAAAGAAAAACACTCCAAGAAACATGTCTAGTTTTTTACCAACAAGTGGACTACCTGCATGATGTTCTGACCATCTAGGACGATGGGTCATGATGTGGACAAAATGTGATATACCCTACATGTAAATCCTACCCTGGTTAGAATCCCAACACAGGAAGTCCACTCTGTGAAAAACATCCCAAGAGGCTCACCACGTAGGGAAAAACACTGGAAGGTCGGGTACTGATGGTTGCTACTTGTACCACAGTCCTCGAGACTTGTAATAGTAACAATAAAATAGTATTGCACAAGTCCAGTTGAGAAATATAAATAAAAAACAAAATCTTCAAATTTGTCACGTGGTTTTCTTTTTAGGTCTCGAAGAGCAAAAGTGAAGAAGGATCTGTCGGGAGCAGACAAGGTATGTTGGACCCACGTACTGTACCCGCATGGCGAGGCATGCCTGATTTCTTGAATCTCATTAAATAATATTAATGTGAAATAACATTCGTTCGAAAAGACAGGGTGTTGGTTCATCAAGCCCACCGTAACCAGTGAACCAAATGTATAAAATACAAAATGTGCACGTGATCATAGAATACGGTATTTTATTGGACTTGAGAGTGTATCAATACTTAATTGTTATCATCTTGTTGTGTCGCGTGATGTATAGGTAGCACAAGCCCTGGCTGCTGCTTCAAAACAAGACACGTCAAACGAGAAAACAGGTAATGTATACCATTCAGTCTTAGCAGGAAGCAAGCGCTACACCACAGAAGTCGTTAGAGGGTTTGTCGTAGAACTAATCAAAGCAAAAACAAAACCATAGCAAATTTAAGGTCACTTATTTACTTACATATTCCACAGCGCCCTTATTTTGAATGCCAATGCCGTGGCTACTCGCGAGTAAGTCCATCATCTTCCCCCTAAAACATCCCAACCTTGAAATAATAGTCAGATTTTACTTCCATAGAAGCGTCTATTGTCATCGATTCAACGTCAGAGTTTTGTCGGACGCTTGGAGAAATCCCAACCTATGGTAAGGATATACCCACTTCTAAACATTTTCTTTTCTTTGAACATGACATGTTATCATTTGCACATGTTTCTTGTGTCCGGGGGGTGGGGTGGGAGGGGAGATATGGTATACGTCTGTTTGATCCCTTGATTCAGTTTTGACTTTTGACCATCATTCAGGATCTTCAGGAAATCGTGAAGAAGAAGAAGAAGAAGACGCCGAAGCTGAGGTAGTGAATAAAACCAAAACAAGCAATATGCTCCAAACGTAGATTAGATCTGATTCTGGAGTAAATCATTTATAAAGGCGTTACCTCTCTTGATAACAAAAATATCCAGCGTAGTATTAATTGCGGTTACTCAAGTAATTGAGGCTAACAATATGTTGAGATGGCTTCATGTGTTACCTCGTGTTACGGCGCCTAGTACTGTGATAAGAAAAGAATTGATTTTCATTCCATTCCTCTGAATCTTTTCATTGCAATTTCTTCTCTGACACTCTTTAGTGGCAGATGGACATCGACGAGGAACATAAAGAACCCCAGGGGGGATGGGAGTGGGTGAAAGCACAAGATGACAAGAAAAAACAGGATGCAGAAAAACTGGTAAGTACAGTGCTAAATGGAGTACTACAAAGTACCATAATTATTGGCGTCAAAGATAACACTGCTGGACATTTAAAATAAATCACTTTTTTATTGTGGGAAACAAATTCAGTAACTTAATACTGGTTTCCAATTTGACCCACTGTCACTCACACACACTAACGCGACATTATATATTCTATGCATACAACTCAGCTCACATGTTGACTCTTTATGGAGGGAGGAAACCGAAGTCTCCTACGCAGCCGCTGTTAGGGTCATCTCTACTTTCTATCCCCTCAGGGATAGACCCCAGATGATGACCCTATACTAACAGCGGCTGCGTAGGAGACTAAGGAACCCGGAGAACCCGGAGAAAACCCTCGTGGCACAGGAGAGAACAACACATCAAACAAACTCAACTCACATATGATCCAGCCCGAGCCGGGGCTCGAACCCGAACCACAGTAAACCACTACGCCACCCATACCACCCGTATTTTAGTGTTTTACGAAAAACGAGGATTTTTCCTTTTTTTAAAGCGGGAGATGATAATTATGTTGTGTACGTTATACTAATGCATTAAGTATAGATTACAGTGGATACATTTCTTAACCAAGTAAACTATAATATGCAATACTGACATCAAATAAATCTTGATTCATGGCTTTGAAGCTGAGCAATCTTTGTGAAATAAATGTTCCTTAACACTAATTGTTTATGCTAAAGGAGGAGGATAGCCATGTCCTTGATGACGAACCAGTTGTTGGATCAGGTATTGCAGCAGCTTTACAGCTAGCAACCAAGAAAGGTAATTAGACAAGACATCTCATGACTATGTATCCATGGCAACAGAACCTGCTGCAACATGTCGCACAAGATGGTCAGCTGCAGACCAAATGTTGCTCGCTTTACTACTTTGAGCATCATTTTCTCTGTTTAAGGAGTAGTAGAGGTCCCACTTCGTGCAATAAGGAAACCTAAGCTCAGCAGCTTACAACGCAAACAAATATTGCATAGTATTGCGCAACAAGTTGCCGTTTTCAAGCCTGTGTTCAAGCACAAAAACAGGGAGAAGTAGAATACTGTGTTTAAATGGAGTTCCCGATGTAATGAGTATGGTTGATTTGTTTGACAGGCCTTCTCAATGAAGGAAAGCGAAAACGCGAGGAAAAGTTCGTAGCAGAGCTGCCATCTGTTGGTATCATCGATGAAGATAAAATGAGGTCAGGATCAGTCCTTTTTCCCATTTCCTCAGGAATAAGATTCTTTGTTACTATTTTATCCATACCAATGTATAATAATACTAAAGGGAATGTTTTGTATGCTTTTTTCCAGAGGGGACGACAAAGACAGAAATCGATCTGGAAGGTAAAATGATCACAAATGTTTTTGTTTGTTTGTTTGTTTGGTTGTTTGTTTTTTGTATGTTTGTTTCAGTGTTTGTTTGTTTGTTTGTTTTTGTTAGTGTCAGAATCGCAATAGCCAATGTGCATGAGCTCGAAATTATAGCACAAAGCATGATGGGAAAGTGAGTTCTTACAGTTCTTTTTGGCTCCTCTAAAAATTCATCTGACAATTTTTCCTTTGAAATTTTCTAAACTAGAGAATATATGTGTCTAAATAAAAATAAATAAATAAAAAAACTAGACCTTTCTCCAAAATGGCTTCAAATCAAAAACCAAATACCAGCACTAGAAAGAGCACGTTTACTTATAATAATCAAGAGAGATACCTTATAAATTCCAATCCAATCTGCATTGATAAATTTGATAATTTTTTTTGTTTCTCTGTAACACTGTTATCACTGGGGTGGCGGGGTGGCTGTTACGAGGCTTTCATTTATTAGTGTATGGGAGGGGGGGTCCGCAAAATTGGAGGGGGGGTCATGTTATTTTCGGAAGCTATATAGGGGGGGGGGGTTGTTACTAATTGTATGCAGCTTTATAGGAGCTAAGTAATAAACTGGACGAAATATGGAGAGGTTATGATATTTTTGCCAACCAGGAAAAGGGGGGGGGGGGGGGGGGAATTTGGGTAACATTTGGAAAAAGACAACAAGTTATTTTGCCGACCCCCCATACTTTAATAAAGGAAAGCCTCCTTAAAGGCCTCTTATTGTATATTTTTTGCTGTGCATGATATAGTTATAGGGACAGAGACCGTGATTCACGTGATTATGACAGAGATAAAGACAGGTACCGAGTCGAAAAGGAAGGATACAAACCTAATATCAAACTGGATTACGTGGACGAACATGGACGCCAAATGACACCCAAAGAGGTAACTGGCTGCGAAAATATCTTTATATTTCTAGTATTTCTTGTCTTATTATTTTTTCTCTTACATTTTTGTTCGTATATATACAATAGCATTGCATGACGTTGGCTTGAGCCTCGTGCTGTCAAGAAGATAGCCTTCTTTGCAGACGTTCTTAGGGTCGTCACGCAACGTTTCTCTCGTGGGGAGAGAAGCATTGCGTGACGACCCTAGGAGCGTCTGCGTAGGAGGCTATCAAGAAGACGGATTCGTGTTCATATCATTTGCATCAATGTTAGACTAGTCGTTTGATAACAGTACTTTAAATTTATTTGCTAGGCGTTCCGTTATCTGTCACATCGTTTCCATGGAAAAATGCCCGCAAAACTGAAAACAGAAAAGCGATCGAAGAAAGTCCAAGAAGAAGTCGTAAGTTATTTGACTCCGTTGAAGCAAAGTTACGGAAGGGGGGGGGGGCGGATTTTGGCCGGGTATTTAGTGGAATCGTCCAGATCCGCAAGCGATGACCGAAAATCTATTCAGATACGAGCAAGGCCTTGACCTCCGAGTCACATCAATACTGAAGAAGCGAGCGCTGTAACGCTGCGCCATACGAATATATTGAAATTTTTGTTGCAAGAAAGGCGAGAAACAAAGAAGTGTGAGTGACGCGCAAGATTTTCAGTAAGTCTGGAGCAGAACGAGTTTGGCATTAATTGTTTCATTATTATAATATATAAGTTTTCTAATTTATGGATTACTAGGCGATGCAAAAAATGAGCTCAGTGGATACTCCCCTCAACACGGCTGCTCTGCTCAAGGAGAAACAGAAAGAAGCACAGTCTCCTTACCTCATCCTCAGTGGTGGTGGTAATACATTCTCAGTAGGGTAGGTAGCCATTCTTCCTGCGTGTGAGGAGTTTGACTGATTCTTAGAGGCTTATAGGATTGCAAGTAAGGTAGACTACGAGCAGTCCCTCTATTTGTTCTTGGTTATGCACTCCGTGTTTTTCGTCGACCAATCAGAATTTGGGAAGCTTGGGGACGAGTGGTGAAACACACAAATGTGTGGTCTTCTTCCCCTGGGGAAACTACACACTACTTGTTCTCTTCATTCCTGCTAGGATGCAAAATTAGACCAGTTAACCAGTTTACGGGAGAAATTCTCACGGAGCTTTTGAGACTAATTTTGTTTGACTTTTTTTTCAGTACGACTATTTCGAAGAAGAAGTAATGACGGCTCATCCAACCTATCGATGACAGCAAGAAACATCACAAAGGTTGTGCTACAAGCTCGCATAGACTGAATGCCAGTTATTTATTGAACCCTTTACACACTTAGACTACTTACTTAGAGAGAAAAAAACACGCCCACAACAAATTTTTATTAAACATACTCTGTCAGATAGCTGAACAGAATGAATAAAATGTACTTTGTTATGTTTTGTTATGTTATTGTTTTAATAAATATCTTGGCTTATATCTTGCTGATAGAGTGCAGACACAGTGTCCGTGTAATAGTGTATTACCTTAAACAACCTCTGGGCTGATCTAACTCGGGGTATGGCTGACTCACAGATCCGGCGAACCCTGAAACAACCTCGGGGCTGATCTAAGTCAGGGCATCAGGGTGACTCACAGATCCGGCGAACTCTGAAACAACCTCTGGGCAGCTGATTAAAATCAGTTCCATCGCTAACACAGATCGATTCCTGAAAAAAATCTGGGCTTATCTAAGGCAGGGCACGGTTAACTCAGTGATCGAATTGGAAATTCGTTAAATAGTTCTTGGAAAGGAAGGAAAACTGTTTATGAGATCCCGGTACAAACTGTACTCGTGATCCCAAGTTCAGGAATCGAACCCGAGAACCCAGAGGCGATATTATGCATGATATATGAAGGCGCAGCTCCCACCGGCGCGAAGAAGCAGAACGTGGATGTTATGCTGTCAAAAGCAACTTGATTGAAATGGGAACGATGGGTGGATGACAAAATGGAAGTTTTGGGTTTCTCGATCAGTATGATGCATGAAAGCGTCCTTTTGATTTTATTCTTTTGAGCAACCAATGTAGAATGAATGAGTGGATTCCTCCCAGGGGCGGATCCAGGGGGAGGGGTGCGCAACCCCCCTCGGAGCAACTTTGTCCCCCTATTTGGAAGATACCCAATACGAAATAATGTTTTCTCTCTTTGATTCTGAGGGTTGCACCCCCCGGGGGGCTGACTTTGTGCACTGCACCCCTCCCTGAACAAATTCCTGGATCCGCCCTGCCTCCCCGGAGAAAATGTCAACTCTGTGCTGTATCTTGGATCAAACATATAGGCCATATACGCATGCGCTTGGTGTGCATTTGGATATCTCACCTGATGCCAAAAACAATTCCTCCTGTTCGAGTATCTTGAGGGATAGGGAACTAAAACCTCAGTTCTGATTTGACCCCAAATGAGCTGATCCGTGTTTACTTCGCAGTTAGGTTTTTTTCAAAACGCGTCCCACATGGAAAGAAATAACCATAGCGACAAAACCAACAGCGACACAATCGACTCATTGGGTTTGCTGGTCATAGCAAGAGGTTAATCATCTACGGTCTAGGGGCCGACTAACCTCTCCCTTAGGCTTCGGCCGAGCTTCCTGATCAGGCTGTAACTGTTCCTCCCGGGATAGCGGTGTTGGGGTCGAAATCTCCAGCGTAGCCGTAAGTCCATACGAGGCTTCAGCACTCGATGTCTGGAA
Source organism: Anthopleura xanthogrammica (assembly GCA_964019055.1). NCBI lineage: Eukaryota > Metazoa > Cnidaria > Anthozoa > Actiniaria > Actiniidae > Anthopleura > Anthopleura xanthogrammica. Next base: position 7,049,352 of record OZ025206.1, on the reverse strand, counting down.
GTATGGTCCTGGTTGATCATTCAATGAAAACAAATTAGTCCCAACAACCTGAGTCTCAGCAATTTTCAAGGGACAGGAGGAATCATATATGCCCTTTTTTCTCCAAGTAGTTTTTTCTGACCATACCTCAAATTACATCTGAGCTCGATCCATCATATTTTCAATATTTTCAATGAAGGTTATAATTAAAAAACACCTCTTGTCAAAGTGTTTTTAATTTTTAAAAACAAGAAGCCCCTTTCCTAGGGACCATTTTGGTCAAGTTTTTTTCCGGGAGTTCAGGGAGAAATCGTTGTTGATCGTTGTTGATTTGTGTAAGATATCGTTGCAGATAGCTGCATCTTTCAACACACGCCGACAATAGAGGAATTATTTCATTGAATTGCTTAGGTAAAAAAAGGCGCGCAAGAAAAAATATTCTTCTGTATTTTTGCTTGATTTTACTGTTTGATTGTATTATTTAGCACCTTTTCTTAGCCTCTAATCCCTTTTTTTGTGTGCAAGAAATGATATATTTTTCAGATTTTATTTTCGTTTAGTAAATTGGACTCCCTGTGTTTTAATGATTTTTTTTTTGCTCTCGGCAACAGTGGCCTTGGTATTTTAGGCCTGGTGGCCGGATTCTGGGCACTTCACACGTTATAATGAAAACATAAATATTTCACAAAATATCCAAGGTCAGGCTGTCTAATTTTTCATTTTGCATTTGCAATATTGAGGCTGTTTTGACAATGTTTCATAATCTTACGAGCGGAAATATTTCAGACAAGATACGGTGGTTATAATCGTCACTGGCCGGATACTGGGCAACATACTGTACTCTTTTGGCCGAGTACTTGAAGTACTGATTCCTGTTTTCATGTTTCATGTGATATGCATGTAAGACAGAAGGCTGCACCATGGGTTACACAGTCCCTGAACTCAGTAAGGGGAGAAAATATGTAATGAATGTACATATCTTGAAAGAAAACTAATGCAGTCGGGATACTTCAAAACCATTCTTTTATTCTTCTTCATATGTTAGTTTACACACTGTTTATCTATAATACATTATACTTGGTTGAATATTTCACACCATTCCCTGTTTGACGTACATAGGCAAGTGATAAGAGTTGTACGACAAGAAGCTCAGTTGTCTCAGCTCGATGGCTTTTCGTGCAGGAGAAGCGATGTAAGCATCTTTAAGGTTTCCTCTCTGTTCCTTTGTAAGCTGATAAGACGAGAAGAAAAAATTAGTATCAAGAAAATGCCAAAGAAGGAGATGAAAATTGTTCATTCATTCATTCATCCGTCCATCATTCATTTATTTGTTCATTTATTTATTTGTTCATTCATCCGTCTATTCATTCATTCATTCGTTTATTCTTTCATCCACTCATTTATCCGTCCGTCCACTCATTCATTCATTCATTCATTCATTCATTCATTCATTCATTCATTCATTCATTCATTCATTCATTCATTCATTCATTCATTCATTCATTCATTCATTCATTCATTCATTCATTCATTCATTCATTCATTCATTCATTCATTCATTCATTCATTCATTCATTCATTCATTCATTCATTCATTCATTCATTCATTCATTCGTTTGTTCATTCATCTATCCATCCGTCCATCCATCCGTTCCTTCCTTTGTTCATTCTTTCATTCAATTCATTTTATTTGTTTAGTAGTAATAACACCTAAGATGTCATATCACAAGTTTAAATGTACCCAGTCATGAGTAAGAAGAGGTTTAAACTGACTTACCACAAGGTCTTCATCGATCATTTTGCGTACTTTTTCTTCTAGTGAGTGCGCATCTTGTTCCTATAAACAACGATTAAGATATTCAGTCAGGAGAACGAAACAACACCCTGGTTTGACTGGATGATCAATGTCCCCTTACCGGTTTACTGACAAGTAACTCGCGAACCTCTTCTCTGAAATCATTAAATCTGTCGTGGAATATTGCCAGACACCAAGATTCACGGAAAAACCTGAAAAATATTAAAAGAGAATGTGAAGAATGCCAGAAGTACAAATTATACATATACAACATTTCACAAGGTCCAGCAAGTGTTGCATGTTTCACAGAATAGGAGCTTTTTTGAATGAAGGACATTTCAAGAACTACCAACCTATAGAAGTCTGGTATGAGATCTTCGTCAAACCGTTGTTGCAGGTTGTTGAGGTAGCGCTCGTGTAATCCATACAGACATAACAGATTACTCGTGTCAATAGGCTGCAAGTACAACAGAGAGGAAAGGGTGTTTAATCTCGGTGTTAGATAGGCAAGTTGAGCTAATATTTGATAATAAGAAAGTATGAAGTAAAGCTAAAAAGAGATTTTCAAATCATTTTCATGGGGATAGACCTATGTGTGTGAGATGTGCTCTCTTACTTCATACTCTCTTGTAATTGATTAAAAAGCCTCAAAGACGAAACTCAGAGAGTCAAAGCCTATGCGCGCTGCTTGAAATGTCTCCGGCTGCCTGTCTCTGCCCGGACACACAGAATACATGCCTGTTGCAAGCAACGCAAGTAACTGCACACCTTTGCAACGTTGAAATTTAATTATGCAAAAGTTGCGCGCAACAAGTTTAATCCCTGACATGCACACTTTCTTTGAGGTCCATAACGTAAATATAAATATCAAGTAAGGCTGAGAATGTAAAGCGTGACGACTCTCAGATGTTTTTTTTTCTGTGAATCAAACGAAAATTGAGAAAAAGCGCTTCGTCCAATCACAGTATTACAACACAGAAGACACTGACAGTTGATAGGTTTCTTACCTGTTTACTCAGACATGTGATTGTCTCGATGGATCGGTACTGGTTCACATGTAACCGGAAGTAACCTGGGCTGGACTCATTGTGCTTAGCACTTCCTGTCATCAATTCACGACCCTAAAACACACAGATATAACAAAACAACACTTTTTTTGAACCATTTTGTTGGCGTGTTTAAAATGACAATTACAATGACAATTTATTCTATTGGCTCCGTATAAAAAAAATTTACATTGGAATTTGTAACCAATAAAATTTAATATAATATAATTATGCATAATATATAATATCAGCATTCTCAAACCTGAGAATGGAATATGATTTCAGACCTCAAGTGCGCATCTGATAAACAACTCGCACCCGTTGACCATTCTCTGGGTGAAGATATTGCATACTAGCTTTACTAAACTACGTGCTGAGATTGGACAACAATGCGAAGCCATGTGGAATGCTAGTCAGTACCGCGTGTTTCCCACTCTAGATCATATGTTATTCAAGCAAGGTGAGGATGGGTAAAGTGAAGGGTATTTATGGGGGGGGGGGGGGGGATAGGCTGGGAAAACATGGTTACTTACGTATTCTGGCTGTACCATAAGTGAGTCCAGTGGTAAGTTAAGGCCTGGTTTACCAATGTGAAGATAGTGGTAACCACCTAGATACGATAACAAAATCATAGAACATTACAAGATTGGCATCAACGCAACCCACGAACAGTTTGAATCACTGCCATGTAACGCGCACTTTAGACCTTATTTGTTTGTACATAAACTTAAGATTTTACCATTTCAGACCACATGTTATTTCTGGCCTCGAAGATAAGATTTTCTAATATATCTTATCAAAAGTTTCTGTAAATAAAGACATGATACTCAAGGGAATGACACATGGCCTGAAATGAGAAAGCATGATCTACTACGGTATACTAAACGCTGTTCCAGAAAAAATTACGAGCGGCACCCAGCATTTTCGTTATTGTAATTAGCAGTTTAAGGTAGTCCTTTTCCCTTCAGGTTTTTTCTGAGCCTGACTGACCTGGCAGCAAAGCACTGTACATCTTGGCTTGTTTGTATATCGGCACCAGTTGATCGTCTTCCATGGATATTGGCTCGGGAGAGAAACCTTCTAGTGTTGGATCAAAGAGAACCAGCATGGAATGTGCAAGCTGGAAAGAAAAATCAGTGATAGAATATGAAATACTATTTCGTGTCAAAAAGTCTTTTAGTGGCAAGGGAAGCCCGCTTAATGCCAAAGGAAACCAGTTTAGTGGCAAGAGAAATCCGGTTTGGTGCCGTTGGAAAGCCTGTTTGGTGGCAAGGAAGCCTGCTAAGTGCCAAAGGAAACCGGTTTAGTACCAAAAAAACAAAGCCTGTTTGGTAGCGTCAATAAGCCACTTACAGTCAACTCTCTTTACAGCGCGGGACACCCTCGGGACCGTCACTTGATGTCTGTAATAGCGTACGCCGTAATAGCGAGGGTTAATTCTGGTCATTTCTTTGTCAGTATTTTTGCCGGGGATTTTGCTCCTGTCCGCGATAGCGAGGTGTCCGTAATATCGGGGTATCCGCAAGGCAATAATTAACTGTAGTTCCTAAACTAGTAAGCCAAGCTACAGCGCCAAAGTAACACTTGCTCGATGTTTAAAGAGAGCCTACAAATATACTCAAACATTATCCCTAACTGACGATATCGACAGCCATTTTTACGGTCCCACAAGAAGCAGTGGCATCTCGTGAAGAGCTTTTGCCACATGTTTTTGGACGATAGACTAAACTATTATATATCATAGCACTACTACAAGTGTCGATGGGAGACCATTCCCTTTATCCAATACGGAAAAACTAGCTCAACTTACCTCAGAACCGATTTCTTTAGAATTATAATTAGCGTGTGTCCTGTAACAAAAAATGAAACACTATAAACAGGCCAATCCTTGGAAACATTTTCGTTATACACCACTGACTTTAGCTTGTGCGTAATATGTTTGCCCATTCCTAGGGAATGAATGATTGTTTTGTAAGAATTGCACCCGTACTGCAGTATCTTCACAAGCAATACCACTAAACAAAGCTGTACTCTACTGAGTATAGTTGGATAATAAAAATGGAAATCAAGCCAATTGTGAGGCTGCAACCTGTTCCAGTATTATCTACTAACTCACCAGGATTCTGCGTGGTATCTTCGCTGATACTTAGTGAGCGGTCCTGCAGCTCTGATGAACGGATCATTGGTATGGAAATTGGCGTTCACCACAAGTTTACCATCAAAAACCAAACAACTGTCATTAATAGCTAGCCAAAAAAAAAAAGAAACAATGTTTAAATATTATTGAAAGCAAAAATCTAAGAATTACCACACTTTGAAGGTCTCGGAAGAAAGGGACTCTCATTCTTGTACAGAATAATTGAGTCTTGGCTGAGTGTAAACTATTTATGCTTTCCAAGAAAATACGGGATAAAGATTCAGGCCCATTCATACTAATGCGTTTTCGTAACCATCCAAATGAAAACTCATCGAAAGCTTCACCGTCCACACTAATTAAAATGATCGGAAATGATGTAATATTATCATCTGCGCATGCGAAAGACAGACGTGCCGGTATTAATGACGTCAGCGTTTTCAAAAGCCTCCGTTTCCGCCTATCCGCACTAATGTAATGGGCCTCCCTATTCAAATGTCTCACCTTTTTAGAGCGTTTTAGATGTATGCGTTTTCCGGCGATGAAAATGCTCAGTGTTATGGATAGTTTTAGTGTGGAAGTGAGGGAAAAGTATGCGTTTTCAAACAAAAACGTGTATAAGTGTGGACAGGGCCTCAGTTGAGCTTGAGATAATATCAATTGATATCGACCTATATATCCAACCTTCAATGCAAGGAAGACATTTTGTTTTCAATAGATTCAGTAAAAACAACTGACGTCTTACCTCTAAAAGCTTGGTAATCAACTCTTTTCTCTTGGAAGCAGAAAAATGCCTGAAATAAACAAAAGAACAACGACTTAGTAGCTGTAGTGCTAACCATAAGCCACTCCAAAGATCGTTATCATCAGGTTCAATGATATTTCAGTCATGGCAAACGGTATTAAGTTCTTGCGCAATTTTTATATACTTAACTTCAGACCCTCCGCCCAGTACCAGTAGGCGCATATTGCCACAGTATTCAGTAGATGGATAAGGACACAGTATTCAGTAGCATCAAGCAGTACAGTTATCTTATCCTCACCTGACAATCTAACCTTAGAGGTTTGTTATCTGATGTAAAAGTAGCACACGTCAAGGGTCCACCCGTGCCTTTAGGCGCATATTGCCACAGTATTCAGTAGCATCAAGCAGTACAGTTATCTTATCCTCACCTGACAATCTAACCTTAGAGGTTTGTTATCTGATGTAAAAGTAGCACACGTCAAGGGTCCATCCAGGTTATTGTCGTTCCACTGCGCTAAGGTAAATCCAATGTGAACCTCTATTTCTGAAACCAAACGGTAACTCAAGTCAAAAAATGTTATCAACACCCTGAAATAGCTTCTGGGCTCATCAAGGTTAGGGCTCGGCTAACTAAAAAAAAAACCATGTTTCAATGGAAATTTTGAAGCCAACACGGCTGCTGTGTGAGAAATTCTCATACTACCACTTTATACTGTAACTTTAAATCGCAAATATATGATATCCGACAGATGCTTTGACTTACCGAGAGAATTAAGAGAATTCTCGATGGCTTCGTCGATGTCTAGATTATTAAAGCATGATGGGATAGGTGGAGGTGGTTGGACCATTACAATTCGACTGGCAGGGACACCAAGGCTTAATAATCCCTGGATGGTAGTATAGGCTTCCATTGCCCATCCATACACTAAAGCTTTGCCTGATGAAATACAACAAAAGTAAGAAAATGCAGACAGACAGACAGACAGACAGACAGATAGACACACACAGACAGACAGATAGATAGATAGATAGACAGACAGACAGACAGACAGACAGACAGACAGACAGACAGACAGACAGACAGACAGACAGACAGACAGACAGACAGACAGACAGACAGACAGACAGACAGACACAAAAACAAACGAAGACTTATTTTTCATACCATCAGAAGCCAAAAACTGATCCTTGAGCCATTTGACGATGTGAGCAGAATCCTGGAGTGAGTTCAATATAAACACGTTGCCAGGTAACGTCCCTCGATACACAGTATCACGTGGTCTTTCTACCTCACTCGTGGTCACTAGCGTACTGATATCAGCACCGGATGGCACCGGGATTTGAAACTGTTGCCCCGTGCACAAGACTAGGTAGTCGTATGGTACCTTGTGATCGTTGGTCACGTATACTATTTTATTGGTTCTGAAAAACACAAGACTGGTTTAGATGGAGAACTTTCAGATGATAGGATGTGAAGTCATGTTACAGTGAGGACACTCGAACCATCAACACTTGATATTTTTATATTCTTTATTTTATGAACTTTCTACTGCTTCAAACCTTCTGAAAATGAAGCACTGAACTCAAACAATCTTATTGTTCAAAATAAATCATGTTTCCAATCGATTCACACAAGGGATAAAGGAGAAAAAAAGTAGGAAAAAACCTCAAAGTGTTCACGGTTCGAGTGTCCTCACTGTAATACAACACCCTGGCACTCCCTCCCCTCTCCCCTCCCCTCCCCTCCTCAATGCCTTTTCAAAGATGAAAGGAGACTGGGAGAGGAAAGGAAAGAACAGAATAAAGATATAGGTGTTTGAGGATGATTTGCTTTGCTATATCTAAGAAATACAATTTCTTTTGCCTTGTGTTACCTACCTATCAATTCGAGTCATTTTCTCCTTCACAACATTAATCCAAGTCCTCAATGACATGTGAGTGTGGTCATCGTCTGTAAAACACAAACTGAAATAAAGACGTCATTAGAAGGGTTCTGTAATGCCAGTCACTCAAGTACAATAACGCGTACATAGCCTTATTTTACGACACTCACCTTGAAGGAAGAAACTGATTGACCAGGTGATCTGGTGCAGATTGACCAGGAAGCCCTTGGGGGGAGATGAGCGTAAGGTTGTTGAACCTCAAATGTGGACTGTAAAGAGAGAAAAAGTCCCTTGATCAACACCAAGTATATACGGGAATCTTAAAGCATTTGTAAGTCAATCTTACCAAAACACGAATGTTTCTAAGAATGAGATGCCAACATCCGAAGAACCAACTACAACAATACGAGCGTTGATTGCAACCTAAATGAAAAATGAATACAGATTGTTTGATTTAAAAGAAGCGAGTCTCATGTCAAGAAAGCCCTCGGAAATCCGCCAGCCAGCAGGGAGAGCATTACCGGCCATTTTCCCATTAGAATTAAAAACAATTTTTTTGTTAGAAAATTTAAGGCCAGCTCCCCCCACCCTCCTTCCGTAGAAGAACTACAAGATCGTCTCATAAAGACAGCATTCAAAAGATAGTAATACCTTTGGCTCCAGGGTGAGTTTTCTGTTCAGGTGATTCAGAGCAAATGGTTCCTGGAAAAGATAATCAAATACCAGGTATAGAAAACAGCTGAAAGACATCAAGGGTAGAACTGGCTTCCTGCAAAATCCCTATGAATAAATCACTCAACAGAGCTCACACAGAGAAAGTTCACATGTTAGCAAGCTGGCACCCTGCACCATGACTTACCTTTACTTGTAGGACCCGATCTGATGGGGCATTGCCTCCTAGCTGTTCAACTGGATATATGATTTGACGGCGTGCCCTGTACAAATGGAAAAATCAGCTATACGAATGGGTTTGGCATGGAGAGAAAAAAGGTAGAAATCTCCCACCTCTACCTTATTTTTCCCTCCTTCCCTCCCCTGACATGTGTTTAATCTTCATTAGTGATACATAAGTGGTACCCCTCAGTAGCGTAGGGAGGGGGGGGCACAATTTTTGATAATTAGGTAATTGTTTGTTTACCTATTTTTTGAACTTTTTTGGCCTTTTTTTTGTACTGGGTGCCCCCACTATTTGTAGTGAAAGTTTTATTCCCTATTTCGTCGCAAATATCGCGGTTTTTTTTTTTTTTTTTTTTTTTTGGCTTTGGCGATTTTTGGCGGAGGTGCCCCAGAACCTACAGTGTAGGTCCTCGCTACGCCCCTGGTACCCCTTTTTCTCTGAACCATCCCTATAGTCCCTCTAGAATAAGTTCGTCCATTTGTTACTTTTAATACCTTGCTTATGATCTATAAAGAGCTAGGCATGAGAAACTACTACTAACTACAAACTACTAACTTCACTCTTATTGAAACACGAGAGATGAACACGATTCTTACTTTATGGTGACCAAGTCATTGAGCGCAGTCACCGTGGAGTGTGGCTTTATATCCTTAAAGAATGAAGACAGAATCAGTATAACACAAAAAGATCCGAAATAAAAACAGAACCAGACGGCTAAAACTTTCTATAAATATAAAACGAATAATATGGAAAGTGTAAACTATGTCTTGGCGGTCAAGAACAGTGTGAGACACCGTAAACATGATACTTAACTGGTTAGATTAAGGCTAGCTAAACACTTACTTTTAACGATGAATAACGAGGAAAGATTGGATAATAAAGACAGGACTTGTGAGACAGTCGTAGCACTTCCTGCAATAAAACAACCATTGGTTAGTTATTCTTTTATAAAGAACAGTTTTTTCCGTACATAGTTGGTAGTGTGAAACACAGCTGGCGGTAAACTGAACAGCAAACCGTGTCGTGGTGGTAGAACATGTTTTCCTATTGTTTCAGTGTGGTTTGGTGGATCCAAATAACAAGGTTATAGCCGGAGTGGTTTTGGTATCAGTGGAAAACAATGTGACAAATTGGTATCCATACGTTATCTGTATCAAAGTGGTGTGATTGGATGATTCACTATCAAAGTGGTGTGATTGGATGATTCACTATCAAAGTGGTGTGATTGGATGATTCACTATCAAAGTGGTGTGATTGGATGATTCACACGAAAAGAATGGGAAGCCTTTTCAAATCGTTACGGGTTGCATGTCGTGCCGTGTACCTGCCGTACGTTTCCCACTCATTCCGAAACCACTTTGTAAAAGGCAAGGCTATGGCAATGCTACGAACTGGAGTTGTAGTAAGAATATACACAGGGTTAGGAAACACAACAACATCAACGAAGACACACGGGATTTTCAGTAGTTTACTGGTAACTGGCTACTTTTAGAAAAAAATTTAAACTTTTTTTTAAACTACGAATTTCTAAAGTGTAATTTAATCCTGATCCCGATATAAAAAGATGCCTACGCGCGAGTTTTTGAAGCAAAAATTGCGCCACCGGAAGTGATCAGAAAAAAAATTACAACTCATAAGATAATAGTTCTTTGCAGACCTTATCGTGCACAAACGCCAGCTAGTGAATTATCCTACAATGCGACATGGATGTTTTTAAATAAAAGACAAAGAAATACATCGATTTGTCACATTTCGCCCTTTCAGTGCTAGAGCAATGATAAAAACGAAATAAAGCTGGGCTGGATTGAAAAAAAGGTTGAATCATAAGTACTAACAACTACAACTAAACCAATATGTATCCAGAGACACCTATGGAACACGTCTGACATCCAATGATGAGAACCCTGATTTTATAGTCCCGCTCGGTTACCCAAAGGTTTTCCAGATAATCCCCAGTATCTAATAGACCCCTTTCACGTGACGTCAGAGCAGCTCAATTTGGAGGCCAAAACAAAAGAATATTAATCTTCTGAGAATTGGAACCTATTGTTTTGCCCTCCAAATTGAGCTGCATTCCGACGTCTGCAAGGGGTCTATAGTCCTGCTGCCGGACTGGTTGCCCTAGTATCCAAGAGTCCTATAGCCCCTATATAACGCGTACCTTAAGGAAGTGTTTGGAGTACTGCTGGAATATAGGGTTGAGTACAAAATGATGTAAATGAGCATGTTCTTCACGCTGGTGATGATTAAAGTACACGAAGTCTTCGATGCTGTAATGTGAACGAATATACTCTATATCCTGAAAAACATTAAAAAAACACATCAAACCTTAAATCATCATGTTAGGCATTCAAGGAATCAAGGGTGCATACTGTGTAGCGATAGTGTCCTCGCTGTGCAGCTCTCGAGACTCGGATTCGATTTCTGGACTCACATACGAGCAAAGTTTGCTAAATCTCTCTCTTATTCGAGGGTTTTTCTCCGGGTTCTCCGGTTTTTCTACCTCAGCAATATTGACCCAACACGCTAAACCCCAATTCGATGAGTTAGACGTGCCCTGAATCTGATTGCCTTGCCGATTACTTCACTGGGAATCAACACGGCGCCGTCGCCCGGGCAGGCAATGCATGTGTTGGAGAGACGCAGTCGCGAGGGATCTACAGGAGACCGAAAACCGTTGGCGATCCTTTGTGTTGGCGCTATGTGGGCCTGCCCCACAACTGCAATGATGATGATGATAATGAATCTGCTCAACCTAATTTTTTCAGGCTTCGGTACGCGGTACATGTGCAGGAGTATCAAATACTTATCCCAGCCAGAGTAAATGTTTGAGTTATAGACTTAATAATGAAGCCATACCTCTTCTCGTCTGAGGACTGCCACGCCCACTATCTGACCCATGGACTCAGCAACGAAGGTTTGCAGCTCTGTTCCATCCTGGATACAGTACATACGTAAGAATCAAACAAATACATACAAATAGAGACTTGTGGCATTATGGATGGCAATTCTGTAAATATCTCTTACAGTTCAAATATTTAAGAGAATGTTCCCGAGGAATGATTCTGGTGCTTGGTAGCAACAAAACCTTTCTTTAACAAGTCACAGAAGTCACAGAAAATGAGAATTTAAGATACAATAAAATACGCACCGGATCTCTACGTGCTGTAATGTACTGTTCGATGTCACTAAGGAAAAAAGAAAAAGGTAAATCAGAACAAAGAGGTAGAATGTTCTCAAACGATTCCCAAAAAGAAAGAAAAAGAAATGAAAATAAGAGATGAGAAAATTCAAATGAAAGAAAGAAAGAAAGAAATGAAAGAAATAATAAAGAAGAGTAAGGAAGTAATTATGCTAGTACTGATGTATTCCTCTCTGCTTGATGCATGCATGGGTGCATAATATCATAAACAAGTAGTTTAGTAGTAGGCGACATGATTTTTTAAGATCACCAACGAGCCGTGAATGTCGCACAAGTAGCCGCCCTTGCACAGGCGAAGTAAAAGCTGGAAAAAAAAAATCGCAAAAAAAAAAAAAAGAAAAAAAGGAGTTGCGAGAAATATAACGAGTTGAATTTTTCGCTGCACCTTTTTTATTTAGGGCATTTGTCGCTCGTGTAGCCACCACCGCGCGTTGGGGATCTTTAAAATTCGCGACTTAATGAACAAAACCTTACGTCAGTATTCTGTCAGATCCTTTCAGGCTTTTCACTACATTTTTGATGCCATCAGTGTCTGAAGTTGTACATGGCTTAACACTAAAGGATCTGTAGATACAACAAGCAATAGGTACAGTCTTAGCAACTCACAGGGATGGGGTTGGAATAGGAGTAGCCAATAAAGCTGACTTACTCTATGAGGCCCCAGCGATGGTAGACGTACAGTTCCTGTGAAAGGGTGCTATGTCTTTTAGGAGTTACTCTCTGACAAAAAAAAGACAACAATTGTTGAGTAAGCCACTCGTACACGCATCAAGAGTTCCGCGCTACTGCTCTAAGCGCATGCTCAGGTGATTAAAAAGAGGGATAATATTTTGTAAAATATGCAATATTTCATACCGTTAAGCGAATTCTGAATTAAATATACCGAAAAATTGCATATTGTACTAAATATTTTCCCACTCTTTAATCCCCTGAGCATGCGCTTAGAGCAGTAGCACGGAACTCTTGATGCGTGTAGTGGCATGCACTGATTTATAATAGTTTATTTATTCCTTCTTGCAGCCAAGGGCTAATTTGGAATAAGAATAAATTCTAAATGAAATAAAGAATCAGTTAGATAGATGAGACAGTATCTAATTTAACCACCACCCAGACGGCTCTGTTGGTTTATCATTGGTCTGTTGTGCAGGAACTAGATTATGGGCTTAAGCCCTGACTGGACCAGTCTCTCATGGTTTTAAGATAACTGAGAAGGTTCACTGCTTCTGAGATACATTGAGGTCAGTACCCATCCATATAAGACATAATTATAAGGATTCTGGTTTATATAATAGACAAACATACCGTGAAAGATTGTAGAAGAGGGAACTCCGAAACAAGGTGTGGCATGGTTAGTATGCAATAATCCCTGTCCTGTTGATACAAAAATACATAATATGAATATTCAAAATTTAACATTCATTTGATAATTATGATCATTTACAACATTCATTCAACATGCACACTTGAAGATTATCCTTTGAAATATCTGTTATTCTAATCTGAGCTAATACTCTAATCTTTTTAATTCCTTTTACAGCGCGACGCGCCTTACCGTGGCCACCCTGCAAAAGTTTCGTACAAGTTAACCAATCAAAATGCGAGAACTAATGAGATTGTTTACATATTTTATTTGTCATGAAAAGCAAATACAACCATTAAATCAAACATATCCACATTGCTTGAAATAATTGAAAGAGTTTTCTTGAGAATCGCAGTAATGTGTTTGTCGATCTGCGCTGCTTTGAAATCGAATTCTCGTATTTTGATTGGTTAACTTGTACGAAACTTTTGCAGGGTAGCCACGGTAAGGTGCGTCGCACTGTAAAGACCTTCCTAGTTTATATCAAGCAGTTTTTCTACTTACTGGAAACTGGGCAAAAGCTGCGGGTAAGAAGTCTAGAGATCTGAAAATGAAAATGATAGTTACCTCTAAGAAATTGTTTACGTAAAAAGGAATGCTACTGGAATTACAATTTCAATGTTTCTCTAAAAACAAAATAAGATACTTTTTTATCACTAACTAACCTCATTTCATATTTTTCATCAATGCAGAACAGTTGAATACAAAAAGCACTGTCAATTCCTTGATACACTGATGCCTAGAATATAGTACAAAAACACCAAAGTTATCACCTAATTCTGCTCACACAATTGATTAATTTTTTCATTCGTTTTCCTACTCCCATAACATGGGCAGATCCAGGATTTTTTCTAGGGGGGTTCAAAATTTTGGTTACGGGGGTTTGACTGCTAAACTGCCCCCAAAAAAGTGAGTGGGTTCAAACTGCCGAATCAAAAACAAAAATGATTTATCTTACTTTAGATATTTTCAAATCAGGGAGGGTTGGTTATCCTCATTTAGGAGGTTTGATTGCAATTTAGGGGGTTAAGACAAACCCTCTGAACCCCTGATAAAAATATCTATTCTACATTCAATATTCAGCCTGATGTCCAGACTTCTCACCTTCCTGGCAGAATCTGTGTCACTCTCTGAATCATGACTGAAAGAGAAATTGAAAATTATGCACTAGGTAAGTGTCATCAGAAACTGTATAGCAATATTTTGGGTATAATATTATAATTAAAGATTTTACAGTAACGGTTGTTAAATATATATCTCCCTATAGTAATTACCCTTGTCTCATGTGTTCATCACTTAGTTTAGGAACAAAGGATTGAGAATCTGTTAAAGATAAGAAAAATAAATAAAATGAAATAATATCCAATGGAAAATAGAAAAAATATGTACATGTACTAACAGATAAAATAGTGATTCATGAATGAATGAAGCAACAAATGAACAAACGAATGAATCAAATGAATTCATGGGGTCAATGGGTCGGTTGGTGAGTGAATGGGAGGATTTACGAAAGAATGGATGAATGGGTAGGAGGGTGGGTGGATGGATGGATGGATGGATGAATGGATGGATGGTTGGATGGTTGGATGGTTGGATGGTTGGATGGTTGGATGGTTGGATGGTTGGATGGTTGGATGGTTGGATGGTTGGATGGATGGATGGATGAATGGATGAATGGATGAATGGGTAGGAGGGTGGGTGGGATGAATGGATGGGTGGGTGGATGGATGAATGGATGAATGGATGGATGGTGGAGTGGTGGTGCATGGATGGGTGGATTGCAGTGTGCATACCTTCTTCCTCAAGAGTCTCCTCTTCTTTGGTTTCCTTTAATCTGAAAGCAAAACAAAAACCATATTTTATGAAACTGGTGTGTGTACAAAGTATGCAACATAAAAATATTCCCTAATTTTCATAAGCCTTTTTGATATGTAAACAATTAGACAAAATGTCATTGCACTTACGATTTTCCACTATCTGTTGATGATTTTCTTTCTTCCTTTTGTTCAGGAATATCTAAACAAATGCATAAACACACCCAAGAATTAATACTAAATAAATAGCAAAGTGTTAAGTCTCCTTGGAGAATCTGTTGAATTTAACGCAAATTATTATGTGCGGTTTCTTATGTGCATGAGGAGGATAGCAGGGATTTACCAGAACCGATGTGAAATCCTGTGCCTATATGCAAATGAATTGAAGCTGGACTCAAAAATACAATAGAGTGTGTTCAATATAGGACACAGAAAATATGTTTCTGCTTGTGCTTTTCTTCCTAAAATATAAGGATATGAGTCCAGTGGACCCCCAAATCGACTAACCCAGGCAAATCTCTTGGATAGGTAACGGGTATATATGTTGTCAATGCATAAGTTCACAAGTGTTTGAACTCTGACACTGATGCATTATTGACGACTCTTGAAACCATTTCTGTTTTTGTTTTCCAATCTTAGAAGTGAGGTTAAGCCTGCATACACTGGAGTTTTAAGAGTCGTCAATGCATGCACATGTATGCATGTTTCTCACAAAACACCTGCATGCAGCCAAAGACCACAACTTTTCCTTTGAAATTCACACCTTTTTCTTCCTTCACTGTTTCTTCATCCTTGGCTGTTTCTTCATTCACTGATTCAACATCATCTCCTTCCACTAGTAGCTTCTTTAGACCATTAAATGGTCCAAGGTCAAAACATCTGTTTAATATCTGACAATCAACTTGGGAACAAACACTCATGAATCCAACAGCTGTACCATCCACCTACAAGATATACATAAAGAAAGATACATCATTAATTTTGTAGCTAGCATCCATGAACCACATCCATGAACCACCTAGGGGGGTACGTTTGAGCCATTTTGACTGTAAATTATTGCAAACATTTTTGCTTTATTTTAGCAGTTTTCATGAGCAGCTAGACCCGGGAATACATCTGCACAACTTATCAGCTCTAACACCTCACCAGACCCTCCCTATCAATGTTGCAGGGCTTCTGACAGAACGCGCCAAAGTGGATCCACATATTAATTCACCTTGTTCGGCAAAATCATACATTAGTCTCACATATGTAATTCCGCATAATCCTGCATAATTGTGTCCAAAATGTAAAGTAAACTTAAAACTCCAGAAGAAAATGTATTATAAATCCCTCAATTATGGTGAAATTAGGAATTGGCTCTAGTTTAGTAACTGAATTTGGAAGCAAAATAGCATTGTGGAAACTTGATATCTACAATCTTGTTTTAATGAAAACTACAAGATCGTGAAAGGACCTGGTAAGTAAATAAAATGTAACAACAATGTTATTGCATAATAAGGCCCCCTCTTTTTTGTGCTTCCTTTATTTTTTCAGGGCTTTTGATGTCATCCTGCATATTTTTTCTGCATAATTTGCCATTTTTGTTGCATAATCCGGAAAAGAATCCTACATTAAATTTGAGCTTTTTTTCTGCATAATTTCTCTCAAAAGCCCTGATGTTGTCTTGTGTCACTAGCAAGACTTTTGCAGCTGCTATATTTGTATGAGATGATACTACTGGTATACAAAGGGTCATTAGAAATGTGGGGATAATCCACCCCTAGTAAATAATGACTTAACCACTGATAGATGACTGGGATGGTAGCAATATGATGGATGTAGGATCATGTAATTTACACTCACATCAGCAACTAGACATTTATTCTCTTCATCTTGTGCCTCAATCAGCTCAGCTAAGAAAAAGTCACCATACATTGATGTTAACACATCATTCTGTCTGTTGAATATTGGCATCAAATCATCATGGTCTTCCACTCTATGAGAAATAATATTGAATAACAATTAATAAAGGACCATGAATCAATAATAGGACAATAACATGACTTTTAGAGGGCATATTGTTTATTTTGTGGCCCGAGTAGCATCAATTTTGCTACAAGGGCGACAAATAAATAATATGCACGACAAAAGTCATGTCATTATCATTATCATTAATATACAAGACCAAATTATACAAAGTCTTCAATATCAAAAAGTTAGAATTTTAATAAAACATTTTCATTCAAAAATTGTTATACGTGCAAAGGAAGAAAACATCAAAGGCACACGCGTTGAAATGGTTTCATTAAGATCTGATTGACTGACAGCAGTCGTAAGACATTATTTCAACCAATCACATCGAAGCAGAGTGGTAAATGCATTTGCAGCTCACATGCTTGGTATTTGACCCACTAGACTGAACGTTTTAGTGAGGGCAGTTTATTAATAATATTAATTTGGCCTTGTATATAAATGATAATAAAAAATCACATAGAAGTTAATTATTTTCAGAAAATGATGAATTGTTGAGGATGGATTGTTGAGGATGGATTGTTAAGGATGAATTGTTGATGCACTGCTTGAGTCTCACTGCTGCACAGTCAACAGACAGGGTTTGAAACTCGGACCAACCATCACAAGTTATATTAGAGTGGCTTAGATATGCTAGCACATTGTTTATATGTAGTGTTATGCTTAGATAAGTATCTTTACCTGGCATGTCGGATGTGTAGTTTAGGGCAGTGTTCATGACGGTGGCATAATTTAACTTCAAAATTCAAGTTGCCTTTAAACTCTGGGTTGTATCTCATTGAGTTAAAGATCTCAAACAATCCTGGCCCTGAAAAACAATTTTAAATATTAATAATGATACACTGATAACCTGAGTGAAATACAATTATTGCAATATACATATAAGATATTTGGTTTTTCTACTAACCACTATCAGCTCCTCTTGGCATAACAAGGAATATGTAATGTAGAAATGGGACAGCATTGTAAACTGTCCTTATGATTTCTGATGCACATCCTAATGCAAAGTCTGGCTTAGCAACAAAGAAGTTCAGGAACAGACTGTTTAGTGCCTACAGAAATAAAAAGGAAAATTAAAATAATATTATACTTGATTTCCTATTACAGTGCTTTTCATATTTCTGTGACCTACTGACTGGTATTTTGACCAGACATCTGGTGTTTTGGCTTCTGTCAATCAAATTTACGACGAGCCGAGTTTATTTCAATCGAGTGACAAGGAAATTCCCTTGACTAGACAGCCATTTTCACATGGGAATTTCTTTATCATTTACAATCGGAAAGAACTCAGCCCGTCGTAAATTTGATTGACAGAAGCTAAAATGCCAGACGTCTGGAGTTGGTAGGTCGCAAAAATATGAAAAGCGCTGTAACAAGGCATCCGCTTGAGTTAACGCGTTGCACCTTATATGTGGCTAGTGAGAGGGCCTTTGGCAATCAGAGACATTCTGAATGAGGGGTTTATACAATGACCATCATGTATGTGTTCTACTGAGTGAGATCTGATCATCTGCATATTATATGATCAGGGTCTGGATCTGGAAGCTTAGGGTATTTTAATTCGTGGGATCAAGGAAACAGATAAAATATAATGTAGGTTCTGGGAAACTAGAAAATTAGAAATATTATGTGATATTGGCATCAGCCTTGACCCAGGAATTGCCAAATTCAATGTCCAGGATGTGGAAATTTATTTTTCTGATTGTTGGAAAAATGTGAAAAAATTAATAAATAAAACAAAAATTAAAATGCCTTTGAATATGAATGTGGTTTTTCCTTACAATTAAGGATTTGTCAGTTCTGGCAAGATGTCATGGGAATGTAGGATTTGGATGGAAGAGGAGGGGAAGGAGGGCATGATTCAGAATCCAGACTCCACCCTCCAGACCAGTATGATGAGAAGGAAAATATAAGTAAGGAAATCTCACACAACAAATTATTTTTTCGACGAAATCACTAATATCAGTATGTACTTACATTGGCCTTTGTACAGTCATATTTTTCCTTCAACCACTCCTCCCATTGTGCCTGATCTACAGATGGTATGTTGGGATAATCAAAGAATGCTGCAAATGCTATCACATCATTGTTTGCATTGACCAGGGTTACAGCCAAGTTTGCTTTCTCACTATGATCAACAAGAAAGATTTTCTTAGTTAGAACTTTAGTTAAAACCCTAGGGTCTGCTCCCCACTCTGGGCATGGCATATACATGGTCACACAATTTTTATTCCAATTACAGCAATACCAATACAGGCCTCTGTCCATGTGGAAAATGTAAGGGGTGGCCTGCATGGATGGCCTGCATGGAGAGAACTGTCAATATAAATACAATATGTCTTGTTTTACATGGGTAATATATATAACAGATAAAGCAGGGAGGCTTACTTCCAATCTGTCCCTCACTTCCTGATCACATTGGAGTTTGGAATTTGATTTATGTGGAGGGACAGGGGACCCAGAGAAAACCCTTGAAGCACAGGAGAGAATGAACTGTAAAACAATCCTGCTTACATTAAACATGTATATATGACACCAAGCCTGGCAGGACTCAAACCTGGGTGACATTGGTGAAAGGTAACGCATTAGCAGCGCATGCAATCTCTGAATAACCAATTATCTTCTAATCATTAGTCCCTGGACAGTAAGCTAAGGTGGCACTAGTAAGGTAACTGTAACACCATGAGATAGGGGGAGAAGTACTCAATATGCATTAAACATAGCAATAACTATGTACATAATGCACAGTATATATTATAGAATAAACATAGCAAAGAAGTTCCACACGTGAAAATTTTGTACATACATTATATTTACAACATTAACTCGACCGAATAACTTCTCGGTTCCTGCACTGACGAGCTTCAGTATCTCAGGAGCATCCAGTGACTCGGTTCTCCTGGCTTGAATCACCTCTGGTGCACTCATTCTGTTAAACTATTTGCAAAAAACAATTAAAAATTAAAAGTTTAATCTCTAATACTCTATCCTTACCCATATTAAATAGAAAAAATTCTAAAAAATTCTAAAATTTTCGATGTTATGATCTGACAGTAATCGTTACAAAGAGCAAAGTCGTGGTAATTTTAAGCAATTTTTGGTAATATAAAAGGTAATATAAGTAAAATATGTTATTTTCTAGAACAATAATATATTAAAAGTTTCACAATCGTACCTATGCTTGATAAAAGTTCTTTTGAATCCAGTTATTTCGCTGTTTTCTTTCTCTTCTCGTATTTTCTTTATTTTGCTTTGGGCGCCATCTTGTTGCTGGGATACAACGCCGATTACCCATGATTCCTTCAACACACAGGAAGCCCAATTTTTCTAGATTATTTCAAAATCAAATTGCAAAAGCGCCGTGATTTTGCAGAACTTTTCAAATTATTTGCCAATAGAAATATATATTTTCAAAAAAAGATAGAATTTAACTAAAGTAGATTTGTTTTGAAAGAATGACAAAGTTTTATATTTACGTTGTATTTTACTAGAGCCTTTTGTCATGTCATAATTTTTTTTTTGGGGGGGGGGGGTCAGTCTACGCTGACTTAGTGACTTACTGCCAGTCAACTTTTAAGTGGTTTTCGTCGAAAGTTAATTATAGAACCAAAGAAATGACGGTTAACGTGTCGAAGTGTTCTAAAATTCATTAACCGTAGTATAGAGACGAGTGAATCCAGGTGAAAATCGCCTGAGGTCCAAAGAAATACACAACAGCCGGAGTTGTTACGTGTTGCGTGAGTGAACAAAAACGTACTGATAAACTTTTTAAAAACATGACATATTCCTGAACATTATTATTATTGCAAAAAGTATAAGCTTTATATTTAGTTTCATTTTTTTTAATCTACAAAATATTTGCTGATATTTCCTTCGCTCGGATGTCAAAAGACTTACTAAGTTTCATTTTTCAAAAATTCTAAACCTTTATAAGACTCTTTTAACGCACTAAGTCAATTTTTTAAAACTTTTTTTTTAAGGAACTATTTTCAGTTTAAAAAATGTTTTTAAAAAAAGTATAAAAAGTTTGACTTGGTGCGTTAAAAGAGTTTTACAAAAGTTTAGAATCATTTGAAATGAAACTACAAAATGGCTAAATTATAGGAATTAACCACCATTTTCATAAATTAAAGGAGCTAAACAAGTTATCTTACTGGATCAGTTATTTGACAATGAAACTGAGCTGAACTTCCGTGATATTTTTAAGGGACATTTCGAGACATTTTTCGAAAGTTTCAAGAAAAAGTAAAACTGGTTTCTAAAGCAAAGAAGTGCATCATGGGATTGAAGTGCGGACAAGCCAAGCCCAGAACACATGCTAATATGCTGCAACAATCTTTTGTTGTCTTGTTGTTTCCTATTCGTGGAAAAACTATGATTTTCGATTGATATTTATCTTCTTTTCTTTGTAACCGAAGCCTTTTTTACAAAGTTTGTCCGCATTTCGATCCCACAAGGCTTTGCGATATCTATTTTTAGTAACCTTGAAAAATGCTATTCACACTTTCGAGGGCGGCCGCGCGGAGACTACTACCGATTTGGGATCAAAGAAGTCAATCAGGTGAACAGACGTCACTTCTTCTCTTTGTATTTAAAGGTAAAAAAATCCACGTCTTCCAGCGGATGTTTGTACCATGCACTTTGAAGACAATTTTTGTGATCTGAAATTAAGACCAAGGTATGAATCAAAGTCCTGAGTTGTGAGTCCGAGCGTGAGTGTTTTATCGTGAGATATGAACACGAGGCCGAAGGCCGAGTGTTTATATTCACGATAAAACACGAATGCGAGTTTTTTACATGACTTCTAAAACCCATGAAGAGTCTATAGCATTTTTTGAACATGGTATTTTCTAAGGGTTTTGCCGACGTTTACACACGATAAATGTTAACCAAGGTATGGTAACCCTTATACCTCAATAATTTGTCCGAGTGTAAACACGGCCTTATTAGGGTATAACGCTTTTGAAAAACGTTTCTTTGTTAAATATAAGAAACATCAATGCTTTGTTATTTAAATTTGTTTTGGTTTTTCATGTTGTGTTTCTTACGTGTCACGACGACAATGTAGCGCTTTTGGAAGGTACAAACCTCTGGAAGAGAAAGCTTTAGTAGATTCGGTAACTTCAAGTATCAAATATTCTTGACAGTGGGCCCATGAGATTTTGAAGATTGGAGGAGATTTCGCGTCAAACAAGATCATGCAAGGTCATTCAAAAGAGATTATTCTCAAGTTAACTCGCGAAAACTACTACAACATATATTTTGGTAATAAAAATCATGTATTAATTGAAAACTGGCATTACCTTACTGTATAGGACACGCGTGAAAAACGTCTGCGCATGCTCTAAGTCCGCATGAAAATTAGTCAAAAGCGTCTTCGTGCTATTGTAGAAATATGCAAATTTGACTTTCACACTTGCCTGAAGAATAGTCTTTACAAAATGCCAAAACTTAAAGTCAGTTCTTGAAACTTAAGGCTAATTCTTTCATATTGCCTCTATTAATACAGTATCTTGGTCTCACAAAAGTATACCCACGAAGTTTTTTGTATACTCGGAGAAAGCAAGCATTTATTTTCTCACTAAAACTCTTGTAAATTCTTGGAAAGCGTGCTGAAAGGCACGCATGCGCAAACGTTTTTCTCTAGTGTCACTGTATAGTAATTTTTAAATTAATTTTTAAATTAATTTTTAAATTAATTTTTAAATTAATTTTTAAATGAATCCTGGGTCGACGTCATCTCATTTCAGTTTTTTAATTCTTATACCTTTATATCTCTGAAATGAGAAGTCTATATCCTGTAAAACTGTGCCATTTGTATCATGCCGTACATGTAGAAGTAATTTTCAAACTAAGCCGTCTGGGTTGATAGGCACTTCAATACCATCTACCCACTGGTTTCGTCTGTAATGTTATTATGTAGTAGGGTCATTGTATATATTTACTGCCCGACAGGTTGGGTATGGAAGCCAAGAAGAACGAGAACCTTAATGAATGGTACTCCCAGATCATCACTAAGTCAGAAATGATTGAATACTATGATGTTAGTGGGTGTTATATATTACGGGCGTGGTCCTATGCTATCTGGGAATCCATCAAAGGTATTTAACAGTATGGTGCAGTTGGCCTAAAGTGGATTTTTGTATGATTGGGGTCTTTCTCACGGCCCAGGCATGTCGTTAGGCGCGCAAAATAGACTTTTTCTGAGATAGAGAACATGGTCTAATTTCAGTACAAACATCTCGTATGGTGTTCCTTGGACCGAAGCTGAGACCAATGAACGCATCCTGTTTTTCGAACTCCGAAAGGTGCCTATGCCGATACCTCACTAGCATCTGCCACACGGATACTTGTGACGTTTAACATAGGAAAGTTTCAAACTAGCTGTATCTTTAAGTATATCCACAGGCCAAAAAAAAATCATTTTCATGTAGGGGGAGGGGGTAAATTGCTGGGTGAATCATTTATTACAAAAACTCCTTATGAGCAAACACTGGGCCGCATGTGAAGAATGCACATGTCTTGAAATGAAAAGTATATTACACAGAATAAAGTGCGGGGGTCGTCATCAGAAGCTTCGGCTTTGGCGGGATTCGAACTCGATGAACTGCGCTCGAAATGGGCCAGTGCATATGTACTTCCTAGATATTTATGTCAAATTCTGATGGCACTGTTTTTAGGCTACTATAAAGGTCACTTGTGAATCAGTTATAGAGATTACTTTTGATGTTTCCATTGTGGAAGATAATTCAAGTGTTATCTCCTGTACCGTTTATGTAAACAAACATGTTTTTACTTAAGTTGAGTATACACTTTTGTCTCTGACTTTAATTTCTTGCTTTTTACCGCGTGATAGAACTGAGCACTGGCACGAGCACGCCATAACATTTTTCTAAATATATCCGCGCGCAGTTTCTTACTAACATAACTGATGAAGACTGTTGATTCACAGTCAAAACCTTTAAAATTAGAATTTACTTTCCCTTGATTTCTCGCTAGGATTTGTAATCGAAAGAGAAATCCCAAAAAAATAGAAATTTCAAACTGATCACCGACACATGCATGTCCATTTGGACTAAAACCGTGCAAGGAGCACAACGTTAGAGTATTAACAGTCCTTAATAACATGCAATCCCGTAGGAATCGAGTACTTTTCGAAACGGACAAGAACTAAGGCATTAACAACCCTAATCTAAAAGAAACTAAAGCCAACAAATTCCAAACAGACTGACTAGCAAACAAAAAGTCACGGGGTTCGAATCCCGCCTGGGTTCAGGATTCATTTCGTAGAAAACTTCATCTTAAAAAAACATCTTTAATAATTCACGAAAAGAACTACAAAAAAACCTAATTTCGAAACAAAACAAGTGAGATATGTTATTTGAGCAGTTTGTTTACTGTGAATGTTAGCTGTGTATGTGAATATAAATTGAAGCATAAAGTCATGATCTTTTCAGCATGTGGTGGCTCTTAAAAGAGCCGTTGTTTTAGATACATTCAGGTATCATTTTAACCGCCAAACCCGTACAGGGTACGTCCTTGGCGTTTCAGAGCGTACACAACATCCATTGCTGTGACAGTCTTTCTCTTGGCGTGCTCGGTGTAGGTGACAGCATCACGGATGACATTCTCAAGAAAAACCTTGAGAACACCACGGGTCTCTTCGTAGATCAGACCTGAGATTCTCTTGACTCCACCACGACGAGCAAGACGACGGATGGCCGGCTTGGTGATACCCTGGATGTTATCCCGAAGGATCTTACGATGACGCTTGGCGCCTCCTTTTCCTAGACCTTTTCCTCCTTTACCACGACCTGACATTTTAGCTTCTGGGGTGTTTTCCGATGAGAATATAAACATGACACCACAATTCTTTCCCGCTAAATATGAACATAAGGAACCTCTTAGGAAACAAGGGTTAATGGAATATTTGAATATGAAAAGAATTCATTAAAGATTAAAATATGGAAGGCTTGATCCGCTTGTTCAAATCGGCACCAAAAAGATCAATCTTTTTCAGTGATTTTCTCTTCTTTTTTGTTGAAAATACTAATTTTTAGTATGTAATATGACATCGATATTTCGTGTAAATATGTCCTTTTTTGAGTTCAATTTCTTGATATCAAATCATAAAAAAGATTCTTATGTAAATTCTTAAGTTACCTAGCTTGTTAGAAGGCTGGAAAGCTTCAAGTTTTTGCGGGGTTTAAGGTCCAGCCAATAGAAAAGCGTCGGAATCCATAATCAACCAATCGCGCTCTTAGTTCTTTTCAGCCAATCAAATTGTCTAGCGGCTGATATAAAATCTTGCTTGATATTATGAACGCTATATTCGAAGAATTACTAAAATGGCTCGTACTAAACAAACCGCACGTAAATCTACGGGAGGAAAAGCTCCCCGAAAACAACTTGCCACCAAGGCAGCACGTAAGAGCGCTCCAGCAACTGGTGGAGTCAAGAAGCCCCATCGTTACAGACCCGGTACCGTCGCTCTTCGTGAGATCCGTCGTTACCAGAAATCAACCGAGCTGTTGATCCGCAAGCTTCCCTTCCAACGTCTTGTCCGTGAGATCGCTCAGGACTTCAAGACAGATCTCCGATTTCAGAGCTCAGCTGTGATGGCCCTTCAGGAGGCTAGTGAAGCTTACTTGGTTGGTCTGTTTGAAGACACCAACTTGTGCGCCATTCACGCCAAGAGAGTCACCATCATGCCCAAGGACATTCAGCTTGCCCGCCGAATCCGTGGCGAGAGAGCGTAAACACAACTAATATTAAATCTAACAACGGCTTCTTTAGAAGCCACCAAATGACACAAAGTCATGACTTTATATGCGTTAGGAAAAAAAAACCTCTCGATTTCCTTCATTTTAGAAAGAAGTCAAACAAACAAAAAACTCCCGACTAATTACAACCCTTGGGTGAATGTCAATGACACGATATCCTAACGGATGAGTTGAGAACTCATGTTTATCAAAGCCAAGAAAAATGTCTAGATAGTTTGAGCATGTCATTCACATGGTGAAGGAAAGATTTTGTCCTTTGGAAAACCATTCGTTTTTCCGCCTTTTTAATGGCTGGACTTCCCCGTTGTGATAAACAGGTGCACTAGATGAGTTGTGCACGTGTGCTGAGATTTCTTTCATGACACTAAGAGATGTCAAAGAAGTTGATCAATACACTTTTAGATTAGAAATGAAAATTCAAAGTCAGATTTTTAATCCACATGAGTTTAACAATGAGGAGAAAAAAATGCTTGTTTCACGCTTGAACGAATGTATCATTCATCACGGTGCGGTGACCGGCTCCATAGGCGGCTACTTCAATATCTATGTTTTTTGGGCAGGCGGTCTTTCTATCTCTTCCCCCGCTCCGTTCCCTGTGCAATGAAATAACCGCTGACAGTCAAACAACGCAGGTCATACAAGAGAGTAAAGGTATATCAGCCGAAATAGCTCAGTTGGGAGAGCGTCAGACTGAAGATCTGAAGGTCCCTGGTTCAAATCCGGAGAGTTCGTATAGGAACTCTGAACAATCCCGGCTTTCGGCAGGAAGTTTTTTCATTTCTTCTCTCGTTATTCAAGAGCATTCAAAGGAGTTGACTTTGTTCTTTTCTTTCTCGTACCATGTGAATTACGACATGCGCAATCTATCTACACAGTTTTCTGATACTACCAAATAAGTGAATATTTATGATCCTGGGACATTTCCCGGCGGCTCTTCATGTTTCCACTATAGTTACCTTTAAGGCACCGATCGTGGGCTACGTTAAGAGTCATCAAGTAGTAAAATATGCTTTATCGCATGAGAAAGTGTTAGCAAATTCCAAGAATTTAAAAAAATACTATTTTTGTCTACAAAAAACTTTGGTGATTTAAATAAAAGGTGTTCTTTGAGAAGTATGTTTGTTGTCGAGACAGCATATATAGTCATGGCTTTTGATTTATTTGAGTGGCTCCTAAAAGAGCCGTTGATTTTGGTAGCAAACAGTTCAAAACTGTTTACTTGCTGCTGGTGTACTTGGTGACAGCCTTGGTGCCTTCACTGACTGCGTGCTTGGCAAGCTCACCAGGGAGAATAAGACGAACGGCTGTCTGGATTTCACGAGATGAGATGGTGGATTTCTTGTTGTATTGAGCAAGTCGGGAAGATTCACCAGCGATGCGCTCGAAGACATCGTTGACGAAGGAGTTCATGATGCTCATAGCTTTGCTGGAGATACCAGTGTCAGGATGAACCTGCTTCATGACTTTGTAGATGTAGATGGCATAGGATTCCTTTCTTCTTGTCCTTCTTTTCTTCTTGTCACCTAGCACGGCCTTCTTCCCGGCTTTCTTCTCGCCCTTCTTTTCTACGGATGGTTTTGGAGGCATCTTAGTTTTTTTGATTTTCTCAGCACAATCTAAATATGATGTAATGCGTTGACGAAGGAATTTATACTGAACTTACGGATCAATACGAACCGAAATCCTAAAGTTGTGATTGGTGGAGCCAGTTAATAATATTCAGAGTACATTATATTCTCGTAGTCTTTGTGTATTGTTGTCAGATCAGTTTTGATTGGTGGCTTGTGATCCGACCATCTTCAAGCTTCAGGTATAAAATCTGAAATGCGCGTTTGTTCGGTATCTTCAAAATAATCTAAATTTAGAAAAAAATCCTTGTTCAACATGTCTGGTCGCGGTAAAGGCAAAGCAAAGGGCACTAAGTCCAAAACTCGTTCATCCCGTGCAGGGCTTCAGTTTCCTGTCGGTCGTATCCATCGTCTTCTCCGCAAGGGCAACTATGCTCAACGTGTTGGTGCTGGTGCTCCAGTCTACATGGCTGCAGTTCTTGAATACCTGAGCGCTGAAATCCTCGAGTTGGCCGGTAACGCTGCTCGTGACAACAAGAAGAGCAGAATCATCCCTCGTCACTTGCAGTTGGCTGTCAGAAACGACGAGGAGTTGAACAAGCTTCTTGGTGGAGTCACCATTGCTCAAGGTGGTGTATTGCCGAACATCCAAGCCGTTCTTCTGCCCAAGAAGACAGAAAAGAAAAGTTCTTAAGCTGTGAAAACAGTTTTCAAACAACGGCTCTTTTAGGAGCCACCAAATGACGAAAAAGAAATGACCATATGCTTATACATTCTATTCATACTGTATTCCATACAAATAGCCATAAGTTGACATCGTGGAGCGACTACAGAATATAGGGCACTCAGTTTAGTTGAACTGGCTCGGTAGTTACTAGAAAAGCGCTTTACTTTTAGCCCGAAGAATGATATACAGACAATATTTTTTTTAAAGTTGGGGAAGGTTTTGATGTTTGTTGCATGTTACATACTATGAATTTAAGCACAGAAAAGTAACAAAAATATAAATAAAGTAATATCAGCCGAAATAGCTCATTTGGGAGAGCGTCAGACTGAAGATCCGAAGGTCCCTGGTTCAAATCCGGAGAGTTCATAGGAACTCTGAACAATCACGGGTTTTGGCAGTTTTTATTTTTAATGTTTTTATAAAAATCAAAAAAAGTCAGAGATAAAAGTTTATACTCAACTTAAACATGAAACCTGACTGCAACTTCAACATTTTTAATGTTTTTATTTGGCCAAACTTTATTTTTTATTTTCAATTCTAGCGTTCTTGGATGCTGAAATCAAGAAACTTGGCGTCGAAAATGTATACTTTCCTATTTTCGTGTCTCAAACAGTTCTCGACAAAGAAAAAGCGTACATTGGGGACTATTCAACAGAAGTATGTTAGTCAGTTGTGTAAACTGGACATGATATTACTGTATTGTCACTACGTGGATCGAAAGAGACTACTCTACTCTTGTTTTATCTATTTTTTTCGGCCTCTAAGCATATGAATAATTGATTAAAAAAAAAAGAAGGAAAAACAGTAAAAGACGGTTATTGTGGAAAAACAAATATCAAATCAAGGCTTCCGATCCCGCTTATGACGAACGGTTTTCACTTGTGCTAGCTAATTCGCGCGATTCAGCTCCGCGACGCAACTGAAAATTAAACCAGCCTTAAAATCAAATTTGTTTTAGGTTGCCTGGGTTACGAAAGCTGGTCAGTCAGAACTTGCTGAGCCTATAGCTATTCGACGTACAAGCGAAACAGGTTGAAAAAATAGTGATATACAAAATAACGTTAACATTGATACAATTTCTGGCTGTTTATACTTTAGACATTTCGATGAACATTTTCGGTGTTTATGAGCTGACATTGTTATCTATGGTTGTTATATTTATATTCATATTGTTACAAATATTTCATACAGTGATGTACGCTGCTTACGCCAAATGGATCCAGTCACACAGAGATTTACCTCTAAAATACAACCAGTGGAACAACGTCGTGGTAAGTACACCAAGGCAACAAAATGATATCAGTACAGATTGCGATTCATTTTGCCATGTTGTTTTTCTGTTTCAGCGATGGGAGTTCAAGCATCCTCAACCATTCTTACGTACTCGTGAGTTTCTGTGGCAGGAAGGTCACACGGCCTATGCTGATAAAGAAAGCGCAGTAGATGAGGTATGGAAATTAAATGAAATTAAATGAGTGAACCTGATACAGATAGAAGGATATCTACCAACGTTGGAAGCGTAATCCTGGAGTTCTACTTATCCACATCACTACCTCATTCGGCTTTCAGTTTTTGAAGCAATTTGACATCAAGTGACTGCATATGGCAGCCAGTCACTACTTACCGAAATGTCAAGCCACAGTTCTGGTTTTGGATTTTGAATGTACAATTTTTGACTGTTTAGGTTCACACAATCTTGGATCTTTACGCTAGAGTCTACACGGATTTGTTGGCCATTCCTGTTGTAAGGGGACGAAAGACTGGGAAAGAGACTTTTGGAGGAGCTGATTTTACCACAACTGTAGAAGCGTACATACCGGCCAGTGGAAGAGGAATCCAGGTAAGAAAAAAGTCACAACAATACCAAATGTTTTAGGTACACATGGGGATAACATGTGGATGGAGGTTTACAGTTAACTGAAAAATTATTACTAAAAGTTAACTGACATTTTTGTTATTTTGTTTAAATATAATGGTCAGCGCTTGTAAAATTAATTAGTAGTATAGATAACTGACAATCGGGTACCACATTTCAAACCCCCTTGTGTTCCAACTCGGTGAGCTTTATTTCCAGTGCCGAATTTCTTGCCCTGATTTTCTTTCATCAACGTCATCAATGTTGAGCAACGTTGAGAGAATGAGGTGAGATACGCACTGTCTCTTTCCTGAAGAAATTAACTTTACAATTTTATTCAAGTATTAAACTGTATCATAGGCATTATAAAGTAAAGTAAACTTATGAATATTAAACAGTTGTGAGAACCACGATAGCGGACTGTTGACTAGATCTTACATAAACATTAAAAGGATTTTTTGTTCTTCACTTCCCAGATTTTTCTTCTTGAGGCTTGGGCATTTATCAATAATGGTAATAGAACTGAGTGGAGTGCAATTTGGGCTGAAATCACAAGAGTGATTACAAAATTTGTTAATCACGAGTGTGATTTCAGCCCAAAATTGCAAGACACTCAGTTCTATTACCTATTAATCATATTCGTTTTGAAACTTGATATATTCAAATACTCAACAGTTATATGTAGCTTCAAAAGTGATTGGTTGACAAAATGATGCAATCAATGATTCAAGATAGTGCGATTAATAATGGTAATAGAACTGAGTTGAGTGCAATTTGGGCTGAAATCGCAAGAGTGATTACAAAATTGCACGACCGCGCAGCGGGAGTGCAATTTGTTAATCACGAGTGTGATTTCTGCCCAAAATTGCAAGACACTCAGTTCTATTACCTATTAATCATTTCCATTTTGAAACTTAATATATTAAAATACTCAACAGTTATATGTAGCTTCAAAAGTGATTGTTTGACAAAATGATGCAATTAATGATTCAAAATAGTGCAATTAATGCTTAAATCGCACACTTTGTAGCCAATCAGATTGCAGGATTTGCTAATGATTTCAAAATGGATATGATTAATCAAATTATCATATCTACGCGCTTTCGGTTTATGCGATTACAAAAACTTTTTTTTTTTTTTTTTCGTCCTTTTTCTTGCTACAGGGTGCTACATCACACCATCTCGGTCAAAGGTATTCCAAAATGTTTGACATCAGTTTCGAAGATCCAGATCCCAGCATTCAGGTACCAAGTGGATTTTTTTGGTATTACTTGTTACATGATAGCTTACATGATGAGCATACTTGGTTACGTTTACATGACATAGTCCATGGGTGCTTTCCATTTTTCCAGAAAAACCGGTTGATGAAACCGAGACAAAGATGGTTCTAATGGAACAGTTCAAACCAACCATACACCTACCAACTATGAACGTGCGAATTAGAAAACTGGGCCTGAGGAATTCCGAGAAATTCTCAAATGGTTCAGACAATTCCAGTTGGTTCGTGGCTGGACAAGCTCGAAAGGTGTTCGCCACTTTTTTCGGTTAGAAGTTCCGAAAAAGTGACAGTTCCATGTGTATTCCAACCGATATTACCGGTTTTTCTGAACAAATGAAAAACACCCCATGTTTTCATGTTAACATAGGCATGAACGTTAACTTTTTTGTACGTAGTGCGTAAAATCACTTGGAAGCTCTTGAAACTCGAGTGTCGGGAACTCCTGAATCCTATATCATTTGAGACTTACAGTCAGCTAAAAACTTCCCCTAACCGTTTAGGAGAGACGTTACGTCTACCAGAACTCCTGGGGTATAACAACCAGAACAATTGGAGTCATGACTATGGTACACGGAGATGATCAAGGTCTAGTACTGCCACCACGAGTAGCCCCAATTCAGGCCAGTAAAGTTTTATCATCTAACAGTAAAAATATTGCATCATCTGCACATATTTCATTTCCATGCACTTTTTAACATCTGTGTGTGATATTGAACGAATAACAGGTGGTTATCGTACCGTGTGGAGTAACAATAACCCTGCCTGACAAGGACAAGGAAGAGCTGTTCAACAAGTGTGCAGAATACGAGTCAGCACTAAAACAAGCATCGATACGAGTCAAAGGTGATTTCCGTGAGAACTACTCACCGGGATGGAAGTTCTACCACTGGGAGCTCAAGGTAAGAAGATTGTAGGGTGTCAGTTCTCGCATAGGGAGACTGACGCAGCTAGTCATAGATAGTATTAATCGTTCAGTACCAGTACGTATCATCATTCAGTACCAGTACGTAAAACTCGTCTAGATTAAACGTTTCCTTATCAATCCATCCGTCCATCCGTCCATCCGTCCATCCGTCCATCCGTCCATCCGTCCATCAATGTTGTTTCCATTTCTGTAGGGTGTGCCTATTCGTATCGAAGTTGAACCTCGTGCTGTTGAAAACAATCAAGTTGTTCTAGTGATAAGACACGACAGAAGAAAGGTACCTGATCATTGCATTTTGTACTATTTTTTTCATTTTTAAGTCCTATTCAATAGTTTTAAGTTTCATTTCTCAAAGGAAAAGGTTCAAAACACCAACCTGATTGATCATGTGAAAGAAACAATCAAGAAAATTCACCATGAAATGTATATGAAGTAAGTAAAATAGAAGTAGTCTTTAAAGGGGTACTTGGATGAAAACGCCCCATATTTTGAAAGTCCGAATAGTTCAAGTATGAAAGCCAGATTGACAAAAAGTTTAGCCTGGGAGCCACTCGCAGTTGAGAAATTTTGGTTTAAAAACTAAAAGAACGATAGGGTTGAGTAAATGACGTCATTTACTCACAATTTAGCTGCTGAAAAAATATATAATTTTTATCCGCAAATTTTGACTGTGAAGAAAATATGTTGCTTGGCTACTATTGGGGCCATATAGATAAGTTTAACCAAGTTTCAAGGCATTTCCAATTTTCATCGATTTTCATCCAAGTGCCCCTTTAATGATAAATAATTTGGTTGAATATACGCTCCCCCCCCCCCCAGACGATCGAGCCTATATATTTTTGGAGAATATTTTTTGATGTGCTGACTCATCGGTTTGTCCTGATCATCAATGGTGCACCCCCTTCCTAGCTTTATAGTTATAGCTAATGATGTTTTGTTGTCTCTTGTTTAGAGCACAGAAAGACCTTGATGATCACATGACTGTCACCACTAGTTGGAACGAGTTTCTTTCGATGCTTGACAACAGAAAGGTACTGTCCAATCTCATCACAAACAATATCATGCTATGCTTTATGGTGTCTTACGTCTGCTGTCATGTTAGTTCGATTCGAGCCAACATTCTTAGTACTATTGGCCATTAATGTGATTCTAGATTATCCAGGCACCATTCTGTGGAGAAATACCATGTGAAGATAAGATCAAGAAAGATAGTACGAGGTGAGTAATAAGAGGGTCTTGAAGGAGGGTCCTGAAGTGAAGGGGGGATCATGAAATGGGAGCTGGGATTCGCCTTTTTTTTTGCTGGGAAAATGGATTTCATTCACTGGCTCTCAGATATCGATTTAGCCATTACTTGAATTTCGATTTCTCTAACTCTAAAACTCCAAGTGGGATTTTGCATGACTGGGACTGGGAGTTTGCAAAATTTTGGGCTGAGAAATGGGATTAGTACCCTCTTCAGGACCCTGTAACAACAAGCACTGACCAAAAAAAAATTAGAATATACTTACAGCAGCACAGGTACACGCTTGCTGAGCACGAGGAAACGTTTCCCCGGTGATAAAACATTATATCACATTTAAAAAAGAATGAGAAGTTATGTAGGAAGGAGAGGAAGGGGGAAAGAGGATGGAAAAGAAGGAATGTAGTGAGTGAGATAAATGAGAAATTTGAAAGCGAAGACATGGTCTGTCAAACAAAGCTACAAAATTACTGTATAAAGCATGTTTACGTGCACTAATCCATGTACTAATTGTTGTTGCTCGTCAGGGAGGAGTCGTTGGAAGCAGGAGCTCCATCCATGGGTGCTAAGGCATTATGCATCCCCTTCTCACAACCAGCACAGATTACACCTGACACCAAGTGTGTCCATCCTGATTGTGGTCGGCCTGCCAAGTGCTATACTCTCTTTGGACGAAGCTATTAACATCTAGGGAGTTTGCAGTTAGATGAATTATAAGTACTGTTTAATAAACGAGCAGGAGTGTTTTATCAGGTTTTAAAAATTGGGGAAATCAGTACGGGAGCCACCATATAAATGAACTCGCTTTCAAAAGTAGAAATAGAAAAGTAGAAAATCAGTAGAAGCGAGAAATATGGATCCAATGCTATACAGTGGTGGAAGACAGTTAATACAATTACTGGAAGCTAAGAGAGTCAAAGGAGGTCCCACTCAGTTCAATTTTCTGTCTAGAGGATATCAACAAATTCTTTCAATAAATTATAATACAGATCCTAATATTACAAGATTCCTACCCTAATGGGAATTACAGAAGATGCATGCAAGAACCCCTGTTGGTCTTGCTTGGTGGTTTTTTTCTTCCCGCATCCAACCCCTTACCCAAATGTGATACAGGATATATTAACAGTTTGGTCCTGCGTTGTGATTTTGTTTTATAATTTCGATTTTTTTGTGATTTTTAAAAGGCATCCGGTTTGGACACACTTTGAAATCCTATCTCTGGTGTCACCAGTGTTCTTTTGATTTAGATCACAGTTCAAATCGCCAATTTAGTATGCCAATGTTTTGATGTTTTACTGAACCAGATCTCTTCCAAAGGTTGAACAAAGTTGTTAAAAAATTCTGGGAGATCTGTAGACTACACCCATGAGAATCATCGAGGTACTTGTTTTTACTTTGATCCAAATTGCTTGAATGTTAGGGTTGTCTAGGGATTTTTGGTGTTGCACAAGTATGGTCTGCAATATAGAAAGCATATCCTCCACCAGATCCAGTTGGTCTGTCCCTCCTTATTAGTTTGTAGTTGTTGATATATAATTGCTTGTTTGAAATGGTGACATCCAGCCATGTCTCAGTGATAGCCAGTCAAACCTGAACTAGAAGCATCAAAAAAACGCAAACAAGCAATTTATCACTTAATTATGAAAAATTTATCCAATCCATGTCGTGTATATCTCTAGACACCAATACAATTCATCTCGTGTACATTGCTATTCCTATACGCCCATCCAATCCAGAGAGAGATCTTCTTTTTATTTTTTTATTTGTTGTTTTCGGTCTTTTGTCTGCTGTTCACCAAGCGGTTCTGATAATACGTTTACCGCAAGCTAAAAACGTTTGAATACAGGGACCGCGGAGCGTAATTTTGATTGGGGGGGCGGGGGGGCTAACGACCACCAAATACTGGAAGACCTAGGGGGTTTGGGGACATGCTCCCATTATTGGAGGGGCTATAGCCCCCCCTGCTCCGAGTGAGTTGTCCCTGTGAATATGGTTTATTTATTTCAGGGATGCAAGTCATAAAAAAATAGACACTATTTCACGAAAAAAGGTCACCCAACCAAGTACTGACCAAGCCCAGACGGGTTTGACTGAGTCTGCTCGAAGCCCAAGTTTTTTTCCACTCGACCACGGTTTCACAAAATTTGCACAACAATAGCCGTGATAACAATGCACCAGATAGACTAGAATATTTTCCACTTCAAATCAACGTGCGTTGCTGTAGGTATGGTCTGGGGGCCGGCTGGTTTCTCCCCTGATGCCTCGGCTAGAACATTTTTCTGCGTAATTCGTACACCCAAGGACAGAAGGATTTAATTGCCGTCAGGTCCGAAGTCCATACGACGGCCCAGCTCTGCGGATGTCTCGGGGGTATGGCACTTTTTTTAAAAATTTCTGTCAGTGGACGTGAGTTCAAATCCCATCGTATCCAGATAATATTTTTTTCTTTCTTTTCTTTTTAAATCTGAACTTTCTAATAGTTGCTTTCAGTATCATGATTTAATCTCGGGTTCAAAAGTAAACTGTGATTCCTGCTTTGAAATATATTCTGCCTGAAAAACTTGAGAAAAATTCTATGTACTGCAATTATTTTTTACGAATTTTACCAAGTTTTCTTTATTGCTGTGTTTAATGTTTATATGCTAGTGCAGTCTCTTAGTCTATCAAAAACGTCGAAAAGTCGCCATGCGACAAATACATGATAAACTCTTAAAACAAGTTTAATAAACCGCTAGGTTCATACCTGTTTACGAAAGATTTCTAATCTTTCAATTCATTAACCAGGCCTAGCAGGAAGATTTAGAATATTGTGATTCCTTCGTCAGGGGCTCGTTGATGATCTTCTATATTTGCCAGGTTTGTAAGGATGCGACAAAATATGGTGTCGGATACTCCAAAATATGGTGTCGGATACTCCAAAATATGGTGTTGGATACTCCAAAATATGGTGTCGGATACTCCAAAATATGGGGGTGGATACTCCAAAATATGGTGTTGGATACTCCAAAATATGGTGTTGGATACTCCAAAATATGGTGTTGGATACTCCAAAATATGGTGTTGGATACTCCAAAATATGGGGGTGGATACTCCAAAATATGGTGTCGGATACTCAAAAATATGGGGGTGGATACTCAATAATATGGTGTCGGATACTCCAAAATATGGTGTTGGATACTCCAAAATATGGTGTCGGATACTCCAAAATATGGGGGTGGATACTCCAAAATATGGTGTTGGATACTCCAAAATATGGTGTTGGATACTCCAAAATATGGTGTTGGATACTCCAAAATATGGGGGTGGATACTCCAAAATATGGTGTCGGATACTCAAAAATATGGGGGTGGATACTCAATAATATGGTGTCGGATACTCCAAAATATGGTGTTGGATACTCCAAAATATGGTGTCGGATACTCCAAAATATGGGGGTGGATACTCCAAAATATGGGGGTGGATACTCCAAAATATGGTGTTGGATACTCCAAAATATGGTGTCGGATACTCCAAAATATGGGGGTGGATACTCCAAAATATGGTGTTGGATACTCCAAAATATGGTGTTGGATACTCCAAAATATGGTGTTGGATACTCCAAAATATGGGGGTGGATACTCCAAAATATGGTGTCGGATACTCAAAAATATGGGGGTGGATACTCAATAATATGGTGTCGGATACTCCAAAATATGGTGTTGGATACTCCAAAATATGGTGTCGGATACTCCAAAATATGGGGGTGGATACTCCAAAATATGGTGTTGGATACTCCAAAATATGGTGTTGGATACTCCAAAATATGGTGTTGGATACTCCAAAATATGGTGTTGGATACTCCAAAATATGGGGGTGGATACTCCAAAATATGGTGTCGGATACTCAAAAATATGGGGGTGGATACTCAATAATATGGTGTTGGATACTCCAAAATATGGGGGTGGATACTCAATAATATGGTGTTGGATACTCCAAAATTTGGTGTTGGATACTTCAAAAAAATTTGATCGAAGACTCCAAAATATGGTGTTGGATACTCCAAAATGTGGTGTATGTTGGATACTCCAAATGTTGATCGGATACTCAAAAATATGGCCACCAACTGGTTGGTTCAGTTGGTTGAGCGTCGGACTATCGTGCAGGTTCGTATCGTATGAGAAAGAATCTTTAATTCGGTTTTTTAAAGCGCAACAAAACTCGAGAAGTTACAAGGAACATTGTCTAGTGTCGCCACTGGGTGGCACGATGTCTACGTTACAGTTTAAAACGACTTTTTGTGCTAACAAACAATTAGAGAATCATACGAGACATCAGTAAAATGTTTTTAACTAAATATTTATTGAGTTTTTGTATTTTCTTTTTAATTTCTTAATACCATACGCACACGTGCTTCTTCAAAGGCATTGCTTGGGCTGCCTGTGGTTAACATGGTCAGGGCACTCAAAGGTGACAAAACCGACTTACTCTCCCTCACATGCGATTTTTTTGACACGACCACGAACTCTCGCTTGTATTATTCATCACACTTTCCTAGCCTCAACCCAATGGTATATTTTTCCCGGCTTTTTTTTCCTCTTAGAACTACAATGGTTACAAATAAGAAATCAAGGAGGGGTAGGAGGGTTACCTTTTGTCACCATACCGCAGGCTCATGCCTTTGTCAGCAGTGAGTCAATGAGTCTTTTTATAGTTGGTCTCTTGTTGCATCAGTTTGCATGTGGACACGTATTGCCATAAAAGTACCGGCCAGATCAGGGAAATTATCATTCACAGCCTTCATCCAAGCCAGGATCTTGTGTACTACCACTATATCTTCCAGTATGAAGACTTATACTGTGATCGCAAGCACCTCAAAGCCTCCAATAGGTGAGTTTTTCAAACAGAATTTTGCCGGCTTCATCACGTGTGAACGATTTTACGATCAAAATGTCAAGAAATTTTTGATTTTGTCTGATGATGAGAAACAATAGCTCTTTATTCAAGCCCTAGGTAGATGAACGATTCTGTATCGATGTCAATTTATTTTAAAAATTACCAAAATGATGTTCAAGTATAATTTTTCGGTGATAAGCTTTATAAGCTACGCCTACAATAAAATTATTTCCCAGTACAGAGAGATTGAACAATATTCATATTGATTTTAAGCTCTAATATATATATTTAATGATTTTCTTGCCCGAGTCATAAAGACTTTGCTTCCCTTAGTGAAAGTCGATCATAAACTAGATAAATCAACAACAAAACTAGTGCAGATTTGACAACTCAATGCTCTCACCATGCTATCTTTATAGCAGTTCTATATCTGTATCCAGCTGTTTGAGATTCTTTATTGGTTTAATTATACATTTCAAAATAATATCATATTTCTTATATCATATTTAATCAAGAGAAGTTTAAGATAAATGTTATTATGGGATACCTGTGTCTCCATTCAGATATAGCAGGGGAGGTAAGGGGTATTCACAGGAAATCATGACGCAATTTTTTTATTTTTGTGATCTGTGATGAAAATGTTCTAAACTTCATTAATCGTTAATTTACTTATCTAACTCACAGGCAAATGAAGCTGTGATGTTCTTTTTATGAAACTTGGCACACAGTTACTTCATCATGTTCAAAAAATGAAATTGGGGGTCACTGTCTTCATTTCAGAGCTACAACTTGAGCGAAACTGACTATTTGGAAGGAAATAGCACGCATTCTATTAAAGCGTACTGGGTTTATTAAAACATTAAATAAATCTAAGAAAACAGGGTTCCAATATTATGAAACTTTTTCTGATGTCCAATTTGTTTCTTTATGAAAAGAATAAAAGAAAATAATTATGAAATAGAGGATATTACATGGGCGAGCGGAGATATGAATTTTATCTTCGAGTGGTGAAAAGATCTTGTGCGAGCTCAGAAAGGATGCGCCAAAACAATGCCCGCAAACGTCCTTAAATTTGAACGCTTAATGATTTCTCTGCATGGCATGATTGCCCTCTTTTAATTTTTTGTGAACTGTGCCGAGACCCCCCTTACGTACCACCCCTGATATATTAGCTTGGCTGTAATGTTTTCCCATTTCGCTCCATGTGCCATATCATTCCCTTGAGTATTATTTATTTTGTTTTTAGCTGGCATAAATTTAAGTATAATATACATGAGATTCACACATATTATTAAAATAGGTATATCCTATTTTTACATGTATGGATGGAATAAAAAATATTTTGCTTGCTAAATACATCAATCTGACTTTTCATCAGCAACTCTGTTGACTGCTGAGCATCTCAAGTCCACTGGTGTTGTCAAGGTTGAGCTGGGAGATTCTACAAACCTCAAGCTAAATGAGTAAGAAAAAATGTATTATTTGGATAATAACAACACAAAAAAAAAACAGCCTTGATTCAGATACAGTAGTCAACTGTGCAGAAAACTAGGGGGAATTAACCTCCTTACAATTCATTTTTGGGGTATTTGACCAAGCTAAGCCACCACACTTTTATATTATGTCTTCTTCATTATTGCTGTGGTTCCTCATGGAACTGGACATTTGGGTTGGAAAGTTAGATTTAAGATAATGTTGTTAAAACCGTAAAGACATTGATAGTGTTGTTATCAAAACTGTAATTATCAAAACCGTAATTATCAATTAATGTGCATATCTGTGTTATTTGATAAACAGTATTTTGACCCTGACTGGTGATCACAATGTGTCTCGTCATCTGGCTAGACTTGTTCCAGCAAAAGGACTTTATGGTCAAAACATGATTCAAGCATCAGAGGTAATCTTACCAGTTGACATAATATTCGAATAAACAAAGCAATAGTACTAAACAGCCACACAGTTTTAGATCTTTGTTCCACTGCTAGTGCAAGAAAAAATAATTGCAAGAGAAAATTGTAAGTTAAAAACAGACATTGCCATTGTTGTACTGTCAGCTACAGTACTTATTTAACAATAAGACCTGCAGCCCGAATCGTCCATGAGTCAATATCTAGGATGAGAGGTCTATTGTTCTAGTATAAAACTATTAATCAGTGAAATATATAATAGTTTTTTCCATTAAATAATTGTTTTGCCATTGTTTTTTTCTTTCAAAACTGGCCTTTATTTTCACTACTAGTTGTCTATCACTATTAGAGAATCTGCACCACCACCTGCACTCTTTGCACCATCACCTGCACTCTGATTGGTCTACTAAAGGTCTATCACAAATCCTGCATTCTGATTGGCTGAACTACTAGTGGTCTATAGAGGCTTTGCACCATCATGTGATGGTAGCCATGACAGGAGGCAGGAAAAATAGAGTCTTTTCCCCTGGGAAACTGAATTCTTTCTGATGTAAATCAGATTAGACCAGATTCAATAATTGTTCCTGCCTCCTGTCATGGCTACCATCACATGATGGTGCAAAGCCTCTATAGACCACTAGTAGTTCAGCCAATCAGAATGCAGGATTTGTGATAGACCTTTAGTAGGTTTATGCTAATAAGAATTAGTGGCCTATTGGAA
The DNA here is from genome assembly GCA_964019055.1 of Anthopleura xanthogrammica. Taxonomy (NCBI): domain Eukaryota; kingdom Metazoa; phylum Cnidaria; class Anthozoa; order Actiniaria; family Actiniidae; genus Anthopleura; species Anthopleura xanthogrammica. The sequence continues at coordinate 7,008,603 of OZ025206.1, read as the reverse complement.
GGAAAATTAAACTGAGAGCAGGTTTTTTCTGCTTGTAATGACTGAAAAGTATGTATTTATATATCCAGGTTGACCATTGGCTAGAGTTCTGCAACAGACATCAGAGTAATCCAGAAAAGGCCCTTCAACAGTTAAACAAAAATCTTGCTCCAGTTGCCTACTTGGTTGGCCCATCAATAACACTTGCAGATTTTGCTGTTTGGGGAATGATAAGGGGTGAGAGACTGAGAAATACTAAAATGATATATAATTTAGTGCAGTAAAAAAAATGATAAAAAGTCTGAAAATGGCCATTGTAAAACTGATTTTGTGGTGTATGGCAGTGTTTATGTTTTAGTGGCCATAGATCATGTAACATTTTCCCTTTGCAACTTGATAAATTTGTATTCATAAACAAGTTGTCAAGAATACTATACGTGTGAGAATTAATGTGTTCAAACAGGGAGGTGTTCAAAGAATGGCTCAAAGAATTGTTGGTTGCTAGAAAACCAGTGAATTGCTACCTTTCTCACATGCAATACCTAGGGTACAAGTGCCAGTTGATTGACCAATGTTATGAAATTAATTTATGTTTTGAACCCTACTTGTACAGTACATTTATTACTGTGCTACATATTTGTGTACATCGATGCAATGATATTGAGACATCAAAGTGAAGCAACAATATCTGATTGGTTAACAGGATATAGCTAGCATAATTAAAAGTTGTCAAATAAAAGTCAAAAAGAAATAAAAAACTTGTGGAAGTGCATGACTACAGTATGATGCACCTGTAGCACAATAACATATATATATTAATTATGCATCAATTTTTTTATTACATATTTGTCATCTTGATTTTACTAAAAATGTGACATTATTATAATAAATTGTAATTCTAGGCAATGGAAAGCTCAGTGGTTTACTCAATGGTGGTAGTGATTTTGAGCACGTATCCAGATGGTATACATTCTGTGGTTCTCAGAATCCATTCAGTGTAGTTTCTAAAGGATTGCCAAGCAATAATGAAGGAAAAGAAGCTGCTGCCACTGCAAGTGGAGGCAATATGGGGGTAAATATATGAACTCACACTTTCTTCAAATTCGTACACTCATATTCATAATCGCACTACCAACACATCTGAGTGTTTGGCTTCAGTTTACACAGAAAAATACTGTATTTCTACACGTATAAAAAGCATCTCACATATAAGGTGCACCCCCAACTTGAGCCTAATATTTTATGACTAGCTCAGTAAAAAAAGTTTTAACCAATAACTCACTTATAAGGCACACTATGATTTCCCTTTCAAGATGTCAGCATTTAAAAATCAAAACTTTCTCAAAGCACAAGAGAGAACCAACAAGGCAACTCTGTTCATATACAACCCTGAGTCCAGGGATTGAACCCAGGGTGTATTGGTGAGAGGCAAGCAATCTCACCACTACGTACACCACCATATCATGCTTCAATTTCTTATTCAAAAGTACTAATTCACACCATCAGGAATTTGATTAATGAAGCCAAAAATCCAGACATTGTAGCTAGTTGTCTGCTTCTGATAATTATCAAAATGCTATATATGTAAGAAACAATGGTTTTTATGGATTATTTATTTTTTTATTTTCACAAGACAAAAATGAAGCAAGAAGGCAAGTATGTTGATCTTCCTGGTGCAGAAGAAGGAAAAGTGATAACCAGGTTTCCACCAGAAGCCAGTGGGTAAGTAAATTAATGACAGCACTCACTACAGATAATATAGATTCTGCAGTTTTGAGCTAAATTCTTGAGATTATGTGACATAGCGTAGGGGGTCTGAACCATGAATTTCATATACAATAACAGTATCTTGCCACTTCATATTTATAGATATCTACACATTGGTCATGCTAAAGCAGCACTGCTGAACCAGTATTACAAGAAAATGTACAATGGGAAGCTAATCATGAGGTTTGATGACACTAATCCTGCTAAAGAGAATGCAGAATATGAACAGGTGATGCATTGGTTTTTGAGATATGCGGTCGTACATTTAGTATAGAATGCAGCCTCAAAAGAGACCTTTAAGGGTTGGGGGAGGGTTTTTCAAGGTTAGCCTCAGTTTTCTTTCCTTAGTAAAAGTTGCTGAATTCCAATGCAAGCTGGGAGCTATTATTAAAAAGACTCAATTTCAAAATTTTGAGATCAGCCCAGAGTTCATTTTTGGGGTTTAATATATTAATTATTTGTCCATTTTGAAAAAGAAATAAAACAATTTTTTGATTGTTACATAATATGTATGTTTCTCTTCCGAACAGGTTATTTTAAAAGATTTGGAGATGCTTAATTTTAAATTTGACATGTTTTCACACACTTCTGATCACTTTGACACCATCATTAAATTTGCTGAGCAAATGATTAAAAAAGAACAAGCATTTATTGATGACACTCCAACTGAAAAGATGAGGGAGGAGAGAGAACAAAGGATTAAATCAAGCAATAGGGACAACTGTAAGTATGTTGCTCTATGGGTTAGGTATAAACATTCTTGGTATTTATTGTGGAAGCACTGCTAAATCCCATTTATTTGTTAAGACATGGTCAAATGATGCGAATTTGCCTGCAATGTTGCTTGCAATGGGAAGATGACATGGTCATGTATTCACCCGTGCAACATGTGTGCAACAATGCCAGCAACATCCCTGTAGTAAAAATGAGTTCTACTTTATTTGTAACGTTGGCAGTAACAAGTTTCACCATGTGAACATGTCTGCAATGTTGCTTGCAATGACATGATGCTCTCAGCCAATGAAAGGCAATGATTTTGATTTCATCATCTTTGTAAACTTAGAAATTGGTGACTGTGCCCAGCCAATTTCATGTGTCTCTGTGTCTCTAATTTACTATCATGCTACTATTGTGTCATCTCCACTACAGCTATAAGACCATATGTAACAAACAAAATAAAATATTCTGAGATGTGCTGTTTTTCCTTTATAATTGTAGCTGTTGAGAAGAATATGCAAGACTGGCAAGAGATGAAAAATGGTACAGAACGTGGTCAGATGTGCTGTCTGCGAGCTAAAATTGATTATAGTTCCTTGAATGGAGCCCTAAGAGACCCAACCATCTTCCGATGTAAACCAGAATATCATGTCAGAACAGGATACAAATACAAGTATGGACACAGTTTCTTTCACTTTAAATTAACCTACCTTGTTTTGACACCATATTTTCCAGCAAAAAAAAAACAGGGTCAAAGGTTGGATAACATGTATTTCTAGACCCTACGAATCCTTCTGGGTCCCCCCCCCCCCCCCCCTCAACTGCTACTACCTGGGGCAAGACTGCTGGCCAGCATTGTCTCAATGAAAAAAAATTTTAGTTGCAGGAATTAAAAATACATTTTTTATGTTGAATAATCATGTGTGTAATAATTATTGTTTCACTGTTGTGATAAGCTGTTAAATTAAATTCTGAAATATTTTTATTTCTCTCTCTCCTTTAGGGTTTACCCAATCTATGACTTTGCATGTCCTATTGTAGATAGCTTGGAAGGTGTAACTCATGCGTTAAGAACGATGGAATACCACGACCGTGACCCACAGTATTACTGGTTCCTTGACACTCTTGGTAAATTAAAAAATTGGCACATATCTTAATAAATTTTTACTTTATTTGTGCGGGTTTGAACAAAATATTTTCTTGTTTGTAGGTTTAAGAAGAGTTCATATTTATGAGTTCAGTCGGTTGAACCTTCAACATACTGTCATGTCAAAGAGGAAGCTGACCTACCTGGTGAATGAAGGATATGTCGATGGATGGTAAGTAATATTTTATCAAAGGAGCTTATCTGTTATCAGCCTAGAAGATTTTTCAGATTTAAAATCAAAATTAGATTTAAAATTAAAATTAGAATTGACCCTGGCCATGATCTTCTTATTCTGGTATTATGCACCAGTCAACTGTTGAGACATGAGTGAAATTTTGTTCTTGAGAAAATGGTTTTACAAGGAACTCACTTGGTTCCCTATACCTCATTTTATTGAAGGCATAATTTCCTAAATGCACACTTGCAGCTGGTAGTGGCCCTAGTGGCCCTAGTTGAGAAATAAATGTCTGTCATCAGCCACCAAAGGGTAATAATGTTGCATTTTCTGTTTCAGAATAAACTTTGAAACAAAAATTGAATGATAAAAATATTCTTAAAATCCATGAGAAAACTTCTAAAATATATAAAGAGATGACTTTTCGACATTTCATAACGTCATTATCAAGACAAAAATCTAAGTGAATTTATACTTCGTTTTCACTTAGATTTTTGACTTGATAATGACATTATGCAGCGTACAAACGCCATCTCTTTATATATTTTAGAAGTTTTCTTATGGATTTTAAGAACAATGTAGCGTTCAACTTTTGTTTCAAATTTTCTGTTTTAATGATTAAATTACTCTTATATGGGTGGCCGTAGAGCGGGGCTCCACTGTATATTCATGATGGTATCCGGTACTTTCGCTACCATGTACTTTCGCTACCAGTACCTTCGCTACCAATGACTATGCTTTCGCTACCATATTGAAGTACTTTCACTACCATGTTGAAGTACTTTCACTACCATGTTGAAGTACTTTCACTACCATGTTGAAGTACTTTCACTACCATGTTGAAGTACTTTCACTACCATGTTGAAGTACTTTCACTACCATGTTGAAGTACTTTCACTACCATGTTGAAGTACCTTCGCTACCAAAAATATTTGCAAACCAATAACGTAAAAAAAACTTGATCAACAGTGATAAAACTTTATATCAACATTCGTTAAGCAGTTTAGAGTATTTTTTATCGATCATGACATGATACGAGCGATCAAACAAAGATCGCATAACGACCAAACTGCAGCACGATCGCTACCATAAAAAGTCTGTTGGCTACCAACTTATAACTTCACTTCTATTTAACCAAATCAATGAGAAACTGTTTGTTAAGAAGCTCTCGCATATCGTTATCATTTCTAACTTGCCAAAAATCAAACAAACGAAGAAAAAATCTTGATTCAATGATCAAGGCGACGTGCGACGCCATCTTAGCTTGTTTTCGTGAAATCAACAAGCCTCATCAAGTCACACGTTCACGCTTTTTTCAAATAAAATACATTATGTTTTCTTATTTTCACAAAATTTAAAAAGAAATGATTAGGTGCCTCAGTGTGAGATAAATTGGAAACAGTTATCATATGTATAGACGCCAAAAACTGAACAAACAATCTGAAGTCAACTTAGTTAGATTTTAATAATTCTAGCCGGTATCCGCGGTATTTTCGCTACCAACCCAAAGTTTGTCATATATCTCCGCTTTTACTTATCAAAATATTCAGTATCACGGTTTGTTGTAAAGCTCTAGCTTAGTATAATCGTTTCAAGCAAACGAGAAACAGTTTTTTGATGATAAGAGTTTCATCAACAACCGAGAGATCGCGGCGACGCCTTCCTCCGTTTTGTTATAACGGAATGTGTGAAGTCCGTTCACTACCAAGTAGTGAAATTAGTAGTGACCAAATTTGTAGTCTCTTTGATAGTCTTTGATTATCTCTGTTTTACTTTACAAGGTTATGCTGAAATATATTGAAACGGAGTAAGCCAACAATACCTTTCATATGTTCATATATATGCACTTCAAGTGTATATAACCAATAGTCAAAATTTTCTCATCATAATAATTTGAGAAGACGTTTATCAGGTAATCAAAGACCAATAACTTATCGGACTTGCCAAATTTAAACATAGTTGGTTAGAAATAATAACGATATGCGGGAGCTTCTTAACAAACAGTTTCTCATTGATTTGGTTAAATAGAAGTGAAGTTATAAGTTGGTAGCCAACAGACTTTTTATGGTAGCGATCGTGCTGCAGTTTGATCGTTATGCGATCTTTGTTTGATCGCTCGTATCATGTCATGATCGATAAAAAATACTCTAAACTGCTTAACGAATGTTGATATAAAGTTTTATCACTGTGGATCAAGTTTTTTTTTACGTTATTGGTTTGCAAATATTTTTGGTAGCGAAGGTACTTCAACATGGTAGCGAAAGTACTTCAACATGGTAGTGAAAGTACTTCAACATGGTAGCGAAAGCATAGTCATTGGTAGCGAAGGTACTGGTAGCGAAAGTACATGGTAGCGAAAGTACCGGATACCATCATGAATTGTATGATTATTCTTATTATTATATTAACTAATAGATGAGTTTTTTGATGTTCAAGGGATGATCCCAGATTTCCTACAGTGCGTGGTGTCTTGCGTCGTGGGATGACTGTTGAAGGTCTGAGAGAGTTCATCATTCTCCAAGGGTCATCAAGAGCCACTGTCCAAATGGAATGGGATAAGATCTGGTCAATCAATAAGAAGGTAAATTTTCAACAGTCTTTTGATCGATGGCAGCCAAAAACCCAGACTTCTTTGGCTGTGTTGGTCACATAATAGGCCTTTTGCAACAAACAGTCACGTGACTGTTACTGGATGCAAAAAAAAATTAAGACTTCCTTTATTTTAAAAACTTTTGTGTGATTACTAATGTCATATCCAAGACCTTTTCCAAAATAGTTTTTTTCTCTTATAAGATACTTTCGATTTCAAGATACAAATCCATTTATAGTTTGTTTGCCATCCAACAGAGCCTTCCCCAAGGGACCTTGGGCTGAATTGATTCATTATCAAAGTGTTACATCAGCATGTGATTGTTTGTTGCAAATGGCCTATTATGAAAATGGCTATTTAAGTTATCCATTATTTTAATATTTAAAAAATATTTTGTTTGAATTTTTTTTTAGGTTATTGATCCAATAGCACCTCGATATACAGCTCTACAAAAAGATTCCATTGTTCCTTATAATCTTTCAGCTGCGAAGGAGGAGTTTAAAATGTGCGCACTTCATCCTAAGGTACATATTTACAGTATATACAGATATACAGTATCATTATATGTACTGGACGTTTAGCCAAACCATGTGTTGCAGTCAAATTTGTTTTGTATATTGCATTCTCCTCTCCTTTTTTCTTTTCCTTTCCTATCCTCTCCTTTCTAGCCAGTTTCTTTTTTCTCATTCATTTTTTCCATTTTTATGCATTCAAAGCATATTGATTAATATTAATAACTATTATCCTCAGAACCCTGATGTTGGAACCAAAAAAGTATGGTATTCACCCAAAGTCTTCATCGAAGGTGAAGATGCACAAACATTGTCAGTGGGTGATATGGTCACTCTTATGAACTGGGGAAATACAAAGGTCACTAAAATCAACAAGTAAGTCCACAAACCCGGGGGGGGGGGGGGGGGACTCCGGGAGTAAAGTATCGGGTATGCTCGTCGGAAATTTCCAAAAATACCCCTAAAAGATACCGGAAGTTTTTTCAGAAGGGCGTGGCTTGGTAAATTTCAACCCCTAAGAGATACCACGAAGATAATACTATAAATACTTTAAATTACACTGAGTAATATTCTGAGTTTACGAAGGCATACGTATTGCGTTATTATGCAATGGGCTAGTTCCTTTTTTCAACACCCTAAAAGATACCAGAAAGTGCTGATTTGCTAAACCGCAAATTTAAGACCCTAAAAGATACCAAATCGCTGATTTTTACCCCTAAGAGATACGACGAGCATACCCGATACTTTACCCCCGGAGTCCCCCCCCCCGGTCCACAAATTACTGTTGACAGGGCCACGTGACATTCATGTGTACCAATCTTACTGCTAAACATCTGATCAGCTATGCCACTCAACATCTAACTCATTACCAAAAAGTAAAACTCTACAACTCTCAACTATATACAATCTACAACTGTTTTTATTATAATCAAATCATATAATCCAACACCCATTTTCTTGTAGGAATTCAAAAGGAATGGTTGAGTCAATCGATGGAGAATTACATTTGGACAACAAGGTTTGTATATATGTAATAGACTCCTTGCAGCACGTCGGAATGCAGCTCAATTTGGAGGGCAAAACAATAGGTTCCAATTCTCAGGAGATTAAAATTCTTTTGTTTTGCCCTCCAAATCTAGCTGCATTCCGACGTGCTGCAAGGGGTCTATTATTCTGGAAAGGTCTTAGATTTCATATATCATAAGCCTTTGTTATTCATTGTATATTGTAAAGTGCTTTGATTTTCTTAGGATAAAGCACTATATATAGCATTAAAATATATTTTCTTGTCATTACTACTGTTGTTTGTTCAGGACTTCAAAAAGACAACCAAGTTAACATGGCTGGCCGATCCATCCTCTGCCTCAAACATACCAATGGTGATGGTTCATTTTGATAACGTCATTTCCAAACCCATCTTAACCAAGACAGATGACTTCAAAGATTACATTAACAAGAATTCCAAGGTTTGATAAACAGTACTATTATGACTTGATTTACGTGTAACTTTTGGTGGTAAAATATGGTAGTCCTTAAGCAGCTTTTAAAAACTCCTCGAACTCTTGAAACTATAAAGTTACCTCTGATAAAGCCCTTGAAGAAAACATTAGTCATAGAAACGTCCTTGTATTAGTACTTAAAAAAAATTAGTTGTGACTTAGCAGTTCAGTGATAACATAGCCCACTAGAAGGAGTAAGGCTTAGGTCAAACGTCGAACTTCACATGAGCCGCACGCATTGAAAACAATGGATAATAAGGAGTCCTTCTTTGATGTCCTTCTTTTCTTTGTGTCCTTCTTTTCAATGCATTCGGCTCATGAGAAGATTGCATTGAAAAGAGGGGTTTTTACACTTTAAACAATCCTTTAAAATTTTGGATTGTTTCAAAGGAACCTTACACACGACTCCACAAGCGACATTTACTCTTCTGTTATCTGTGGAACACATTTTTTTTAAGCCGAAAGGGATTATATTTTATTAACTTTTTTCCCTCGAGAAGAATTTGAACTCCGAAATTTCGACTAAGAGTGTTATTCTTATTGTTCTGTAGACCGAGACTCTTCTCTTCGGAGAACCAGAGCTTGCCAACCTCAAGAAGGGCGACATCATCCAGCTACAACGAAGAGGGTATTTCATCTGTGATCAGCCGTACGAACCTCCAAGGTATGTTTGCTGGGTTATTTTATGAACCAGAATGGTTAGTGGAGCCAGTAAAAATCATGTACAAATCAGTAAAAATAATGTACAAATCGAAATGGAATTTGAATGTGAAGCAGAGTCTGGGGATCGAACTCGAGACCCAAGACTGCATGAGGTGAAAAGCGAGTGTACTACTACTACACCACCGGCCCTTGGTTCCTTCCTATAGTAGAAGACATCTTGTATGGTTATCATGGATTACGATGTCAGCCCATCACAAAAGCAAACGATCTAAAAACCCTGACCATTATTTTGCCGTTGCTAACAGTTTTGGATATTTGTTTTCTTGACGGCGTTAGTCGTCACACAGGTCGTGAAAGTCCTTGTGTATTATTCTCAATCCCTGATGGACACACCAAGCCACAGACCACAGGAGGTGCTAAACCAGCAAAGGTTTGTAGAAGGCTGGGACAAATCCTTGTTTCCGTGAAAAATCCTTGAAGTCATCTTAGGAGACCGAAAACGATCTTAGTAATTCTCAAAATGATACTGCTGTGTTCCTTGTTTCTCGTACATTTGTATGTTGAGTCCAGCTCGTCTCGATAGGAAATTAGTAACGGGTCCAAACGTTTACTACAACGCCGGTTTTGTTATGATTAGGAAAAGCACAGGACGACTTTTGGCACTACCATGGTAATATGCCGTAACATTGAAAAGACTACCATCAGTAGAGAGGTTTACGCATGAGTGGGAAACGGTACGGCAAATCCGTAGTCGTACTGTATCTTACCGTAACTACTCGTTGTGATTGGATGCTTTCTGGAAGACAATGGGAAGCCATTACGGTGTTACGGCATGTCGAACCGTGTTGATGAAGGCAAAGTATGTTACAGTAGTTCTACGAATTTGCCGTATCTTTTTCGAACTCGTGATGAAAACGCATATTATAAAACAAAACTGTGTACAACTTAACAATTACTTTAAAATGTTTTTGAACATGAATGTTTTTGTACTATTCAATTCAAATTGCTATCCCCGATGAGGTTGAAGTTGAAAGAAAACCTGTCATGGCATGAAAATGTTAGAGGGATACCAGGCAGTCCCATCCGGTGATGATTGTTCGCTACACATCTTGCACCGTCACGGTCAGGGAGAAGTCTGTGCCACTTAATTGGTTTAAATAGTTTTATCTTTCTTTTTCTTTTTTTAATTTAACGGGAGTTGGTGGCAAAAGCCAAGGAGGAACACCCACTGCGTCTAGGAAAAAAAATGATTGGTTGCTATGGTTACATTCTATAAGTAAAATAGTGTTGCCATAGTTATATGACTTTAAATATATTTGAATCTGAGGAGAGTAAGTTGTGCAGTTTTATTCGTATGAATAAAATTATATTCCCACAAAATACACTCCGAACAACTGAGCAAATACTAACGTAATTTCATTCAGTCGATTTTGGTAACATTAAAAACACTCTACTTTCCTTCAGAACGTTATATTTCTTGGTGTTTTCTAAGGTATAGTAGCCATTTTATTGTCTTTTTGATGAACTATTTTGATTTGAAATGGTTCCTCTGTGACTTCTGGTACCTGCCACGCTACATGTTATTCATTTTATTGTTCTTTTGAGTTGAGAGCCGGGTTCCACAATACGGGCTGTTAGTTGTACTTACTTCAAGGCAAGGTTTCTCGTTTTATCTTATACTTGAATTCGATTTATTTATATACGTTTTATTAGTTTTTAAGTTCTGATTTATCACAGGTTTTGTATGAAGCTAGAATTATCCGAAGAATCTCCGAGTTCACCATCTTCAAACTGCCGGGGAAATTTGTATTTTATTCACTTGAAACTAGACTTTAGAATTCTATTTTATAGAGCTAAACAATAGAGCTTAGAATTTTACACGACATTTCTCCTTCTTTCTTCTAATGCATGTGATATTTGAATTCTCTCTGAGATGAGTCCTAGTATTCGAGAATTTTTATAATTTATTACTTCGTTACGTTGCTATCTTATGATAGAAAGAGCCGGAATTTTAGCAGTCGAAGAAATTTTCATCGAATATTATTCTTAAAGCGATACAACAATGTAAAATTTCAGATAAAGTATAAATTATGACAATATTGGTATTGTATAAAATATAATATTAGTAATTTGAAATTCACAGAAAACATTCATTTTTGATCTCTTCGGATTCTCTCACTGTATGTGTTTGTATTGTTGTGCTTAAAAGACCCACGTGTGAGTTTGGTTGCGACTAGAAAAAAATATTAATATGGCTTCAACCATTTTTTTTTCAGGACGAGAATAGTAAGAAGGAGAAAGGAAATAAGAAAGAACAAAAGAAACAGAACAACGTCGTCCAAGTAAAGCCGAGTAGTGCATCTCCAGAGGCTGTCGAGAAACTAAAAGCTGAAATCACAAAACAAGGAGAGCTAGTCCGTGAACTGAAGACGAGTGGAGCTGAGAAGGTAATCCAATTACTAGAAAGAGAACACCACGCCACTTCTGGAGGGGAGAGTCTATCCTTTATACAATCAAAACAATAATGGCATTTTCAAATAAACTTATCGAAGTCTGAAACAACCTCTGGGTTGAACTAGGTACGGATAACTCACAGACTAACTTTACATTTTTCTAACTGTTACCACAGGAGAAAGTGAGTGCTGCTGTTGCTGAACTACTAAAACTGAAAGCTTCATACAAAGAGATGACTGGGGAAGACTTAGCGGCGGCTGGGAAAGGAAAAAAAGAGAAAAAGCAAGAACAGAAGAAAGATGAGAATAAGAAACAAGAACAAAAGCCTGTTGCTGCTGTTGTATTGAGTAAAGAAGCCGAGGAGTTGAAAGATGCCATCAATAAACAAGGTGATAAAGTACGACAGATAAAGACAAGTGGTGCTCCAAAGGTAAGAATGCGACTGTACTTCAAGAATGATAGGGAATAATTAAGAAACCTATGGTGACAAAACGGTGTCATCTTTGTCGTGTCATATATTCACTGGTCACTCGTCGTATTGCTAATACTCAAGCTCATTTATACACAATAGTCTAAGGACATAGCGTAATGAATATGATACAACTCAAAACACTGCAGTGCTTGAAGGGAACTCGGGGCAATACTGCCAAATACATACAACGGCTATCTTGCATTGTGATTGGCAGTATTTTCAATATAGTGTAGGATAAAGCACAGTGTACGACATAGAAAAAATGTGGGTCATTTTGTTGCGCCTTTATGCTGCACAAATAAGTGTAAATCCCTGTTTGAATTCATGTAGTTTGTAGCTGTGGACGTCACAACGTAACATTTACCCGATGACCTTTACTTTCTAGGACCAGGTTGACGCAGAGGTAAAAACCTTACTAAGTCTCAAAGGTCAGTACAAAGATCTGACGGGCGAGGATGTGGCTGGTGGCGGCAAAGGAAAAAAGGATAAGAAAGACAAGAAGAAAGATGCAAAACCCGAAGAAAAGAAGAATAAGGAAGCGAAAAAAGCAGACAAACCTCAACAGGAACAAAAAACTGGTGGCGCTGGAGATGATGGTGGAGCAAAGAAAATCACAAGGTAGAGTTACTTGTGTCCTTATACCATTGCATTGACTGTACTGATCCAGAATCACCCAGCGCTACTGAACCCTTACTGGTTTCTTATTGGTCCATTTTGTACAATTGATAGGTTTTACTTACTCATTTCCTGTCTCATGTGGAATGTCTATCAGCTGAATTACAAGTTTTCGTTGTTTTTTGTGTGTGCTCATTTCAAACCTTGTGATGCCACTCTAGGCTGTTGATTCTTTCATGTGTAAATATTTTAATAAAAGAACATTTCTCAAGGGAATGTCATGTTGTCTGAAATGGGCAATAGAGCTGTTAAGTTGTGACGTATTTCCGGGTCTAACTGGTCACAAAAACCGATAAAATACAGCGAAAAATGTTCTCAATGATTTAACCTCCACTTGAAAAAGTTAGAACTTTGAACAAAAAATCCTTTCATGAAGAAAAAGTAAGAGTGACAGTGGCTGAGTGACAGCACATGGTGGTCAGTGGGTGTTTGACCAAATTTTGGAGCAGATAATGAGATTCAAATACTTTGATTAGCTGATTGAGCAATTTAGGCAGTTGTACTCATTTTGTCTCTATTTAACTAACAGGTTGGGTTTGGAAGTCAAGAAGAACGAGAACCTGAGTGAATGGTACTCCCAGATCATCACTAAGTCAGAAATGATTGAATACTATGATGTTAGTGGGTGTTATATATTACGGGCGTGGTCCTATGCTATCTGGGAATCCATCAAAGGTATGACATACTAAAATCATATTGTAATAAAATGTCCATTTTATCGAGTACAGTTTTGTGTACGTTGTAGATACTTTCCTAATCTACTCCTTGTTACTTGTATTTTCTCGCCTGAGGACTTGTGTGGTATTCTATCATTGTATGCCACTTAAAACCATTGCGGGCGGCATAACTAGTATACAGCTAGGTAAAGGGTTTGTTGCATGTTGCATGCTGCACACCAAGCCCGAAATGCGGTGATTGGCGAATATGGAATTTGCCCAAACTTTGTCTGCAAGTTTTTCCGGCATATTTTCTTCTGTGCTAACATTATTTAACATTTACTTATGAGTGTTATATATTTCAAGCTTAGTAGCAATATGGAGCACCGAAATGTTTTTTCAACATGCAGCATGTTGGGCAAAACCAACCTGAACGTTTTTGAAATGACTGCATATAGTTAATGTATATGTATATTTCTCGTTTATGATTCTAGCATTCTTCGATACTGAGATCAAGAAACTTGGTGTAGAAAACGTGTACTTCCCAATTTTCGTGTCTCAAGCAGCTCTCGAGAAGGAAAAAGACCATATCGCTGACTTCGCACCAGAGGTAAGACGGTTAGGTGACGTCATGTGTGATGAAGTGCTACAGGCTGAAACCTTTGTCTTTACTCTCCACCGACGACAGAATACTATTCCAACCGGACGATCACACTCCGCATCAATCCATAAGTTTATTTCTGACCTGTTGTTTTCTTAATAATCTGTTTTAGGTTGCCTGGGTTACGAAGTCTGGCCAATCAGAGTTGGCTGAGCCAATAGCTATTCGACCTACTAGTGAAACAGGTAATGAAAAACTTAGCCAAAGGGAATATTTTAGACGAGGGTAAAAGTTTTTTTGCATTCGTTATAGAAGAACTGAGGAAAAAAAACTATGAATGAAAGAAGGGAGGGAGGAAGAAGAAGAAGTGTAGGAATAAAATAGTAGTACCGTGAAGAATTCAGTTTTTTTAATTAAAATTAAATGTTTTTTTCCCGTATCGTATGAATATTTTTATGTTCTTACAAATGTTTCTTGTAGTGATGTACCCTGCTTACGCCAAATGGATACAGTCACACAGAGATTTACCTCTAAAATACAACCAGTGGAACAACGTCGTGGTAAGTACACCAAAGGAATCTAGGTTCGTCATTCAGTTACTCGATGCAACAAAACATTATAAGCACAGAGTTAGATTCATTTTGCCATGTTGTTTTTCTGTTTCAGCGATGGGAGTTCAAGCATCCTCAACCATTCTTACGTACTCGTGAGTTTCTGTGGCAGGAAGGTCACACGGCCTATGCTGATAAAGAAAGTGCAGTAGATGAGGTATGACAGCTGAAAATCTAATTGAAGAATGTAGCATAACAACTGCAAGACAAGTTACAGACATTTCCTTGAGAACAAAGACCTTTCTCAATCAAGCTGTATTTTGGGGTATTTTTGCTGTATTTCCTTGAGAACAAAGACCTTTCTCAATCAGGCTGTATTTTGGGGTATTTTTGCTGTATTTCCTTGAGAACAAAGACCTTTCTCAATCAGGCTGTATCTTGGTACTAAAAGTCTCAAAAGCTGAACTTTACGTTATGAAATTCCTGTCCACCACCCATTCTAAAATTCTTTAGTCAGTTTTTCAGACATTTTCCTTGACAAAATAGAACCTTTCTTTGCAGCAGTACAGTCATTGGTGTCGTTCCCAGATCCTCCCTGGCCCAAGAGGATATGGGACCGATACAAATGACGGCTGCTTTTTTCCTGGTTTTCGTTTTTGACTAATTTCAGTTTTGTTGGTCTTGATATTCAGGTCCATACAATCTTGAATCTTTACACTAGTGTCTACACGGATTTGTTGGCCATTCCTGTTGTGAGGGGACGAAAGACTGAGAAAGAAAAGTTTGCAGGAGCTGATTTTACCACAACTGTAGAAGCTTACATATCAGCCAGTGGTAGAGGAATCCAGGTAAAGCTAAATACGGATATTATTATTCAATTTTTATTTTTATTACTATTGAGGATCTTTATTATACTTATTGTTTCGTGATTGTAAGGGCACTGAGACCCAGTTGTGTTGCCTTAGAACTGTTTTTTATTATAATTATCATTATGATTATGATTATCATTATGATTATCATTATCATTATGATTATCATTATCATTATCATTATCATTATCATTATCATTATCATTATCATTATCATTATCATTATCATTATCATTATCATTATCATTATCATTATCATTATCATTATCATTATCATTATCATTATCATTATCATTATCATTATCATTATCATTATCATTATCATTATCATTATCATTATCATTATCATTATCATTATCATTATCATTATCATTATCATTATCATTATCATTATCATTATCATTATCATTATCATTATCATTATCATTATCATTATCATTATCATTATCATTATCATTATCATTATCATTATCATTATCATTATCATTATCATTATCATTATCATTATCATTATCATTATCATTATCATTATCATTATCATTATCATTATCATTATCATTATCATTATCATTATCATTATCATTATCATTATCATTATCATTATCATTATCATTATCATTATCATTATCATTATCATTATCATTATCATTATCATTATCATTATCATTATCATTATCATTATCATTATCATTATCATTATCATTATCATTATCATTATCATTATCATTATCATTATCATTATCATTATTAGTACTCCAAAGGCGTGGCAGGATACTTGGGTGTGGGTGTGGGTATGGGTTGGTTGGTCCCCCTTCCCCACACGAGAGACGTACTCGCCCCTCGCCCTCAGCTCTAATCACCAGTGATTTAGCAAGTGCGACTTGGCAGAAGTCTAGTGAGAAGCTTGTAGCTCGTTTCTTATACACCTATCTCAATTATCTCGTGGCTTGATGTTTAATCAAAGTCATTCAAGGGGAGGGTGGTACGCATGGATAACTTTGGTCTGCAAGACCAGCAGTTACAATGATGATGAAGATGATGATTATATAAAGAGAACTTTATTATTTTAATGCCCGCGTGTTGCACTTTGTTTCACAGGGTGCCACATCACATCATCTTGGCCAGAACTTCTCTAAGATGTTCGACATTAGTTTTGAAGACCCAGATCCTGAAAGTCAGGTACCGAGACATGGAATTCCATCTTCTTCAAATTCCATATGCTAAAACGTTTTATTTTCTGTTGTTCAGGAGAAGCGATACGTGTATCAGAATTCCTGGGGTATAACAACAAGAACAATTGGAGTCATGACTATGGTACACGGAGATGATCAAGGTCTAGTACTGCCACCACGGGTGGCCACAATTCAGGTAACGTCTTTTCGTCCATTCTACGCGTTTCCGGTTTTTACTAGCCTGCGTCACATCCGGAAAAATCCGAGGTATTTGTCCGGATGTGACGTAGGTTAGTTTTTACCTGCACTCAGTTTTCGTTGAAGAAAATTTAATCGATAAATTTCGACATAAAATTGATAAAATATAATGGATAAATTGAGATTTAGGAATATCAAAATTTCCAATTCAAAAATAACCTAACCAAATTATGTTCCCCGGACCTGCCTAATTTCTCTTGTTCCAATGAGATCACGTGATCATTTCCCGGCAAATGTCCATTCCCATAATACTAAGGGGACAAAAAATAGTTATTGCACACCCGGTATTAGATCACTTGATTATTTCCCGCCACTCTGAGGGGATGCCAAATAACCATGATACGTCCGCGATTGGGTCACGTGATTATTTCCCGCCATTTTCATTGGAACCAGACCAACCTCACTGCTAGCTACTGCCCTGTACATACAGTAAGCTATCTGTGACTAAAATGTTTTCACCAGTTTAATCCTGTTAATTCAAGAACCCTTATCTAGAATCTTTTATCATCTGTGACTGATAATGAACGTATAACAGGTGGTTATCGTACCGTGTGGAGTGACAATAACCCTGCCTGACAAGGACAAGGAAGAACTGTTCAACAAGTGTGCAGAATACGAGTCAGCACTAAAACAAGCATCGATACGAGTCAAAGGTGATTTCCGTGAGAACTACTCACCGGGATGGAAGTTCTACCACTGGGAGCTCAAGGTAAGATGGCCGTTGGGTTGTTAACCCCCCGGGGTTCATGAACTGGGCTTATAAGGTTATGACCCCGATTAATGAATATGTGTTAGAAGGAAGTGACATGCCTTGTGATTGAGGGCTTACTGAAAGGAAGTGGACTTAATGGCTCGAACATGTAGAAAGATTTATATAAAACAAATGTACCATGCATGCGAGAATTTTACTAAATTCTGACTTGACTGGAAGGCTTTAATCAGTAGTTACTTCATGGTAATAAAATAAAGAGACCTTGATACATTGATATTTGGTACAAATGAAGCTCTTACTCGAGCAATAAGCCTAGCATATGCGTGTGAGGATTAGGTTAAGGTGTGTGGCCAAGAGAGCAGCTCTTAAACCACTCAAAACACAATCTACGACAATTAATCTTCCCATTCCTCTTGACATGTTCTCTGACTTGGTGGGTGTTACTTGAGAATGCTGCGCTTCGGTGGTAGTACATATAACACAATATTATAACTCAGTTATAACTGCATGCATTATGAGAGCACACGCGCGCGTTCTATTTATAATTGGTATCCAAAAGAGCGGCTTTTCAATTTTTTTTGTAATGGAAAAAATCTTGCCCGCCATATTGTGCCCAGTTATAAAGCACGCGAGGATTTGACAGAATACGAAACTGAGAAGTGTTGTGAAGCACTCCCCGCTACTCACTTTCTCCTAACACTTCTCTTGTGTTCTGAGAATCCTTGCATGTTTTATAACTATACACAGCATGCGCGCGCGTTTACTATGATTGAAGAAATTAAAAAACGCGCGCGCATGCTGTCTGCAGTTATAACGCATGCGGGGTGATTGGCAGAACACGAGGGAATTGTGCGGTGAAGCACGAAGCGTAGTTTTAAAATCAGAACGCAAGATTTATAACAGTTATTTTATACTGCTTCTCAAAAAAAGACAATTATGCACAAAATTAATAAATGTTGAAATATTTATGAATGTATATTTTCGAAATATCTAGATATGAGAACTTTGTGAGATCCAGCCATTGTTCCTTCGTTAGTTCATCGATTTTGTTTCTATTTATTCAGGGTGTGCCAATTCGTATCGAAGTTGGACCTCGTGATGTTAAGCAAAATCAAGTTGTTTTAGTGAAACGAAACGACAAAGGCAAAGTAAGTGCTCATGCTTGGTTTACAGCCTGTTTTGTTTTTATTCTTTTACATGTAATTATTCTCACTCTTGTGTTGCTTGACACTCGCTACATTGTTTGTTATTGATCGAAGCACCCAAAAATCATCTACTTTGAGGTTTAAAGTGTGGTCTAAGTATGACAAAATTATTCCCAGTCTTGTATTCGGGTAGTCTCCCCGCAAACTACCACAAGCAGCCGTTTTTAGAGTCGTCACGCAACACCTTAAAAACGGCTGCGGCTAGTATTCTGGTTAACAGAGATTTCCAAGCCTGGAGACGAAGGACAATAAAGAAAGCCGCGCCTTGTCTCCTAAGCAATAAATAATCTCAGTAGCTCACAGCCAAGGCACCCTTAACACAAACCCCACTCATCTTGAAAATCCTTCAAAGACTTGATATAATTCTTATAAAATTCCCACCTTGTCTCCATGTGGTAGCAATGAATTCACGTTTACCTTCAAAGCGCTCTCATCAAGACTTTATTAAAAACAGACTCTTGATTATAAGTAGTTGGTAATGAGGTGTGGACACAGAGGGTGGTCGCTGCAACAGTTCTTTTACCAGCGTTCCCCTCGGCTATTAACAGATGCCCTTTGCACTACTTCTCAGATCAACTCAATATGAGAGAGAAAACAAAATAATTTCATTCTCTCTAAAATCGAAGGTTCTTAAGTCAAGGTATTTTGTTGTTTTGTCTCCTACTATTGTCGGAGTCGCACAAGGGAATGTAAATTGTAAATTGAATTGTAAATTGGTCTAAATGAAGTGACGAATGTTGAGTGACTTGAGATTGACCACTGCTAAGTCTTAGCGTCGTCTGTCTTTGTCCGTAATGGATTGTGAAAGGACAGAGCAATATTCCTAATGTCTCGTCATACGAGCCACTCCAGGTATATGCCTCGGGTACATATATCCAAATTTAACAACTGACTCTCTTTGTTAAAGGAAACGGTCCAAAGCGCAAACCTGGTAGATCACGTGAAGGAGACTCTTGAGAAGATCCATCATCAAATGTATCAGAAGTAAGTTGTGACCCCCACTTGGATGAAAATAGTTTACTAAAATTGTGAAAGCGCGCATAAGTTGTGATTATGCAAATCAGGGGGGGGGGGCATGTCCCCCTCTCGATCACACGATTATTCCAGTTTAATATCACCACAATATTGAGATAGTAACGCGCAGAAATTGTGGTCATGCAAATCAGGGGGGCACATGCCCCCCTGCCCTCTCGATCTCATAAGCCGTTCACACGATTATTCCAGTTTCATATCACCACACTTGATATAGTAAAAGTATCTAGTATCTCAGATAACGTCACGTATCAGAGAGGAAGACCAAATCCACTTCAATTTGCTAATGAAGCTGGTGATAAAATTATCGAGCGACATTTGTTAAGGAGTTTGTCTGGAAATGACTTATCTAACTCTTCTAACCAGACTGTTGGTATGGGACTCCAAAAATATGTAGACTTCCTCTCCTTGGCTTTATAGTTATAGCTAATTTTGTTTTGTTGTCTCTTGTTTAGAGCACAGAAAGACCTTGATGATCACATGACTGTCACCACTAGTTGGAACGAGTTTCTTTCGATGCTTGACAACGGAAAGGTACTGTCCAATACAATCATCTAAAAACGACATTATTCTGGGTTGTAGCTATATTATTCATAGTATTACTGATGTGGTTCTAGATTATCCAAGCACCATTCTGTGGAGAAGTTCCATGTGAGGATAAGATCAAGAAAGATAGTACGAGGTTAGTAATATCACAAATGCAAGGAAAGGGATGGGAAAATGTGGGAGAAAGGAAAGAAGGATGAATGGATGGAAGGAAAGAAAAAAATGAAAGGGTGGAAGGAACGAAATAAAGAAGAAGGAACAACAACAATACAGGGAAAAGAAAAGGAAATAAATTAGTCCCACAGACTTTGAAATAAAGTACCCTTCTTAACAAATTGTTTCCTATTGTTGTTGCTCATCAGGGAGGAGTCGTTGGAAGCAGGTGCTCCATCCATGGGTGCTAAGGCATTATGCATCCCCTTCTCACAACCAGCACAGATTACACCTGACACCAAGTGTGTCCATCCTGATTGTGGTCGGCCTGCCAAGTGCTATACTCTCTTTGGACGAAGCTATTAACATCTAGGGAGTTTGCAGTTCGATGAAATATCGAGTACACATGTAGGACATTGGAATCACAACCAACACACCGTTCATGCTTTTCTAATGTTTTTCTGTATGGTAATAAGTGCGAAAATAAAGAATAACTTTGAATAATAGGACTGCATGTCTTTTTCTTCAAAGTGTGTATTCATATGCAACTGCATTCGTCATAATTTTTGTCATCCAGCAAGTTTTGAAAATACTATTCGCGCAAGCATTCAAAAGAGAAAGAAATTTAAAAAAGTATCTGGCCGCCATGATGGAGGACTACACACAAAAACCCAGTAAAAAAGCTTTCGGTGAAGCCATCTAACATGGCAACTATTGTAAGATGCCACTTGCCAATCGCGTTACAAATTATGTGGCCTCCATGTTGGAGGACAACACAAAAATACAATGCTAACGCATTCAGTGAAGCCCTCCAACATGGCAACTATGGCACATCACTTGAATATTACGTCACAAAGTATCTCGTCCATGTTGAAGGACTACCACAATCGATTTTCTAGACGATTCACAATTGTCTAGAAAATGGGTAGAAAAACCACGACCATGGTTACTCCAACGAGTAATGAAAGACGTAATGATGGCGTGTTGTCGATAGGTCAACAAATCCTTTCAGCATTCACTTTAGCACGAGTTTTCATCTTAATTGGTAAGTCTAATATTTCAAACAAGGCATACAAGAGACCATCAAGGAACATTCCTTCTTACACCAAACTAGTGAATCCGCTACTTATTGGACGTTGACCAAGTCACGTATAGGACTCGTGGTCAGCTATCATTTCCTACAGGAGTGAACAAGCTAAACACTGCTATCATGCTTTCAAGGTCAGTGGGGCTGTGAGATCAGTTTTTTTTAACCGAGGGAATAGAGCGCTATTGAATGGGATGGAAGTGTGTCGCCACCTCCACAACCTTTAAAACCGAGTCAGTCCTGGCTGCCTTTACGTTGACATGCAATCTTTCAACGCTTGTAATTAGGGGGGAAAAAGGACTTTCTAGCATACGACTAGACTCTCTAAAAAAATCCTTCTTAGAGGAAAGTTTGGGAAAAGTCTCCTTAGCAAGTCACGCTACCCGAGCTTCAAATCTCACGAAAAATGTGCAAAGCCCGTACTGACTGCAGCCCTGATTCTCAACCTTAGTCACGTCCATAGCTTGGACCATTTGGTACCTTTGTTTTCATTGTGTGTTTTCTAGAACCCCGTCATTCCGATTCTACTTGAGTAAGTTCTTGACGCGGTAAGACGTACTTTATAGGTCAGCCCTTTTCAGCTCTGTTATGACTGGAGGCAGTGATGTTTACTGTAAATCAGATTTTCGTTCAAGAACTTTTTCCAAACAATTTCTTGTGCAAGTTGAGCTGAAAGCAAAATTTAGTCTTTTATTTATACACTGTCCCGTGAATGATTTATATAAAATCTACGAGCTCAAACTATGGAAAAGTAAGTGTGAGAGGATAATCCAATTTAGCTTTTTTGTTTGATAGTTTTTATCGAGTTGATAAATAGTTTTCCATCCGTTCAACAACTATAGATGAGCCTTCCGGTCTGATGATCTGTCAGATGCGACAACTGTCATCACTGTGTCGGTGAACTTATGAAAGGATTATTATGCTTATTAATCTTATTAGTACATGCTTTAGTTAGTTAATTGCAGTTGTCACATCAGAACTTTCCATTCTTTTTCACTTTCCAAGGGATGCCGTACTGCAATCCCCATAAGTAGTATTCCATGTACTTGAAAAAGCTATTAAACTTGTCAACCTTATGCAATGTTAGAATTAATCGTAAAATCATTATAAATGCCTCAAATCTAGTCAAAATATGGGCGCGTCTTTAAAGTGGAAAGGAAAAGAGCGAAGATCTTCTTAGGGCGGACATTTGAGGTTTGTAGGAATCCGTAAAATTTTTCTCCTCTCGCGAGATCATTCGTGCCAGAAGTTACTTTTTTAGGAGATTTTGGGAACCGCTACCGGTGACTTGGCAGAAATCCACTCCTCGCTCTCTCTCTCTCCTCTTTGGCAAATAATCCGACTCCTCAACTTCACCAAAATCGATCGACGATGCCTCGCGAGAAAAATCTTAAGAACTCCTTCTTGACAGCCATGCCTTGGGCATCCATCACACGACTCGAAGATCAGTTTGAGGAACAAAAGCGTCATTATCTCACGGCTTTTTTGAATACTTGGAGCCGAGATAAAGCCGTAAGGATATGATGGTCAGATAATGGTATTGGCTGCGAGGTGATTCAGATTACATCAACACGTCTCAGGTTACATTAGTCGAAGTTATCACACTAGCGGGAAGGAGTGAGTCTTGTTCAGTACTGAAGTAGTTCAACTCACAGCCAAATTTGTAGCTCTTTACTCACGAATCATGAAGTCTTTTCTGGCAGAAATCTTAGGGGTTGTAGTGACTGGACTGTTGGTTGTGGTAAGTATGATTCTTGCAGGTATTTCAGGCCCATTATATTATGACACTATCACTGCTGTGCTGAAGAACTATTTGACAAGAAAAACGAAAGGCGCTATTCCTTCTGATTTTCTCTCAATGCTTTCAAATCAATAAGCGATCTTCTTAAGATGTTTAGCGATATTTAAATAATAGCCAATATTAATTCATTAAAGCTGTTGTAGCTTGGGAATTAGAAACATCGTTGCCGTAGAATTCTTTTGGCACTAGGCGTCGAATACTAGGTACTTCGAATTGCTTCAGCAAATTTGAATTTTCAAAGATCTCCTTTCTATAGCATCATTGTTGAACATGAATTGTCCCTCACAGTAAGAAAGGTTTCAACTTCTCGGTGTTGAAATTAGGAAAGTAAGAGGATTTCTACAGCATGAAGTTTTTCTAGATTCGAATATCAGATCACTATTATTGTCAAAAGGTAAATCCCCCGTGTGATTTTTTTGCTAACAATAACAAAAAGGTCTTGTATTCTGTTGGCCTCCACACGTTCTCTCTCAAAAAAACTCGCTATCTTTGTCTGTAAGCTTCGACGAAGAAGGAATGGCTAAAATACACGAGTTGTAAGACAACAGTAGTGTTAAACGACGAGTTTTCACAAAGGAAATTCAAAAACTGTCGATAACTGCATTGATATTATCTACCATCACGCGAACTTCTTCTTTTTCTTTCAAACGACCCTCTTGTAGCTTTAATTTGGTAGACCATAGCTTTGACCTTTTCAAGTCTATCATTTACGTCCCATAACGGGGCTTCTTTGTCTCTCGAAAGAATCTTATTGAGAGTTGAAGGCTCACAGCAGGAGCATCTTGAAGACAGCATAAATTGAAGTTCTCTTTTTATCCTCATCTTGTTTAACCAAAAACGGCTGTAATCTTCCGACATAATATATTTTAATTTTGGCGAATCGTGGGAGTGGTCCTTGAAATTCCCCTCGTGGGAGGTGTTTGTCCTCGAGGATATTTACGGGTCAAAACTCTGAATTCTTCTGTCTTTAAACAAACTGATGCTTATCGGGTAGTAAGTTCTTCGGGTTTTTTACAGTTCTATTTAGCCAAAGATGGCTCTTCTTCCCGCCAAAATTAAGAACGTTTTCGATGACTCTCTCAGTAACGTGTTCACGTGATTAAAAAATTCCACAACCTAAAAAAAATATACGTAGAATTTTTTAGCCTTTCTTTTGGAATATTTACTCAAGCTTCCGTTTCTATCAGCTTTTATATCAGTCGGGTTTATGTTACTAGAACTAAAGTAAATAAAGTGATCGACAGGCATCCCAAAAACGAGGTAGCCGACACATGGAATTGATTTTAAATGAGTAAATGGTTTCCCTATCGTTCGCTATTCCTTTATCTTCTTCGTCGCGCTTGCTCTAAAATTACTGCTGAAATTATGTTTTCGTTTTCAACGGGGAATAATATCGGGATCAGTGCAGTGTTTTTAGTGTGTGTCTGTCATCATGACACCACAGATGTGAGATAGGAGATTTGTGGGAATTTATTCGACGCACAGGAAGAGAAAATGAACAATGGAAAATATTTACGATGATTGATTCACGCCGCGCGCGCGTAGCCACCGCGTTGATCGATTGAGCGTTGCGCGCGAATAGCTTTTGTCACACTAAAGGATAGTGACCGTCATGTTGCTAGGAATCGAACTGTACTTGAACAGAAAACCGGCATACAAAGACCAATTTACCCGCGATTTTGCTGGTACTAGACATATTTAAAGAATTTCAAACAAATGGATAATCGCACGGTGTTTATTTGCCGATAATAATCGCCAGACATCATTAGTTAACAGTAAAAATCCAATCGTGGCCTTGATCGAACTTAGACCTTTAAATACTATACGACGTAACAATTTGATTTCATTTCCGGTTTTCACTTGAGTAACAATGAAGCTTTCGTTATTTTGCATTCCACAGAGTATGTGTTATCTATATAGGTATCACAAGACCACCAACCTGAATACTTTTGAACGCACTTCTGTATTATATATATTATCATATATATTCTCATGCATAGACGTGGTCGAACCTCGCTTGAACGAACACCAATGACTGGTTAGAGTTATTTCCGATCGACATCCTACTCTTGTACAGGCGCGGTCGAGCCTCGGACCTAACAAATAGTACCACAAGACCTGTATAGTGCGATCGCACCTCTGTAAAGCGACCATATACGCACTATACAGATGTGGTTGAAACTTTCTTGAACGAAGATAAGAACATTAAATTTGAAGGGAAACGGTTATTTATGACCTGTAAAAGTTAAAGCGTGTTTGTGTTTGAATCTCTCGCTGCATCGACCCCCCCCCCCCCCCCAAAGAAAAAAACATACACACACCTCTCTAAGTTCGGTACTAAATCGCCACACCGCTGAGCCTGTGTAACGTCGGCCGTTCCTAGAGTAAATTAAGTACTGTTATTGTGTTATTGCGGTTTCTTTCAATGTAATTGAAAGTCAATTTATTTATTTATTATCATATTTAACGAGGAAGGGTCCTCTAAAATGAACATGAATGATATAATGAGATATAGATATTACACATATTATATGCATAATTCAAGCAATATATAACCTATTTAGTTATAAAGAAACGGTTTTAAAGTAGACAAAAAACTTTTTAACGATAACTTAAGGTAAAATGTTCCAGTCATTAATGAAAAGAAAGTTAGATGTGTTTTGCCCAAATTCGTTCTGAATGGCGGTGGCCTTAATTTGAAACATAGCTTTTACTACATATAGTTGATAGCGTCTTCATTTTCAAAAGAATCATAACATGAACACGAAAGAAAGGTTGCGAAAAACTGAGTATAGTAACTTAATAGTGTTCTTTGCCTTTTAGAGTGTTAGCAGTCAACAAGTAAGCACCTGTGAAAACACTTTTTGCCCCTACGGTCGTATGTGCGTGCCGCACGTCGATGGAGGAACAGCTTGCCAGTGCCCAGAACAATGTCCTGCTGACGTTGAACCCGTTTGCTCGGTGTACGGGAAACAGTTTGACAACATGTGCGAGCTCCACAAATTTGCTTGTGCTTTGGGTGTCAGCATTGGCGTCAAGCACAGGGGCGAGTGTTCAGACGGTGAGAATGAAAGATGCTTGCGCCTTCTTATTAAAAGCTTTAAAAAAATCATTCCTGATCGCGTCGTAGTGCGCGCACGAGCTATGATATTGTAATCAAAATACCAGTCATAAAAGAGGAGTATCTTGGATTTTGAGCACTAAAACTATTGCGCTTTCCGAAGGCGCTTGTTTCTAGTGGGTAACGATCGCGTATAAATTTTGAACTTTTTCTGAAGCACTTTCACTATGTTTTAAGAAACCCTATTTCTGGAATGTTCGAGACATTTCTACACAGACAGGAAAGGAAAGGAAATACACTTGATCCGCCACCCACTTTAAATGATGCCCTTTTGAGAAAAAACCCTGTCATTACTCAATCAGAACTAAAGTGTGCCGTCTCTGAATAACCTCTAAGGTTAGGAACTTATGATGTTCATTTCTTTCTAGGTGATTCGAATCCGCGTAACGCTGGCTGCAATGACTATCAATTGTTGCAGTTCCCTAATCGTTTTCTTGACTGGCTCATGATTGCAAGAGCACTGACGTTGAATCCAAAGTTCAGGCTAGGTAAAAGAGCAGAACAGCTCAGAGAAGATGAGGTCAGGGACATCACGCTGGTATGTGACAATTTATAGCTTCAAATCAACGAAAGAAAAAACAATTGCCTTACATAATTAATTCAATAGTTCATGCTGCGCAAGCATAGATATTTAAAGATAAACATTGTCCATTTGATCTTTCACAACGTCTTAGAAAGCACCTCAGATTTGATTCGATTTTAAAATCTTCTGCGAGTGGGTTAAAGAGAAACTTTGGTTGAGTAGAATAAGATTACCCCTGGCTGCACAAAGATGGTTTGTCAAGATGTTCCAGAAAAAAAAATTGTTGATTTGGATGCGCAAAGATTGTTGCGCATGCGCCGAGTTATGCCAGAAAGATTAACTTTGGTCGAGTAGAATGAGGTGATCTGGGTGCGCAAAGATTGTTGCGCGTGCGCCGAGTTATGCCAGAAAGATTAACTTTGGTCGAGTAGAATGAGGTGATCTGGGTGCGCAAAGATTGTTGCGCGTGCGCCGAGTTATGCCAGAAAGATTAACTTTGGTCGAGTAGAATGAGGTGATCTGGGTGCGCAAAGATTGTTGCGCATGCGCCGAGTTGTGTCAAAAAGATAAATTTTGTTAAAGTAGAATGAGATCAACTGGGTGCGCTAAGAAAGTTACGTTCGCGCTATGTTGTCCCGTTGCAAAATAACTTTGTTGGAGTAGCATAAGATTACCTAGGTGCGCAAAGATTGTTGCGCGTGTGCCGAGGTAAACCAGAAGATAAACTTTGGTCGAGTGGATTGAGATGACTTGGGTGCGCAGCGCATGTTGCGCGTGCATCGTGTTCTGGCAGAAAGATGAGCTTTGGTCGAGCAGAATGAGATCGACTGGGGCGCGAAAATATTTGCACGTGCGCCGAGTTGTCCAGCAAGATAAACTTTGTTTGAATAGAATGAGTTTAACTGGGTGCGCAAAGATGGTTGCGCGTTTGCAAAGTTGTGCCAGAAAGATAAACTCTGTTGGAGTAGAATGAGGTGATCATAATCTGGGTCCGCAAAGATTGTCGCGCGTGCGCAGAAGTGTGTCAAAAAGATAAATTTTGTTGAAGTAGAATGAAATCAACTTGGTGTGCAAAGAATGTTGCGCTTGCGTTAAGTTGTCCCAGAAAGATAAACTTAGTTGGAGTAGAATAGGATTACCTGGGTGCGCAAAGATTCTTGCGCGTGCGCCGGGGTAACGCAGATAAATAAACTTTAGTCGAGTAGAATGAGATGACTTGGGTGCGCAGCGATTGTTGCGCGTGCACCGTGTTCTGCCAGAAAGATAAGCTTAGTTGGAGTAGAATGAAGTAACTTGAGTGCGCAGCGATTGTTGCGCGTGCTTCGAGTTGTGCTAGAAAGATAAACGTTGGTCGAGTAGAATAAGCTGACCCTGGTGCGCAAAGATTGTTGCGCGTGCGCCGTGTTGTTCCAGACAGATAAGCTTTGTTCGAGGTGTATTTTGGATGAGATTACCGATACGGAAACATTGCTGCACGGGAGTCCTCGTGTATACAAGAGAAGTTGCTTTAAGGTTGAAAGGAATAAATTCAACTGCGCGCTTAAAAGTTAATGCGCATGATTGTGTTAAGGTACGCATAAAGAATTGTGTTGCCAGTTAAATCATGTTGGGTGTAAGAAATCTTTTTGACGCTGCATGTCCTTCACTTATCCTTCTCGTTGACGTAACTCAACGTAGTATTTATTATGTGTTTGTCTTATAGTGGGAATATGAAAACCTTGACAAGGACAAGAACAGAGAGCTTGACGACAATGAAATGAAAGCAATCGAGAATGGCCTGTTGCCTAAAGAAAGTTGTATTCATGGCTTCTTGAAATCTTGTGATCTGGATGGTGTTGACGGAATCAGTCCAAGAGAGTGGTCTACTTGCTTTCCCAGAGGAGGTAATTTAGTTTTTTTTTATTTAAAACCATAATATAGAGGTTGTATCTCAATATTTACAGTGTCTCTGCCTAGTACTGCAGACCATAGTAGAGATAGGAGAAAGCTCAAATATTCGCCAAGGTGTCCCTCTAGCTTGAGGCTTGACGGTGCAACTTACATCTTCTCTGTCTGCCAGTGCCCCACTGGGTATTCAGTGCAAGGAGAAGTTACGTCTACTCCGCAGGCATCTCTCATTCTGTTGAGGGCTGGGTTTTAGATCCCCGGGCTCCGTTAGACATGCAGCCTAATCTCGAGTCGTCTTGCATAACAACAGTGCCATGAATTGCGCGATTGCACATGCAAGACAGGATTTTGCTACTTAGATTTTAAAATATTAAGTTGCATCAGGCCGAGAATGGTTGCATATCACCTCGAAACTCCTGGGTATCGCAGGACAGAAAATGAGATGCGAAAACTTGAATCCTAAAACGCGACACATATGATCGGGGCAAAAGAACATCGAATCCTTGCAACTGAAATTTGAATGACAAAATAACATAATTTTTGCAGTATTATTCTTTTAATGTCTCCGTTTTGCTTTCTAGGCAAGCCTGAAGCAACAGGAGGCAGAAAACTATGAAGACCTGCTTCCCATCTTCTTCTACGCTAATCTTGGTATCATTTTTATTTCTTTATCATTTGTTGCCGTTGATCTGAAATCCAGAAGCGAGGAGGGTTGATTGAATGACGATACGCGCGATAAACAAGTTTTTTAAATCTTATTATTGTAGTGTCAGTATTTGTTTTTTTGTCCTTGTTGGTAATATAGATATATATTTATATGTTTTAATAGTAATGCGGTGACAAATTAAGTAAAATGATCAAATTTGTACGAATTTCAATACTTCTGATAAATGATAGAATAAAATTGAATTTTTTACCTTTAGGTATTTCCCTTCTGTTTTTATATGTTTGCTGAGTTTGTTCCTATTGATCTCACAGGGAGCCCAATTTATATAAAAGTGTAAGACGAAATTACAGTCAAACTAAGAAAACCTTGAACACCTAAAATATGTCTGGAATGTTTATTTAGACCGTTACATGTAAAATAGATATTTCCCACCACCATGAATAGAGTTTGTTTTGAATCCTTCTGTCGTGTATCCGTCTGTCTCGAATAGAAATCTCTAATTTCACGAGAATAAAACTAAAATATGTTTGAAACTTTTAAACTGGAAAAAACTTTGCGTGACCGCGCTGTGATCAAACACATAAACATTCCAGACATATTTTAGGTGTTCACGGTTTTCTTAGTTTGACTGTAATCCCAGCCCAAGATAGTATGCAAAAAGGCACGCGAAAAAAATATATTTTAATTGATCATATTATTTGTATTAATACACTATCTTGGTCTTAAATACGAAAAAATGCAACATTATAATTGAGTATATTTTATCTGTTTTTATTGTCGTCTAAACTGGGCTTCCTGTGCTATTCACCTTTTTTCCGATCCTGATTCACCAGTTCCATCTGTTCCATAGACAGGTTCTCTGCTCACAGACAAAGCATTCAAGCGAGGCTTCAAGGTAGTTTCAAAGGATTATTCAAATTTGAACCTTGCACCCTCGACCGAATGCTTTGTGTTTGACCAGTGAACCGATGCATATATGGAAAGTGGGGAATGTTTCCTCATGCAAGAATATATCGGCTGACCTTACCTTCAACCACCATGTAGAATAGGTTACCCCCTACTCTCCCGTGCTCCTCATACTAACTATTTCTTATTATTCTTGTATTTTTTTTAATCGTTTGTTTGTTTGTCTACCATTTTCTTATCTAACTCTCTTTTTCATTTCTCACGTTTAAATATTTACATCATTACTAACGAATCTGGCCAACATGATCCTTTAGAAACTTCCCTGTCAGTTCCATGAAGCCTATCATAGCTTTTACGACTTTCTTCTCCCTTTAACAATGACAAATTTGACCCGTGCGACCCCTCTCCTACTTTTGCAGTTCCACAAAATCACTTTTGCTTTGCTGTACATTTTCCGCTCCGCCGACCGTATTAGACCAAACGACCCTTCTCCGGCCATACGTCTTTGCCTCCGTTCAGCTGAGGTCGTCATTGCTTTAAGGTAGCCTCCTTTCACTTACATTCTCTCTCAACCCTTCTCTCTTCTTTTTCTTCTCTAGTTTATATTCATTTATTTTTTCTTCCTTCTCTGTTGTTATTTATTTGGGGGGGGGGGGGGGGGGGAGTTACAATGATCTACATGACCTTTATAATGTCCCTTTTTTTTTGCTATTTCTTTCTTTTTTTTGGTTTCCAGATAGACCTTCCTTTTCTTTCATAGTTTACATGTTACATGCACATTTCCCCCTCTCCCTCCCCTCCCCTCCCCTCGCCGTCTTTTACTTTCAATCAGTAGAACGATCTATTTGACCCTTGACCCCACCCCTCCTACTTTTACATGACTCAAGAGTTTATTGCCACCATCACCGGAACCACTCAAAACAGGCTATAATAGCTGTCCGGATGAAGCCAAAACCTTTTGTGTATAGAGGAAACCCTTTAGAATATAAAAACTAACTCAGTAATAGTTATCTGATCAAAGGTATTCTTACATATCTTTGAAAAGCGACGGTTCTTTTCAAGTTGAGTTAAGAGTAAACAGATACTTAACCCAGAGGCGCGCTGTATGATTCCATTCTGAACTCATTCCTCAGAGGATAAAAGAAGCAAAATATTCCTAGTGAAGTTTATGACTCATCTTCTACGGCAAGTGCCGAAAAATGATTTGGCTATGAAGATGCATGACTTCCGTGATGTCTGAGTAATCAGGCATTTAGAAGCTGAGGTTTGCTATTTCCGGAAGAAAAAAAAATCACAGTTAAAATCTCCTTGACTTTGAATTAAAAATCTGTAATTAAAATAAAACTAAATGTCAATAAATTTGGGATTTTCTGATTGTTCTGGTAATATATAGAATTGTACGTGTTGAATATTACATCAAATTAGATTAATTTTCTGTCAGCAATTTATTAAAACTCCCTGTTTCATATTCTCACCCATTTAACCGCAAGTAATATTAAAAATAAACTAACTTGGAACAACAGCAGTCAGGATGAAATTATCGATCATCGTAAAATTGTTTTCTACTGAATTTGGCCTCTGAAAAGTTCAAGGAACAGTTCAGTACAGAACACAGATATAGATAAATAAATGCCTTTAAAAATTTTTTTATCACTGCCAGTATTTACTGAAAACGAGTTCTTCCAACTCAACCTCCGCTTTCCGGTTGTGTCCGGGTGTGGCGAGGAGCGTATGTAACGCCAAGAATGCTAGCAATGGGTTGACGCATGCGCAGTATCCTGTCATGTACGTCTTGTCACTGAAGCTCAATGCTCAAGTCACATCAACAGACAGCAGAAGTCAGTACTCTAACCAAGATGTTCTCTGTTTTCATCCTATTCGCCCTCTTTTATACCTCTGTATCATTCAATATTGATGTAAATATTCCTGTTGTGAGGCAAAGCGACCAGACTGGTAGTTATTTTGGGTTTTCTGTTGCACAGCACCGGTGGTTGAACTCGTCGACGAGTGCTTATGAAAATTGGTAAGCGTCGCGGCTTCCCTTTGGGTTAACTTTACACTACAACTTGTTATTTTCGAAGGAAGGACATTATCACTACATGTTTCCTTAGTCTCACTCCTATCTATTTTTATGTGTTGGTTCTGTTTAGGCTTCTTGTGGGAGCCCCTAAGGCGAACGTGAGTGCACTGCTCGCTGAAAATATCGTGAATCCAGGAGCAGTTTACAAGTGTGATTTGAAGAAAAACTCATGTGAACAAATACCTTTTGAAGAGAAAGGTAAGAAGTCTCTTTGTTTAGAGGGCCTAAACGTTTAGGTCAGACCTGTTTGGGTTCATATAGTGAGATTAAACAGCTGTCTGTTGATATGGGGGATTTCTTATTTTTATTTTGAGGAGCGATTGGAGTGAACTAAACGACAGCAGTGATCTTTTGCTTACTTTAGTATAGCAGGGTCAATATTTGTAAATCATTTCAACAAGTGCTTTTTGGCGGTAATTTTCTACTCCTCAAAATAATTGCAACCATACATCATTAAAAATACCGCTTTGTGGTAAAAAAGAGGGTTGTCCTCGCCACGATAATTGTCTCTACAGTTATTAGATATAATAATTCCTTTTCGCGTGATGTTGTGATGTTTTTCACCTTGAAGTGTAGTCCCGGCCTTGATGATCTTAAAATTTGAAAAACGCTCAAAGTCCCCAATCAAAACAATATCATCTTTCATCATGGGCCGAACGGTTTAAATCGGTTAATCTTCTGATTCCACTGTAATCGAAACTCAATACTTTCGCGGACATTAATATTTTGGAACCTTACATGTTAATTCGAATGTTTACGTATATTTTTAAATAGAATGTCAGATATAACGTCAAAACTCTAAGTATTTTCAGTTTTCTAAATGATTATTTTTAAAAGCTTATCAATATTTTTCAGTTTCTAATGCTGTTGCACTTGTGTACAAGTACTGTTTTGCTACCGAAAGGGGAAAAAAAATATTGAATCCATTTTATAAAATTTCTGTTTCTTTATACATAACCAAATGAAGAAGGGAAAACAGTATTTTTTTTGGGAAATTATAACTTGCAATGCATATCATGACTTTTTATGTATTTTATGTATATTTTTTAAACAAAAAAGGTAATCGAATAGTTGATGGTGATGTTATAGAAGACAAAAGTAACCAGTGGTTTGGTGTGTCACTTTATAGCTCAGGACAGGATGGAACTGTTGTGGTATGTATGTTAAAACTTATTGTCACCAAATAACTGTATAAAGTAAAATATATCAAATAGGTTTTTATGTTAAAAGTAATTAATTTACCTCTGTTATTTAATCCACTTCGCATCTATTTAAATATTTAATATTAGTACAATATACAAGAAGAAAGATGTGACAGTGTTATAGCATACCCCTTCTAAGTCATATTGACCCAGATATGATTAAGTAACGATCTTGTTAAGAACCATAGCACTAACAATAGGCCTGCGGCAAGGGCAGCCGTTTAGATTTTGGGCAAGAATATGTTAATTGAATTATATCCTCTATATCTTATTGGAGCATATTCGAAAAGCGCCAAATTCAAATTAATTTTGGCTCTTGCTCGTATATATGTTTGATAAAATCTGTAAAAGATGGAGAACAAACTTGATTCTCCATGATTTATAATATATGTAAGTTTGAAACACTTTCTATGTGGGGAACGTCTTTTATGAGAGGATTTTCGGAATAACATGGTGTCTGTTTAATGTTGCGTTGTTTTTATTTGACATCAATGTCCACAACTGGACTCTAATTGGATCGCTTTGGAGCAAGTAACACCTCGAAAAATATGATCTCTACAGAAAAAGCGGATTTAAAAATATGTTCGCTGAAATCATGTCAGAAAGGTCAGCTTTTACACCACTGATTTTACTCTGTTATTTTAAAGTTTTACTTCTTTTTTTAGTAATTGGTTTTCAACGTTTCTTACTCTTCGCTTTTAGTAAATGACCATCAAGATCTAATTTCTCTTCGCGAGAATCAAAGCACGTACGCTTAACCGAAGATAATACTGCAGTAAATATACAAATATCTTACTTTACGACCACTTCAATAGAATCACTCCAAAATATTATCCTAAATGTTACCATAAAGTGGTTGTAAAATAACATATTTTTATATCTATCCTCCAGTTAGAAAACGCGGCTGTGTCGACTATACGGCCAGCCAAAGCTTTCAGCAAAGAAAGTTCATGTTGCGAAGGAGGTCAACACGGGAAAGACCTTTTAGCAGATTGCTATAGAAAACCGAATAGTTCGTGCGGTGGCTGAGGTTTATACCATCGGCTGCCTTGCCTATGGACGATATGTTAATCACGACTACATTGGGGAACTATTTCTATAATCCAACAAAACCAAGTAAAAATAAATAAAGATATAAATATATAATACTCGAGTCGAGCCGAGTCCACGTTTCCGGGACGTTTCCATGTTGCCACACGTCATGACTTAAACAGCTACAATTCGTAGAAACCAATGGCATTTCGCCTTTAATCTCTTCCCATACACACTGGCGCAAGTTATCCAACAATTTTACAGCAAAAGAAATGCTCAGGAAACAACAATGGAGCCATTATTTGAAACTATATATATGAACTTAGAGTCAGGATCAGTTTTTTACCAATGGCGACTTACAAGTGTGGAGGCGTAAGAATGTTGCGAACAGATTCCGAAGGTTCCCCACATATGATTGGACAGAATATTTCACAGACAATAGCTCTGATGTAGCCTGCGGAAATGATATGATCCTTCGGGATTTTTTCGGGGTTTTTCCATGTAAATTTCGATGAATACGTTATTCAGCCAATCAGAGAGCGTAAAATTAATTATTTAAGCCAATTATAGCCATCCTCACTGCACATGCGTTGCCGTTGAGTGCTATCGTTCTTAACAGGATCGGTACTTAATATGTTTTTGGTGCCCATCACATCAAAATCTTGTGGGTGAAGATTTTTTTATATAAATTTATATAATTTACAACCAGTCAAAAAAATTTCTTTTGTTTTGTCTATGGTACACTTAAAACATCATTGCAATACAATGCACAGATGTTTAATTTTATTTTGTGACTGTATAATCATGACTCCTGCTGTGTAGATATTTCTTCAGTCATCAGACATGGACAGTACTTCTCTGCTGATTTATTGAACAATTACTTCTGTGCATTACATTTTGTTATGGATATAATGTGATCTGTTTATTTATTCATGTCACCAGGCATGTTCACATCGATATTTGTACAAAGGAGAGCTTGCCAATTATCATATGTATCCAGGGAAATGCTTCTCGTACATGGGAAGCTTGAAAGAAGGATGGGAGAAACGGACCTATGAAACATGCAAGAACTTAAATGACAGTAAGAAAACAGTCGGTTACTTATGTATTAAAAAATAAATGGGAATTTAACATTGGAATATTCCACAGAGCGGCTCTTCTTCCACTAGATTCCAATTGGAATTTAGAAGTTGATTTCTGCTGAGTGAGGAAAAGCTGGAGAAAACACTTAAGAGCACCAACGAGCAACTCTTTTCACATATAATACTGAGCCCAACAGGACTAAAAACCAGGGTTGAGAGCGCTCTCCGATATGCCACCTGTGCTTCCCACTTGCTGATTATTATTACAATGAAAAGCAGATTGTGGATTATTAACATGGCCTATAATTAGTGTTCCTTGATATACTGTAGTAATGTTGTGAAGCAGAGTAAAATTCTAGATCAATATCATTTATGTTTTCAAAGTTTTGTCATTATTGCCTGTGTCATGAGGCAATGATCAAAGCAATTTCAAAACTTTGAAAACTCAAATGAATAATACAGTAAATGTGTTTCTCATTCTCTTTATAATCCTGTTCTTGTGTTATCACAGTGGATGCCTCAAAACAGACCCCAGGTGTTTCATTAGCTTCCTACACAAGATACCAGTATTGCCAGATGGGAGTCAGTGCATTGTATATTCCTGTAAGTCCAGTGTTCAATCCTGGAAAATACTAAGTGTTTTTTGTGCATACATGTACACATTGGTGGGCTCAAACTGCCCATTTCATTTTGTGATTGCCTAGTAACTTGCACAGTGATGGCCTAGTTACATAATAGCATGTGCAGTAGCTTCATTTTTCTCCACTTTAATTGAATAAGTCCAGGTACAAAGTAGTCACCATGCGATGGGTAATTTTTTAGGAAACATTTAGAAATGTCTTTCCCAGATAGAATTTTTAAAATAAAGATTTCACCTTTTTTCTTTGAGAGGGATTCCAAAGGGATCCTAATAGGGTTACCGGTAGGTGCAGTCATGATGCAACTTTTGTGGTCAACGTTGCTGGTGATAGGTTTCAAGAGATGCCAATTTTAGGGACTTTTCCTGCAACAGGACTTTGAATCAAGAAAAGCTACTCCCAAATTACAGACATTTAGTTACTTCATTACTAGCAGCATTGCAACATGTCAGGTCCTTTACTGTACATTGTATATCCATCAATGGTTAAAGTGTGTTATTAACAAGCACTTAACTTTTGCTACTTTAATTTTCAGGAGATTAAAACAACAATGTTTGGTGCCCCTGGGTCTAAGAATTATCAAGGTACAAATATGTTACAGTAACTGTATTTTATTTGCATGAGTAATCATACTGTCTTGTGTAATGCTTACAAGTACATCGTTTTTCTTTGTACACTTTGTAAACGTGCACAGGGTCACGTTCAACAGAAACGGCAGCTTTGTTGGCGTACATTCTGGGTTTGACCTGGCGTTGATTCCGTGGATTTTCTCCAGTTCTAATTTTTGTTTGCCGTTCAGAGTACTAAAAATATTCCATTCCTTTGAGGTCTGTCTTTAAAACAACATCTCCCCAGCATAATTCTCTTTGCTCTGTGCATCCACGTAAACCAAAGTGAATCATGTTGTTTAGCCAAACTGTGTTCTGCAAAGCTTGTGGTGAGCTGATTCCGAGCAATTTTTTCTCAAATAAAATCTCAATTTCTACATCAGAAAGAGCTGTTGTTGCTCGTTGTGTGCTTCCACGGCCATGTCGCTTTAATTCCTTTTGCTTTGACTTCAATGCATCTCTGGTTTTTTGGAATTCACGATCTTTGAAAATGGATTTACCGTAATTGAGGGGGCTTAAATGGCGTTCAACACTCGATAAAATACCACGAAGCGAGGAAGGTTCATAGTCGTTCCCCGTCTTAGTTCTCGCAGCGACTATGAACTGGCTCAGATAAATATTCAGCTCACTAGGTTGAATGTTCTGTATTTCTCTTTCTTCCTTATGTTGCTCCTCGAGAAATTGCTTGAAAAGCTTTAAGTCATAATAGGTTTTTCTCTTAGTGTTTTTGTTTTCTTCTCCTTCAATTAATTTATCAACATCACTATCAGTGACTGTCGCAAATCTTCCTGCCTCTTGCTTACTATCTGTACTCTCTGTTCCTACTATTTGTGTTGTTAAAAGATTAATATCAAACTCAGGAAACAGGTCAAAGTTCTCGTTTGCCGTGGAATCTGCCATTTTTACTGACTACTGAGGATTGAAAAGAAACTGCGCTCGAAGGCCTTATGTGTGATTGGTTGATAATAAAGTAGTCATGGCAACTGTGATATCTTCACATGTGAAAGATATGATATCTTCACTGTGTAAAATGTACGAAGTTTTAGACACCGGATAAATCCTGGTATTTCATTGATATCTATATAATAATGAAATATATCCAGTGAAACAAGGTTACACATTTTTTATCCCTTTATACATCTGACTAATCTACATGTACACTGTTGTCTAGTTAAGAACAATAGACAAGGGCAGGGGAGCTTACAGGAAATGTTGAGAATCATTCCAGATGTTAACTAATAGAGTCTTGCTCTTGTTGACATGGGAAAAACTGTTTTCATTCCTAATTGATGCCAAGTGGTAGTGCAACTTGAAAGAAAGGAAACATTGGATCTTAACCCTTTAAATTAAGAACAAGCACTCCAGCCTCTTTCAATGGGTGTACCCTTTCCCTGGTTGCTTATATAGACAATGTCATTGTTATAAAGTAGAGATGTTTTTTATTCTTCAGGTGTCATATTCTACAAGCATATTAGTCAGTCAAAAGCAAAAGAGATGCAGAACACCTCATCTCCATTGGGCTATCAAGGTCTGTCAATAATATGTTATTTTAAGCATACCGTATTTACTCATTTAAGCACTGCATATGAAAGCAAAATATCAGGGCTCAAAATAACGGCCAGTCATATGCCGGTCAAGATGTCTGACGTATGATATTTTATTCAATTTTTTCAAATATGACCGGTCAACAAGTCCATTCAAAACCATATTTGACCAGTCAAGTACCAAATTTTGCTGGACATTGATCATTGACCGGCCGTTTTCTTGAGCCCTGAATATCAAAGAGCACTGCCCTCAAATAAGCACTGCCCCAAATAAGCACTGCAACCGAAACACTAAAATTTAAAGAGCAGCATGGTGGTTCATTGAGTAAATAAGGAAGGCAGCTTTTGTTGTAAGTCTTCTTTACAGGTATCAGAAATGACAATTGTTATTCATTCTTTGTTGATATTTCTTACAGGTTTTTCAACATCATATGGATCTTTCTTCAAGCCAAAACAAGTTGGTAAGAAAGTAACATTGAGTTGTTTTCCACTTACTCTAACTTGATTATGACTCCAATGATTAATACATTATAACTCACTGGACTCCACTTCCATTTCTAGGAAGGTGCTTCATTAAAGTTCTAAAATTTCCAATTCAAGTTAAGCATTTCATGAATGTTGAAAATAAAGTTTTCAATACTCCATGAAATGCCTGTTTATAGTACTATATAACATATCTTCACTCAGGTGGACTGGTACAGGCAATCTCTTCTGGTTTTTTGTTTTTTTTACCTCAATTTAATTATCAAGTGGCTTTCTGGCTTCGCACTTGCACTCCACTCATGTCCAAAGAACAGGAGAAGAAGAAACCATATTCAACTAAGTATAAAGGAAAAAGATGGACTGTTGATAGTCTACACCCAAGCAGTTATTG
This sequence comes from Anthopleura xanthogrammica, assembly GCA_964019055.1. Taxonomy (NCBI): domain Eukaryota; kingdom Metazoa; phylum Cnidaria; class Anthozoa; order Actiniaria; family Actiniidae; genus Anthopleura; species Anthopleura xanthogrammica. The sequence goes on along the minus strand of OZ025206.1, from coordinate 6,969,146 downwards.
GTCCTGTTTTGCCAACTTTCCATGTTCAACGGTCTTAGAATTAAAGCAGTTCTTTTTATTAACTGGTAATAATTTCATTGTTGTTCAGATGTTGTGACTGGAGCACCACGTTTCAATCACTGTGGAATGGTGAGCCATTTTTTATGTTTCTTTGTGGAATTGTTTCATATTTTTTTATCAGGAAGTCCATAGGGCTGGTGAGATTTACTGTCAGGATAAGACAACGATAATAGAGAATTTGACAGCCATTCCAATCAAAACAATCAGTCTACATTGTAGCTTCATTTTTATATTGATATACCTGATAGGAATTCATCATGAGGTCTTTCCCCTTCCTCGTACATACTAGACTTGTTGAATGCCATGTGTCCTCCAGGTTCAAACAAAATGGCTCATCTATAGGCATTTAACTAGATTCAAAAATTTTGTGATTCATAGTTGAACATTGCTTTACCATTTTCCTTCCAGGCTGTAGTGTTTGAGAGAGGTGGTGGTGCCTATCCTGACTATCACCCTCGTAAGGTTATTCTACCTACTGAAGCAGAGGGAAATCCACAGCCTGGCTCTGGATTTGGTTATTCTGTTGCTGGAGTAGATGTTAACAATGATAGGTAAAATACAATGTTAGTAGTAATTATTGTATTGCACAAGAAAAAATCACCATTTTTATCTTAGTCATGCAGTAATGGCATTAGAAACTGCTTTATATTAGAGACCATGAAAGGCAACATTTATATTACAGTGCAAATCAAAAAACCGTGGGCACCCAGAATTATTTCAGAAATCGTGTATTGTTCGTTGAGCAATCTGAAACAACTCTCTAATTACAAGAAATACAACTGATTTGTAGTCAGATAAACTTCCTGCAGTTAGAGAGTTGTTTCAGATTGTTCAACAGACAAGGGTCTGGGGAAACAATGAAGTTATCCTAGTATATTCTTTTATTTCCCTGAAACCTCACCTTGAATTGCTTTGTGCATGATCACTCAGCCAAATATTGAAAGTGGGCTATATATATAAATATCGTAATTGGTTCCCATTTTTAGTTCAAGGATATATTATTCCAATGAGTACTGTATTATTTTTTTGTTGCTGGAAGATAGGGGAAAATAGAATGAAAAATTTGCAATACATACACGTGTACATGGCTTCAATGACTAATTTCTTAATTTGTGTGAAATACTAGCCTGACCGATGTCCTAGTAGGAGCACCATACTATTCTGTCAAGGATTCACCAAATGAAGGAAGAGTTTTTGTTTACATCAACAAGGGAAATGGAGTATTCAAGAAAGAGATGGAGTTAGCACCAAGTGTCAAAAGAAGAATGGCTCAGTTTGGACATGTTGTGGCAAGAGTGGGTGACTTAGATCAAGATGGTTATGAAGGTATCAACCAAGCACTTACACTGTAGCACTTACAAATCTGTTTTCCAGCTCAGTTTTCTGAAAAAAAATTCATTCACTTTCATAGATGTTGCAGTAGGAGCTCCGTATGAAGATATGAATGGTGTAGTATACATCTTTAATGGTTCTGCTGATGGACTTTCCAAGAAACCTGCTCAGGTATGTGGCAGCCATTTTCCCTGTTTAGCCTTGCATTCAAGTTATTCAAGATGAATGCATGTGGGCATAAGCAAAGGTTCTGTACACATTGGGGTCCCTAACATATTTAGTGCGTTGTTTTGTAAGCAAGATATGTGTGGTGCAATGACAAGGCATGAAGCTCTCAGGTCCCGGGATGCAAACAAGTTGTCAAAATGCATTTTCTCTTAGTTTTTTTGCGTAAAAATGCAAGATTTCTGCATTAACGCGAACCCTGATAATATTGTGTTTAATTTGTGATTTAGATTATCAAGTCTTCAGACCTGCCACAGAAACCCAAAACCTTTGGGTATTCTATCGCTGGGCGTCTTGATTTGGATGATAATGGTTACCCAGGTACAAACATGGAAAATACTTATATTCCTATAGTTCTCATAACTTTTTTTGAACTTCAGAAAATATCAGATACCTAAGTTGAAAAAGGTTTATAGACTGAGGTAGATGGCTATTATAACCTCAAATAGAGAATCCAAGCAATTACACCCTTTATGATTGGTATAAAATATACCTACCAACACCCTACTGACAACCTACCTACACCTTACTCACACCCTACCAATACTCTACTGACAACCTACCACCACCCTACCAACACCCTACTGACAACCTACCAACACCCTACTGACAACCTCCCGACACCCTTCTGATAACCTACCAACACCCTACTGACAACCTCCCAACACCCTTCTGATAACCTACCAACACCCTACTGACAACCTACCAACACCCTACTGACAACCTCCCAACACCCTACTGACAACCTCCCAACACCCTTCTGATAACCTACCAACACCCTACTGACAACCTCCTAACACCCTACTGACAACCTCCCAACACCCTTCTGATAACCTACCAACACCCTACTGACAACCTACCAACACCCTACTGACAACCTCCCAACACCCTACTGACAACCTCCCAACACCCTACTGACAACCTACCAACACCCTTCTGATAACCTACCAACACCCTTCTGATAACCTACCAACACCCTGTTGACAACCTCCCAACACCCTACTGACAACCTACCAACACCCTTCTGACAACCTACCAACACCCTACTGACACCTTACCAACACCCTGTTGACAACCTACCAACACCCTTCTGATAACCTACCAACACCCTACTGACAACCTACCAACACCCTGTTGACAACCTCCCAACACCCTACTGACAACCTACCAACACCCTTCTGACAACCTACTAACACCCTACTGACAACCTACCAACACCCTACTGACACCTTACCAACACTCTATCAAGACTCTACCAACACCCTACCAACACCATAATAGCAAAATATTTAATAATTGTTAATTCAGTTCATTAATATGGTATATTGTTTTACAGATATTCTGATTGGTGCCTATGAATCAGATAGTATATTTCTATTAAGGTAAGTAGTTCTCAGAACAGCATGGAGACTTATATGATAGGCAGTAGAATAATTAATCACATCATTTCTCTCACTCTGTGGACCAATTTTCAGCTGCAGCATTTGGACTGATCAATTTGTTTTGCTGGTCTCCTGAGTCCCAGTGTGTTTACTGGCCTTCTAGTATTTTCCTTCCTCTTTTCAGGGTTTTCATTAAGGGTCTGAGATTGGAGAAAACTCTGGTAACTAAAACAAATTCTCTGGCTTAAACTACCATCAATAGCTTAGTAAATTGTAAAATGTTCATTTGTCTTAATTGAAAATTAGAAAACTCTAGTTCATGATCTTCTCCTATTATTTCAAAACTTAATGAAAACCCTGTTGAAGGCTTGGCAGGGGGAGACATGTGGATGAGGTGTCTTAGATCTTTTTCATAATCATATAACCCAGACAACTAGCTATTATTCAAGTCATCTGAGTTTTTGACCCATCAATCCCAACTCCAACAGCCTGAGTAATTTTTTTTTGATGGACTGAAGCCAAAAACTCAGACCTTAGACGTTTTTATTTGGGCTGCATTGGTTACGTAATTATGTGTGACATGTTTTTGATAGCATGTGTTTGTTTTTCACAGATCAAAGCCTATTGTTGACATTCAAGCAAAGATTACAATTACTCCAAATCCATTTGACATTAGGACCAAAAACTGTCCAGTGACATATAAAGGAAAATCTATCAATACAGCATGGTATGTTGCAAAAGATCTTTCAACTTTTGAAGACATTTTGACCAAGTAAATAGTTTCCATGATGCTTTACACCAGTTTTCTCATTTCTGTAAACTCTGAAACTTCTGTAGGCATTTCCTTAATTAAAAATGTCTCATGTTTAGACTGAAATAATAAATGTAATAGACAGAAGGTATAATGGAAAAAAAGATGTCCTGCATCTGAAGATCCATGATTGCAGCAAAACAAAAAGTACAATACTTCAAGTAGTCTCTAACCATTTTGTTATTGGACTATCTATTGATGAGGGGAATATGCCATGCCATGCCATGCTTGTATGGATACTAGCATTTTAGCTGAATTGGCCACCCTTTTCAAAAAAGGTCTTAGAATACTTACCTATATCATGGAAATTTCTCCATGGGAGACAACTAGATGGGTATGTGTGTGTGACTGTATTTTTGTTGAAGTGTAAACTGATATATCTTGTTTTCCTTTTCTAGTATCAATATTGATATTTGCTTAGGTTACAAGGAAAGGAAAGGCAAACTCACAGATAAGTTAAGTAAGTATATCATTTTAAGCATTTTAAAGAAGGAGCTGAGAGCCTCAATAAAGCAAATTTTGTATAACCATGAGAAACTCACTGCAGCAGAGCGTTGTGGTGTGATTGTGGGCTTGTAGTGGTTAAGTGTTCAATGCATTCATACCATGATGGTTCAGTATGCAATGCCAACTGACATTTATAAGAAGTCTACCCTAATCTACAATGACATGTTATGATTTCATTTGAATACTTTTCACATAATTCATGCATTTTCATCTAGGTATGGACTTAACTATTGAATCAGATGTTGAATATGTCCATCAGTCTAGAACAAAGAAACAGGCTCGTATAATGTTTAGAGCAACAGGAGGTCCTAACTATAACAAGACTCTGACAGACCTGCCTGTTGATCCAGCCGAGGCTTGTTTTGATGAACAAGTCTTCCTGAGGGTAAATACTAAACTATTAATTTTTCATTTTTTATCCTATTTGTGGTGAAATAGGGAACAAAGTCATGTAACTTAGAGCTGTTTGATGAGTGGGAAACATACAGTACTGACTTACAGCACATACACAGTACAACATGCCGTAACACTGAAATGGCTTCCCATTGTCTTCCAGTAATTCTTCCAATCACAACGCGTAGTTACGGCTGCGGTAAGATACGGTACGGCTACAGTACGGTTACCAATCTTCTGTACCGTTTCCCACTAATAGGAAAACCGCTCTATGTAAATGCAAAGGGAATCCTCATCTTACTTCATGATACAGACTGACTTTCTTTGAGAATTTGAGCTTTACATCAAGGAAGAAAACTTGTTGCATTCCTTCCGCAATGTTCAGAATATTCTGTACACTATTCTTACTACTTTGAAAACTTAAGAAAAATCATATTCAGCATGAAAATAGAATGATAGGTTGAATGGAATTATGTGTTCACATGTATATAATATATATTATAGTACACTCGACAAAATTACTCGATTCTGATTGGTCTAGAGGAGTACAATTAGAGCGTTAATTGGTACTCCGAGGGAGTACCAATTAGGTCGCTATAGAAACACGGCCAAAAGCGGCAAATTTCTCCAGTGAAATGAGTGAAATTCCCAAAAAAATCAGTGTTTTATAGATTAAAATGGAAAAATTTCAGAAAACTGTTCAATACACACATAGGAAGGCCTCAAATTATGATAACTAGACAAATTCAAGACCTAATAAATCATGTTTTGTAGTAGAAAGTCGTTTTTTCTTTCTAGTTTTCGCCAAACAATTTGAGTTGGAGTTTTGAATGTTCTCGTTTTACTACCTGTTGTCTTGGTTTTCTCGAAAAATAAATTCAACACCACAACTACAATAATTGTACAATATGTAGAAAACAGCTAACAATAGTTTTAAAGCAAATTTCTTTCCGTTTAGCGAAAAAACACAGCGAGTAGAGGCTCGTTTTTTGTTTTGAAAATAGTTAAGATCAAATCTTACCGGCAAACTGTCGAGTAGTTGTAGAGAGACGAATTCAGCTATTTATCACAAGTTAATTGATCCTAAGTTATCAATCCAGTCTTGAAATAATAAAATCTTCAGATAATTAACCATTCAAAGAAAATAGCAGCGAAATTCTTCAAGCTACAGGAGGGAATAATATCCAAAGCACATGGCCTGATCACTGGCGACTCGTTCACGGCAAGCTGTACTTCAAAACTTTTAACTTGAACGACATATTTGTTGCTTTTATCCCTTTTGATGTTGTCCAGCTAACTTGTTTTCAAAGAAAGTATTTTGAAATTGTGTTTTTGCAGTTATTAGCAAATGCTAAGAGGAAAAAAACTTATATTAGCGAACTGTAAACTCTCAACTTTCGCTTAGTTTTCGCACAGTACGTTTTCAAAGAAAAGTCGCTTCTTGATTCGCTGTTTAGCTGTCAGTACTGTCATTCAATAGTTGTAAACATGCATTAAAATGGCTTTTTACTTGAGATGTAAAATTATTTTCTAGTATTTTGTAGTTCAAATCATACATAAAATACTAATCTAAAAAGGTTTTACAGCAACGTTAACACTTTCTATGCTGTTCTTGACTTAGCGTTCTTGGAGAAGGGTCGGTTTAGCAAAGGATAGCAAAGGCAATGAAGATGGATGAATGCCTTCGCTTCGCATGTTTTATAAAATTTTGTCGAGTGAACTATAAATAAAAAATCACACGACCTTCTCGTACAATTTGGAATTAATAGGCACTCGTAATGTTTTGAAAGTTCTTTAATTGCACTCGCCTAAAGGCTCGTGCAATTACAAGAACTTTCAAAACATTACTCGTACCTATTAATTTCCAAATTGTACTCGAGGTTGTGCGATTTCCTATACTAATTATGTACCTATGAACTGTATGATTATATACAAACTAGTATATAATTTATTGAATTGAGGATTATGTAATTTGTTATGTCTGTTTTCCCATTTCTTTAGGATGATGTAAAAGACGTATATCCTGATATAACATTCAAAGTAAATTACAAGATGCATGATCCCATATCTCAGCCCACTGCCGCACCTGGTGACCTTCCTTCCTTGGCAGGATTTGCAATGTTGGAGGAAAAACATAAGGATTTTGTAACCGCAGTGGTAAGTGTAATATTTTGGTTAGAATGAAATTTAACCTGGTTAAACTACTTTTTTTCTAGTAGACATTTTACAGCTACAAATTATATATTATCTGTGAAAACTTATCCATTCCAACATATATACCAAGTAAATTGCTCAACATGAATTTTTTCTATTTGACAAGTTGTCTGCCTTTGTCAGTAATGAAGTACCCCACCTAAGCAAATATGCTTGTAACTGCCTGTAGTTATCCATTATTTTACTCCCTATTATTAATAACTAAAGGTTTGTTTTTTTCTAGCTGAAATTTAAGAGAGACTGTGTCAAGTGTGAACCCAACTTAAATCTGAATAGTAACAGTAAAAAGTGAGTTCTTAATATAATTATCACCTCGTTACTTGATTTAATGTGTAACTTGTACTACATTTATTTTGTATTGTGTCCTTTCTCCTCCTAAAGTGCAAAATCTAAACAACTTTGTGATTTTGTCTAGAACCCTTGCTGTAGGAGCACAAGATTATGAACTGGATTTGATTATTTCCAATTCTGGTGAATCAGCTTATAACACTGAACTAATGATAACTGTTCCTCAAGGAGTAACTCACAGCTCAGTGTTTGATGCCAGTGATGCACAAAAGGTACAATTAAAAATTTAATTAACATGCTGTGACTGGTTTAGGAAGTGTCCTCAATGCCTTTAGGAACCAACCAATAAGAGTGTTGATTTTCCAGCATTCATTCAATGTATAGATTCTAAATAAGGTGCAACCATTATTTAATTTATTAATGAATGCAATAATTATGGGAACTGCCAGTGTGACATTGCAAATCTTATGTTTTTTTCTACTATTCAAGTAAAGTACTGTACTTACTTATAGGGTAATTCTTTTTAAGAACCTGTACTATAACTCTGAATTGGTCTTACATTTGGGTCAGAGATTTTATAAATTGTAATCACTACTAACATATTTTGTTTCAGGAACCCTTTCAAATCCGTCATCTTGTTACTTCTGAAATACTGAGTGATAATCGTTCAAAGATTGCTATCCCTGTGGCTAACCCTCTTAGAAATTCTGTGACGGTAAGTTTAACTTGTACATCTCATATGATTCCAATTACGAAATATTTAATGACACCATTCTTCACCTTCTCCTTGCCTTCCTTTAATTATCCTTCTACTTTCTCTTCTTTCCCCATCTCTTACCAGCACTTTTTCTCTTTTCTTCACATTTTTTTCCTATTCCATCACTCTATCTTCCTTTCATTCTTCTTTTCCCACTTCCCTTCATCCTTTTCCCACTTTCCCTTCCCTCTTCTCCTCCATTCCACTTCTTGCAATCTTCTCAAAAAATCATTCAAAGGTCTTGCATGTTATTGTCAGTAGTACTGTAAGTAGTACTGTAAGTAGTACTGTAAGTAGCTTTATCTTCACTTTCAAGTGCTGTGGTTCTTACAAACACTTCTAACTTGATGTAACGAGAAATTAATTTTTGTTGCCATTTTTACAGAAAAGAATCAAAGTTCTTCTTAATACTGACGGCTTCAGCAATGCACAAGATTTCTTTGCTATAGACTTAGAAGTAATGAGGTAATTACTTATATTAAAAGGGATTATTAAGTGTTAACTTGCAGTATTTGGTAAGCACTGTGAACTTAGTATATGCTGATTGTGCTGCCTTTAACTGCTGTAGCCATGGAAGCAGTCCTTGGACCCAGCATCATAATACAGGCACAGATTCAGGCAAAAACATGACTGTTTTTGGGCAGATACAGGATTCTGGCTACAGGGTTTAAAGTGCCAAACCAAAAGAAGCTGAGATCTCTGAACCAAAACAAATCAATTGCCCCATATGGCAAACTTGTGGATATATGCCCAGGATTGACAAAAATAAGCTGTAAACTTCATGTACTGTTCATAAAACCACTTGTCTAGTTAGCATTTAAATATCAATTTGCTAACTCTATAGTAGGCGAGTGAATGACACATTTGCATATTCAGACCCCTCACAATAACTTGTTTCTATACTTCGTGTATCCACAAGTTAAAAATGCCAAAATTGTCAAACCCCCCATCCCCACCCCCCAAAAGAAAACCCCTAGATTTGACCCTGTTTTGTGACCGTTTTCCAACCCAGCCATTGTTGTACCTTGTATGAGAACTGTAGAAATAAGAGCTATATTACTGCTACTTTGAAAGTGTTGGCCGTTTTCCAGAAAGCAGCGTAAACCAGCCTGGATCCATGCCTGACATGTGAGCAGGGTTGTTTGAAGGCTCCATCATTATAGGACACTGAAACCAAATCCAATTTTTAATTACGATCTTGTAGATCTTCTGGAAACCTTTCAATTTTATTGATACCTTAAAACAACCAGTAAGGTTTTGGTCCAACCAGTAAGGAAAACCAGAGAAAAACCCTTAAATCAAGGCAGAGACCTAACAAATTCTACTTACAAATTGCAATGCAGAGTCTGGGAATCAAACCCAAGACCTCAGAGGTGAGAGGTGAGTGCACTACTGCTACACCACCCTTGATTCCAAATAGATTTTGTGAGATGTTGAGAGGGAAAGGGATGGTTATTAATTTGTTCTCTTCATGCATGGTTGCTATGAGCGTAATGGAATGTAATTATTTGCAGCTCAAACAAAGAACCTCCAGAGCACATGGCTGATAACAAGATTCATTTAAATATTACTATTGTATCACGAGCTGACCTGAAACTATCCGGGTAAGTACTGTCAATCGGCAGTGAATAGCATCAAAGATAAAAGACAATATTGACGATTTTACAGTCAAAACGGCTCAAGCGTACCTGCCTAGGCTCCATTAATGATTTCATTATTCAAATATTGATTGGATTCCTTACTCTGAGTTTTCATTAAAAAAATCAGAAGGCTCCAAACTTCACATTCATTACACAACTCATTTACTAAAATTCTATGTGATGGCCTTTCTGGGGAGTTTTTCTACCTTGGCATGGCAATTGTTGAAGAATCCAATCAAAACTCAAGTAGATAATTTATTTTCTAGTTTGGAGTCCGAGCGAATAATGAACTCAATATTCGAATAATGAATTCATTAATGGATTCTAGGGGGGTACACTTAAGCCGTTTTGACTGTAAATGCACAAATATATTAAGCCTAAGCTTTATGAATAACTTTTGATGTATACACTATCAATAAGCATTCAATAAGGTTTTATCACAACATGTATACATAACTGGGGCTTCTTCCCCAAAGGTTTCTATGATGCACTGCATCATGATTGTGACATAAATCCTAGTAAATGCATCCTCTCAATAGAGCAGTTTTTGTGTCTACTGCTAGCTGTAGACACTATGCTATCAAGTTTACCGGGAAGTACTTCATATCTGTATTCAATAATCCTACTATAACAATTTATGACATAAAATATAACTGACATGAAGTTTATACCGGTGTAAGTAAGTAAGTAATGTAAAACTTCGGATGACATCACTAAGACAAAAACCCACGCCGAGCCCAAAGTGATGATAATCGTAAACTTTCCAGTCACTGGCTGATTGGCTGATTACCTCACTAGGAATTTTCGTAAATTTTTCGACTGCTCACGACTTGTTATCGATCGATACACTATTGCAATCAAATAAATCATTCCTATGTACCTTTCCATTCTATAAAGCAATTAGATAAATTAACATTAAATTAAATTTGATAAGACTTGTTGTGACAAAATTCAATTAAAGTTTCTGCTTGGACATGCAGCAGACTGTTAATACAATTCACTCAAGACATAAATTGATATGCAAATTACTACTAGTTTACAGACGAATGACCGGTTGTCAAGCAAAGCCAAAGCGTAACTAGGGAGCGTTTTTCTGCCATAATCACGAAAAATAAATATGGAACATTCATATTTAGGTCAAAAGAGGCTGCTTGGTGGTATTTTTGTTTGGTTTAAGCAAATTTTAAAAATGGTCTCAAATTTTCACTTAGACCACTTTCGCGTTAAGCCCTTCAATTATCGATTGATACACTATTGCAATCAAATAAATCATTCCTATGTACCTTTCCATTCTATAAAGCAGTAGACACATGCGCCTCATGATAGGTGCCTATTTTTCTACATTTGTGAAATACCTATTGTACAGGCATGTCATGCTTTGATCAAGGGTGTGACTGATACTAACCCCTTCTCTACTCATAATAACAGATCAACCAGACAAGAACAGATTTATTATGGTGGAAAAGTAGTTGGTGAAAGTGCAATGGTTACTGAAGATGATATCGGCAATGAAGTCAGACAGACATATATTGTAAGTACAGAACACTGCCCGGGTCTTGCCAAGATTCTTCCCAAGATATTTGAGAATCTTCAAGGGCATTTGTGGGACCTTTTTCAAAATCTTGGGTCCTCTTGCCAAGATCCTGATATGTCTGATCTTCCAAAAATCTTTGCAACTTGTATTTTCAAAATTGCTATTCAATCTACAGTCTGTGTAGCTTGAAAATGCATGGCTCCTATAAGGGACAGAATAACTTATAAATACCAGTTTTTTAATTTTCAAATACCAATTTTCAGTTTACAAATTGCAATTTAAAAATTTCAAGTTGCAATGGAAGTTGGAAGATTGCCCAATCAAATGGCAACATTGGTATGTGATTTTGGAGAATTGGAATTTCGATTGGAAATGAATGACTGGTACAACTTTACTGCGATTTTCATAATTACGCGGACACCGAAGTTACGAGTGCCCTGTTGGAATTTGCTTTTTAGCTGCCGCCAGTCAAAAATATAAAAGGTACCGACTGATTATCATTGATTGATGGAAGCGAAAACGCTGTTTTGCACGTTGGTATTTGAACTTCACTGTCCGCGTAATTATGAAAATCGCAGTAATTATGATAGTTGTTCACTCCCTTTCAGTATGATATTAAAATTTTACATAGCCATGGTTTTCTATGCTTTAATAGGTAGAAAATGTTGGACCAGATCTTGTGCCTGATGCAGAAATAGTGATCAATTGGCCATATGAAGCACCTAGTGGGAAGCATTTGTTGTACCTCATGGAAGTCATGGTAAGACAGGCATTATATTATCTATAAGGGTCAAGGGTCAACATCTGCTACTGTTATCCAGTCTAGGTGAAATATATGTGCAATAGGAAATCTGATGTCTACCAGTAACTGATTATCACGTCCAGATGTGTCTTATGATTATTTATTTATTAGTATTTTCATGGTACTTAAATACTGAGACTAATGAGTCTTTGTGATTGACAGGTTAGTGGAAGAGGAGAGTGTGACTTCTTACCTAATCAGATTAATTTACTGAACCTTTTGGTAAGTGCAGATTTATTGTTAATGCTATAGAACACCAACAAGATACACCAAAAAGAAAAGCCTTAATCTCAACTTAGCTCAATACAATCTTGGGCTGATCCAAGGTCAGGCTAACTCACAGATGGAATTGGGATTTGGCATGCTGGGTTTTGTAGTGAGAAACCCCTAAATAAAGAGAAAAGCCCATATACTCTTCTTACATGTGATGCAGAGTGCTGTCTAGGAGTCGAACCTAGCAAGTGCACTACAACCCTTGATTACAGTGTTAAAGTGAGTTATACTAAACCAGTCTTAGAACACCAGATAAAGTGCACTACAACCCTTGATTACAGTGTTAAAGTGCGTTATACTAAACCAGTCTTAGAACCCCAGATAAAGGAAGAATTCCAATGAAAGTAGACCAATAGTGAGTGCTAGTTTAAAAGAATCAGGAAATGAAAGCATTATGTAAAACTGGTTTTGTTTCATTTCTAGAAAAAGTCCAAAACCCAGGCCTCCAAAAATGCAACGGCTAGAGATATTTTAAGTCGAAGAAGAAGAGATGCACAACCAGAACAAGAAAAGAAGGAATCAAAAGGCAAACGAGAAACGGCTGAGAAATCTAAAGGCCCAAGAGGAGTTGTTCTGGTAAGTTTGATGTTTCAGCTCCAAGAGGAGTTGTTCTGGTAAGTTTGATGTTTCAGCTCCTGACTTTATTTCTTAAGCCCCTGTTACACATAGTCTTTTTTTCATGCAACTTGAGCCACACGCAAAAAAGTTCAAGTTGCACGAGCGTTTTTTAGCATGTAACACCGCCACGTGCAACTTATATTTCAAACATAAAAGTTGCACGAAAAGTCGATTTGGTTTCTACTTCTAAACAAATTTGCAAATGATAACATTTGTAGAAAAAGACAATAAAGTTAAGTGAGTTGATGGAAGACAAAAATATGTGTGACATGTTCGCGTGCAACTGGAAATTTTTTGCGAGCAGCTCAAGTTGCACGAAAAAGTATGGTCAGAATAACTAACCATGAAGAGGTTGTTTTCCCACAGGACTGTAAGAATACTCCCTGTACTCCAATTAGATGCACCATGAAAAGACTCACTAAAGGTGATGAAGTATCTTTTGTCATAAGGGCAAGGATATGGAATGGAACTCTACTTGAGGTAAACAAACTATATAATATCTAGGTTGATCTCCCCCACCACCACTCCAAGGGTAAACTACCGTCAAATAGCTGAAAAACACCACTCAAATGGCTGACAGTCAGCTGACAGGACATTTAATTTTGGGCGCTGTTCTTGCTTCTTACCCATACAAGGCATGAATTTAACGCTCGCAAACTCAAAAAATGCAAGTGAAATTTTGTGTTTAGCGAGTAAGAAAAAATCTAACTAGCTAAGTTTTGCGACTATGACCACAGTCCAGAAATTGAAGGACTGAAAAGTTTAGAAGGTTTTGCTAGTGGGTTTAAAAAGTTAATTTCGTGCCCTGCCATATTTCTATTAATCATTTTGATCTGCCTTCCAAGTTTCAAATTTAGCACAACCGTTAACATTTCAACTTTGAAATGAAGAATTTTTATTACATCTAAAACAAGTCACTATATCAGCAATCAAACTTCAATGTTCCACATACCAAACGTCAATGTTTTGGACATCAAACATAGGTTGACATCCACCCCCAAATTAGTGGTGGGTTTTCTTTCAAGTGTATTCACTAATAAATTGAAGGTATTACCAGCAACCAAAAGCTTGCCTTCTAAACAATAATTGTTTTTTTAATTCGTACAGGACTACTATGGCAAAGAAGTGGAAGTAGTTTCCAGTGCAACTGTCAAAACAGCTGTTTCTTTTGTAAAAGAAGTTGATGAAAAGAACAACAATGCTGAGGTTGGTTGAAAGATTATTTACAACTGTTGTTCACATGTGCAGGTTCATTGTCACAAATGTACATCATCATAGGAGTCCCAGAGGGAGGGGAGCACACATGTTTTTATGCAAAAGCTTCTGCCAAATGTACAGGAATTTGTCAGTACAAACCTGTTCCTAGAAACCATGAATTATTTGCAAAGAACTTTCCTATTAACCTCAAATAGAATAATTGTTAATCTCAAACACATTTTTGACAGTTTTCATGTCATGTCACACAAAATGTGCTACACATTCTCTGTTTTCTGTTTTCTTCAATATCTTATTTTCACAAGCCTTCACAAGAATCTCTTGTTTAATAATGCCATATTTTGTTTCAGATCCGTACCCTGTTTTTCCCAGACTTTCCTCCTCCTCCCTCCAAAAAACTAGCTTCATGGGTCATTCCAGTAGCTGTTGTGGGTGCAGTTCTCGCACTTCTGATCATCATTCTCATCCTTTGGAAGGTAAGCCTTTCTGCACACATTCTAAAGTCAATAAAATCTGCTTCAACATTTTTGCTAAGAATTAAAACATAATTCCTCAATGATCCCACAAGAAACATGGTTACATAGACCTTTTCTGAGATAACGAACATGGTGCATTGTTTTCTAGCTTTGGTACAAAAATATTTTGTTCCTTGGGGGGAGGGGATCTTTATGGAATCAATGGGTCCGATGTCTGGGACAGAAGAATACTTCTAGTCATAATAATATGTTTCTAGTACATCTAATGCCATGCTTTGTTCTTCAGCTGGGATTTTTCAAGCGAAAAAGGTTTGATGGAAACTTGAATGAAGCAGAAGGAGAGGCCATGTTAGATTCCAAGCAAGAAAAGAAGCCTTATGATCATTAACTCATTGGACCATAGGAATTAATCTTTGTTGGCCTTGTCTCACTCAATAGCAATTATAGACAATAGCTTTAAAGAATGGATGGAACATTCCAGTTGAAAGAGGTTTTTCACAAATATGTCTCATAAGAAAAGAGCATATTTATCCAAGATGAATAAGACATTGATGACTGAGTGAGTGTTCTATAGAAATGGCATTTGGACAGGAAAATACACCTACTGGTCAATATGAACACAATGCTACAATATCATTATCAAGACTGTAGGCTGTAAAGAAATACAGTAATATTTTATTGCATTATAATAACGTATATTATATTGAGACAGGAGTAGCTTGAGGTCATCATAGTGTTTTGCCATTCCTTTTCTCTCAGCCATTTATGGTCAGTTTTTAAGCTTTAGGTAAGCTGTCATTAAATGTGGCTTCAAGACAAGTTTTAAGGTCACCACTCACTTGTGGGTGCCACCATCAGTCTTTCTTGAGTTCAAAACAGGGTGCATTGTGGTCTAGCTTGGGTAAAAACATATCATAAGGCATGGTAAACAAACAGTGTTTGTACTCAAGCTAGACCACAATGCACCATGCCTCCTCAGAAAAGGTCTGTTAAAGGAGGTATTGATTGAGAAGGATCATGGGAGCTAGTTTTTAAGGGTAAATTTTATTAACGACCAATTTGTCACCAGTTCTTTATGATGCACATACTGTATTATAATGCGTTTGAATTCATGCAGCTTGTCCCCTTTAGACTGAATTTTGTCCTTGTTTCATGTTACTGTGAGGTGTGGTGTAGGGAAGTTTTGCCGTGTGAACACACATTAAACAAAATTAGTAATTTATAACATTATTTTGTCAAAGTTTTACTCTCCTTTAAAAAGAACTAGTTTCAAGCTGTCCAGTCAGTTATTATAGATTATTTCTCAAACCCCTACAAGATGTAAAAAATGACTGGGTATGTTCACTAGAAAACATTTTGTCATAAATAGCATAGTTATCAATTATTTCTACATAAATGTGCCGATATATTATAATCTATAGCTCTAGATGGCGTGACGTAAGCCTTTGTTATTCATGTGCCAACCAGTGATTGACTGAATGGTAAAACAAAGCAACTTGTAGAGAGCCTTTGTGGAAATGGTTGGCATATTGACATCACAATGCTAATGTTTATAAACACCAACTAGAACTCTAGGTAGGTTCATTTGAGTTTT
Organism: Anthopleura xanthogrammica; assembly: GCA_964019055.1. Classification (NCBI taxonomy): domain Eukaryota; kingdom Metazoa; phylum Cnidaria; class Anthozoa; order Actiniaria; family Actiniidae; genus Anthopleura; species Anthopleura xanthogrammica. The sequence continues at coordinate 6,953,025 of OZ025206.1, read as the reverse complement.
TTGGATTATTGGAATGTTATGGAATATATGATTCATTAAGGATCAAGTTTATGTTGCGGCAAGATAGAGCAATATTTCTTAATCCATGAGATCTGATGTCTGTTCATTAGGATATTGTGTATTTCACGAATTTTGAGATTCTAGGTATTTGGTACTGTATATTATGTTTCTTCATGCAAAGTACTTTTCATTTTCTTTTTCAAATAGATTTCAAATTGCCGATTCTTTTTATATTTTTAGTACATTCTTTACCACTGAGGTTTCATCTGCAGGTCTCATCTGGAAATTATTATCTAAGAACCCAATTTTTTGTTCCAGTTTGATTTCTCTTTTTTGTGTTATTGTTGTGTTAGCTATTTCTCATTCAGTAAATATAGGCGAAGCTTTGTTTTGTGAATATACTCATTTATTCTTGTTCAGTCTCATTTAAAGGCACGGCACATGGTAAGCATTCCAGGAAATGTTGCTCACTTAAGTACAAAGAATCATTTTTTACTTCAGCAACATTGCATGCAACAAATTGTGATGTGTGACATGGCTTGCAACATCGGTATTGCCTGCAATATTGCATACTATGTTGCACCTTGTGTCCTTAGCTTAAAACCAAACCATTTGCAAATGTCAACTGCAGTGTAAAGAATGTGCAATTTCAATAAAATAAATTGGTTGGAATCCCAATAGCTAACTTAAGGTCCATCACACGCTGTAATTGTCGGCCTGACTAGTCATCCGAATATGTCAGCAAGCAAATCGTCAAGCAAATTGTGCATGTACTTGTGACACAGCTACAGATTTTGTGTATCAGGTCAATTCAAGTTTTTGAATCGGGCTCTAAACTACATGCACGATTTGCTTCCCGATGATGGCGAGCCAACACATCGCAGCATGTACTTCACAGTTTGTAAATGAGGCTAATCATGTATAATAAGTTGGTGTTCATCAAAAGCAGTGGTGTACTTTGAGATAGAAAGACTACTGTCTATTAGAAAATGTTGCCAGCCAATTTTTGTGACATGATATGCCTTGAGTTCTTGGTTGAAAAAAAGGATTTGCTCTAGATCTGAAACAAATATTTTTAATAAATCTATTGTTTTTTACTAATAATAATAATAATGTACATGTATATGTGTACATAACACTGAAACATTAAAATTGTTTATTTTTGTTTATTTTCTTTTATTATTGTTTTCAATTAGAATAATTATAATTTATTTAGTTGTAATATTGTACTTTCCATTATTTCGTTAAAAAAGGTTGGCTTTTTCCAAATTAATAGAAAAATAAAGCTATATATCAAAATATTAAGTTACTGAGTCTTTCCTTACATACCCTGGCCCATAATTATGAATTGTTTCAATTAACGAATACTTGATTTTCTAGGATTTTTGCTATTTTCAATATTGCATCCTCTCTTCTTCTATTTTTCCCATTAACACACTCTTGAAGAAGTAGATTTAATTTTTCTTTTAGTTGTCTTCCTGGAGCAGAATGTAGTAGGCCTTGTTGCCCCTTCATGTCAGCCAAAACACCTCGGCACATTGCATACAAATTATGATCTCTACATTTACCATTACAAAGATCACTTGGGCTGTACTGTAAGCATTCTGGTTCATTTGAAGGGCAGTTGTCAGGACAAAATTCTCCTGTCAACAAATAAAATATACATGACATCATCATCATCACCACCACCACCACCACCTTTATCATGCATCATTCATCATCATGCATCAACATCAATGTTATCATGCATCAACATCAACAATGAACCAAAAAATAAACTCTCATAATACAGTATGATACTGATCTGACCGTGCAGGAAAAAAAAAACATTTCTAGAATAAACTAACAAGCCTTACCAGTTAGTTCCTTTACCATCTGTCTTCTGTCAGTTACTAAGATATGCTCTACATCAAGCACCACAACTTCTCCCTTTTCATTCACACCAAAATTCTCTGCCGAAGGATCACCCAAGTACAGCATCCAATCCTCAAGCTCCCCTGAGCCTAATTTATGGGCAAGTTTAATAAGATCTAGAGCAATCTTCACACGTACTGGCCAAGGTTTGTTCTGGAAAGACTTCAAGTTCTTGCCTCCATTTTCAACTACTATTACTCTTCCACATGCTCCATAAAATGTAGGGAATGGCCAGCCATCTTCCTTGGGGAAAATCTGCATCAAAAATCACAATAACTGCAACCATCATCTTACAAGAGATTATAATTTATCACTAAACATTGAAAAGGATTATTGGATTAAATTATTAGATCCAAATTCCAAATAGCAATATTCCCCTTCACAGTTCCCTGTGCCATCTGAAAGGTAGCTGTACCTTTGCATTGAAGTGAGATGAACGGTGAGCTTGCAATGATAGAGACATCAATAATTTTCCAAGGCGTTAAAAAAGGTCCCTATCATTGCAAGCTCACCGTTCATCTCGCTTTGATGCAAAGGCACAAAACTATGCTTAAAGTACAAATACTTATTTTCTGCTAGTATACCTGAAGTAAAATCCCTTCTTGATTAAGATGTAAGCCTGTACTTAAGTAAAGCTTCTCCTCTCCTGTTAAACCCTTTTTGCGTTTGCCATAAGTTTCAATGATTTTTTCTAAAAGTCGATGAGAAGTACTGCAATCCCAAACATTTTGTAACATTCTGTAAAAAAGTAACATTCTAAATAAATTGTAACATTCTGCATAATTTCTGTAAAAATACTTAAAATTTGGAACATTATTTCAAGCCCAGTAATTATGTGTGTGTGTGTTGGGGAGGGAGCAGAAGGAGGAAATCTAAATGACTGCTCATCAGTTAGGGTAAGGGGTGGTTGGGGGGGGGGGGGGGGGGGGGCTGGGAAAAGACAAGAATTAGAGGGGTACTTTTTATATTTATTTTACAGGGGATGGCAATAAGAAATTCAAAAGTTTCCCAATGTACTTCTCACTCATCACCTCCCCTACTATAAATAAGGTTTCCTAACAACAAGATTATCTCGGCTGTATGCAGATAAGAGGAAAAGGTAAGTAGCTAAGCTTAACGGACATACTTTTTGACAGAGGTTTCGTTGGTTAAGAAAGAGCCCCATACATTAGATCGAAGGTCACAAGAAGGCTTCATTCCTGCACTCTTGCAAATATGACTTTCAAATTCGGCTATTTCACTGGCGGAAGCAAGATACTTGACAACCACGTCCATATCCTTCCATCTTCCATACATAACACCCTTAGTATACTCATTTGTCCAAAACCCATTGATCTTCACGGTAATTTCACCATTTAAGATGCTTTTACATAAAGATTTGTTGACTCCAAAGCAGGCAGGACATTTTGAGAGTCCAATTTCATCTGCAGTCAAAATATGAGGAACTTGAAACAGCCATTCTACGGCCTTCCAACACGCTGATCTGAAAATTAACACCACTAATAAAAGGAAGAATAGTATTAGACTCTTCCTCTGTCTTTTGAATATCACTAGTCGAAGCAAACGTGAGGAAATCGGCCTCATAAAAACAGTTCGATATTTTACAGATTTTCTTCCTCAAAACACGATTACGACCAGACGTTCCTGCCGCAAACCAATTTGTTTTGACTAGGGTGGGGTAGTGATGGTTTGTCACCTTTGGAAATAGACTGAATCGAATGGAAGGTGCGTATTACGGCGGCCCATAAGAGACATGAGAATGTTATTACTTTTTTTTCTTGATTTTCTTCCAGATAAGCTGGGGCGGATCCGGGGGAGGTGCACAGGGGATTTTCCCCTTTGATTGTAAGGAATGCACCCCTCCCTGAGTGCTCTTCTAACGTAGCACCCCTCCCTAAAGAAAATCCTGGACCCGCCCTTGATAAGTGTTAAAACTTTTTGTTTTGAGTTGCCAACTCAAAATTTTAAGTTAATTACACGAAATTTGGTATTCGCAAACGAAGTGAGTCAAAAATTTGCAATCGGATTTCCCCTCGAAATGGGCCTTCCGCCTAGTATGCACGTGCACAGACTTATCAGTTCGGTGAGAATCAAAGTGACAGCACACTAGAGAATGCATTGAATCGTCTAAAAAAGGGTATTGCATTTTTGATCAATAAGAATAAGTTTTTTACGCCTTAAACCTAAGTTTTAGTTCTTTAAAGGTTGAGACTCACTTTTATACTCACGCGCATGCTTGATGTGCATTTGCATATCTCAACTTGATACCAAAAAAATGCCTTCTGTCAAAACTTCTTGAGGGACAAGAAAAAATAAAACCTCAGTTTTGATTCTTACCCCAAGCTATTGGTGTATACATCACGGCTGGGATTATGATAAACGTCCCACATGGAAAGAAATAACCACAGCGACAAAACCATTAGCGACACATTCGACATATCGGGTTTGCTGGTCATAGCAAGGGGTTAATCATCTACGGTCTAGGGGCCGACTAACCTCTCCCTTAGGCTTCGGCCGAGCTTCCTGATCAGTCTGTAACTGTTCCTCCCGGGATAGCGGTGTTGGGGCCGAAATCTCCAGCGTAGCCGTAAGTCCATACGAGGCTTCAGCACTCGATGTCTGGAAGTATGGTCCTGGTTAATCAATCAATAAATATAAATTCATAACAAAAAAATATATAAAAATGAATCTAACAAGAAGATGAACTTTTAAAGAGAACAATGTGAAAAAGAGAAGAGGATATTAAAAGCGCGTTTAGTCGGCTCCCAGTATTTTTCCAGTCCTATCTCCTATCTTAGCTGGATTGTGGGGCGTAGCAGAGAGCGGCGGAAGGCCACACCAAAAATCGCCGAAGCAAAATAAAAATGAATTTAACGCGATAATTGCAGATGCAAATAAACCGTAAAACCGAAATCAGCAAAATCGCCGCAACAATTGTGGGTATATAACTTTCCCTAAAAAAGTGGGGGGCACCCAGAATAAAACAACTAAAAAAAAAGATTTAAAAAAAAAAGAATCCCCGCGCGCCCATGTAATATCCTCTATTTACCTAATTACTAAAAAATTTGAGGAACACGATATGATTAATAATAGTAATAGAACTTCGTGTCGTGCAATTTCGGGCTGAAATCACACTCGTGATTAACAAATTGCACTCTTGTGATTTCAGCCCAAATTGCACTCCACTCAGTTCTATTACCATTATTAATCATATCCATTTTGAAACCTCAAAATCAAAGTTCCAAGTTACCGTCAAAAATGATTTTTAACGGCTTCTAGCGCAGCCATCAGAAAAGCTTTTTGAACCAAACCAAATTCGATTCATAGAGTAAATCAATGAAGTCTTTCAATGGACAGGGATGAAAAAAAAATTTTTTTTAACGAAATTGAGTGGGCGGCTTTTACATAGACAGCATCTTAAATCGCACACTTTTAAGCCAATCAGATTGCAGGATTTGCTAGTGATTTCAAATTGAATGTGATTAATAATGATACCAACCTACACAGAAACACTTAACTAAATTATTATGTTCTGCAATATTGTGATGAAAAGCATTTATATTAAAGAACTCTGTGTGAAAAAGGTTATATTAATGTATCTGTGAGGAGAAGTAATAAATTGGTGAGTCATACTGATAACATAAACAACGTTACTCTGAATATCGAAACAAAAATATTCATTATGCACTACGAAAATTTCTTTGAGTGAATTTTCATTTCATGAATGAATGGTCATATCCATTCAATCCAGAACAATCCTGGTTATCCAGGACAATGGTTATCCATTATTTGCTTAACCAGCGCTTGTCGAACAAAGCAGGCATAGCTTGTGCCATATCCAGTGCCGCGAAAACGGAAAACTCAAATAGCACTCGTGAAACAATAGAAAACAATAGACATTGCAATATTTTGTACTATACTCCAATAGCCATCTATAATATGTCACTTTTCCTTTTCAATGAGTAATGGTAGCCTGAGTTCCCGGTCTGATTGTCAAAATGCCCAGCTATAGGATCGGACAGAGCACTAGCCACCCTCCTATCCTCTATCACTCTAGCTATCCTCCCCGGCTATCCTTTGACCTACTGGATAAACCATCCCTAAGCCATGCATCTCAGCAGTGAGTTTCTTTCACCCGGCCCAAGCCTTTACTCAACTGTCTAAACTCGGAAAACAAAAGCTCTGATACCCAAGACACCTCATTATACAAACAGCTTTACAGGCTGGAGGATCTATTCTTCGTCCAACAAAGATCTATTCACCGCTCACCTGGGAAAAAACCAAACATGTATTGTTGTCAATTCCTGCAGGGTCAACAGAGGTTACAAAAATCACGTTCCCTCGTTACGTAACAACTTATTTCCGGTGTTTATAAAAAGCTTGTGTGTAACTGCGTCAGCCCCATTACTTGGCAAGATCGGCCGTTCTGACTGCGTAAGACAACTGAGTTTGTTTGGGACAAAATGGCAAATTTCATATTCCTGGTGTTTTTCTGTGCTGTGTTGGCATGGTCGACGATAGAGAACGTTTCTTCAAGTGAAATATCGCGAGGAAGAGAAAGCCGTTCGTCCAGCATCAAGTCTCCAGTCGTAATAGGTAAAGCGAGGAAATAGAGTTTTTCAAATCATAATTTTTCCATATGTAAAACTGTGATTAGTTAATTTTGACCTATTTCTTATGTACACCCGTAAATCTCTAAAGAAAACACTGTTAGAAAAGTAAATTCTTCTTGAGCAAGTTAACTTTACGTATAGGCAAAAATATACGATTTTGGAATTTAACATGGTCGTACGTACTGCACGTGACATGAATGTTAGATCTGTTGAGACTGGCCGAAGAGTATCCGCAGCCTTCCCCTCCGGGCCGGTGGTAGGGTTGGCTTACATTCCTAGGCAAAGGTCCTTAGAGTCCTCACGCAATGCTTAACCCAATTTTCTTTATCTTTATCATGATCCTCGGTGAGGGAGTACTATGGGTGGTGCAGTGATAGGGATGTGCCGCTGCCGGGATCCAAAAACCATCACCTTATCCTTGACAAGAATCTATTTTTTTCTGTACAAGACACAACACTGTAAATTATAACCCTATCTTAGATCTAAGACAAAGTAGTAGCACTGATGGTGGTCTTTAATGCCGGCACTAGGGCTGTCCACAAGTTGCTCCAAAAAGTCCAAAAAGTTGCTCATAATTTCTTAAAAAGTTGCTCAAAAGTTGCTCAAAAAATCAAAAAGTTGCTCAAAAGTTGCTCAAAAATCTAAAAGTTGCCCAAAAGTTGCTCAAAAAAAATTCAAATTTGCAATCTATTTAATGATTTCATATCATAGAATTGGGTCAGCTTTAATAGTTATTATAACCATTCCCCATAATCATCATTGTTTCAATATTCGTTAGTTTCGTCGGCCATTTTGTTTTTTATTTTAAATTTTCCAACCGCTGACCAGCACATGCGTAGTCAATTTACCACAGGAGGACCATTACTTCAGTGTATAATATCAAACAAAAATTACAAATCAGTATACACAGTTAAAAAAACACTCTTGTTCTGCTCTTATAGACGCATCAAGAGTTCCGCGCTGCTGCTCAATGCGCATGCTCAGGGGATTAAAAAGTGGGATAATATTTTATATAATATGCAATTTTTCGGTATATTTGATTCAGAATTCGCTTAACGGTACGCGATCTTAAATATTTAGTGAAAATTGTACTTGACAAGAAAGATACAACTAAAATATAACATGTTTTACAAATTTTATCCCACTTTTTAATCCCCTGAGCATGCGCATTGAGCAGCAGCGCGGAACTCTTGATGCGTGTATTCGACCTGCTGATGGGTTTGAATTCATGTAGGAGTAAAAAAGAAAACAAAAGTTGTTCAAAAATGAAAAAGTTGCTTTCAAGTGGAAAAGTTGCTTGAAATCGGAAAAGTTGCCCAAAAGTTGCCGAGCAACTTGTGGACAGCCCTAGCCGACACAGCTGGAAGTTACGATACGCTAAAATCGTTTGCCGGCGAAAAAATCAGTTTCGACAAAAAGTCAAAATTAAATACCCTTTCTACTACTGCGCTTCTGAGATATCCAAAACCGATGATCCTGTTCAAGACAGACAATATCATGGAAGTCGTATACCCTGTCTAAGACCAAAGACAGTTCCCCGCATCCTCTATATTACAGGCTATATATGGGAGTAGCCCCATCCCCCTCCCCGTGGGATCATGGTACCAAAAAGGTTTTATAATAATTCTTCAAAAATATTGTTTAATGACTCATTCATATCAATGTTCTGAATGATTAATATTTCTCCCCCTTTGAACCCATTAGTTCCCGGTACAGGTGGTAGCCAACTGGAAGCAAAGCTCAACAAACCTTCAACGTTACATTGGTACTGTCACAGAACGTCATCTAGCTTCTTCACGTTATGGTTACAGAAAAGTTCTCTTCTTCCGTGGGCTTTAGATTGTTGGGTGGATAACATGAGGTGGGTTACCAAGAGACCGCCAAACATTTTTGTGCTGCTTTGCCGCGTGTGCTGCTAATGCGTTGACTCGCTATCATATGTGAGTGGGTTACCTGTGCTCTCCTATACTTTGCAGGTTTTTCTCCGAGTGCACCGATTTTCCTCCTTCCACAAAAAAATAGCTTCTAAGTTTCACTTGGATCGTGGAACGCGAGGTCGAAAAAATCGAAGATTAATTATTATTTTTTACTTATATTGTGTCATGGTGTTACCAGCCAGGTATGAAAAAAAGAAAATATTTTCACTCTTTACAGGCTCGTGTACGACAAAGCAACCAACACCGTGCACAATGCCCCTGGTGTAGAGACACGAGTACCAGGATTTGGCCAAACCAATACCATAGAATACCTGGACACAAATAACCTGATCAAGTACTTTAAGCCCATGGTTGATGCACTTGTTTCTTGGGGCTACCAGCGAGGTACAACAGTCAGAGCTGCTCCTTATGACTTCCGATATGCACAAGGTAACTATGGAGATCCCCAACGAGAGTGTATTGCGCATGCGCGGAAAAATTGCCGGGAATTTGTAAACACAATCGTGCAGGTTTTATTATAGAAAATCAAAACGCGCGCCTGTCTCAGTTATGGGATAAAAAACGTTCTGGAATCTGTAAAGCAACAGCTAACTAGCTTTGAAGATGCACAGGAAGAGTGTACTGCGCATGGGCGGGGAAATCGGTGGGAAAATGTATGGGCACGCGTGGTTTTTTTATTGGTAAAATATGTTGGCGTTTTATTCGCGCCAAAACGTGTTCGTTCGCATATGCCAAAACACGCGTTCATATATTTAGCTTGTATAAAATGGAGAAGCACCGTAGACTATAGTTTCATATTTTTGACATCCCTAGACTCGGCCAATGATTACTTCACAAAGCTAAAGAGTTTGGTCGAAGAAACGTACAAAGCCAATGGGAACAAGCAAGTAACTCTTCTGTCACACAGTCTGGGCTGTCCATACACTCTGGTGTTTCTAAATAAACAGACTAACGAATGGAAAAATACTTATATAAAGCATTGGATCACTCTGTCAGGTCAGTAAGGACGACAGTTGTGCACTTGCCATTTATTCGTTCAATATAATTTACACGAAAATTCTATATGCAGTACTTAAAATAAATCTCACAGCTTGTAAACAGCACTTGTACAGGCTCTGAAATCATATTGGGAGATTGGACCCCAAAGTTTCATAGGAGTGAAATGCAAAAAAAGAACCACACTATGTTGTGCCTTTATGCAAAGGCTTGGCATTTGTCCGCTTTCAATTCACTGTGATCACGTAAGCCACAGTAAACACTACTAAAGTAAGTGGGGGAGGGGAAGGGGACTAGCTGTAACCACTCACTAAATGTTCAGTCCTAATCACCCCCTAATTTCGAGGCTGCTCCACGGTACTGTGCTTTTAGTCCACGCTATGATGGTTTAATCGACAAGCAACCAGTATCGTGTATTTCAAAGACCCCACGAAGGAGGAAGGGGTACTTCCTAGTACCAGTACCAATACAATTTTGAACTTGTTCCTTATAGTTGTGTTTTATTTCTTTCCAGGAATATGGGGCGGTTCTGCGCAGCTACTTCGCCTTTACGCATCCGGAGATTCATTCGGTGTCCCCATAGCAAATCCGCTGACTGTTCGTAGCGAGCAGCGGTCATGTACCAGCAACAACTACATGCTACCAAGTGACGAACTGTGGACCGCAGATGAAGTGTTGCTGAAGACTTCCACTCGATCCTACACAGTGAAGGACTACGACGCTTTCTTCAAAAATATCGGTTATCCCGAAGGGTCTTTCATGAGGCGAAATGTCCAGGGTCTTACCTCTCCGTTAGCCCAGCATTCCCCTAATGTCACACTCTATTGTCTTCACGGTTCGGGCGTTCAGACACCCGAGTCTTATACTTATGCAGCGGGAGATTTCCCGGATGGGACGCCAAGCGTTGCCAATGGCGACGGGGATGGCACTGTGAACGCGCGAAGCTTAAAAGCCTGCGCAAATTTTCGACAAATGCCTAAAATTACAATCAAAGATTACTCTGGGGTCAACCACAATGGCATCTTGAGTAACGAACAGGCTCAAAGTTTTGTAAAATCAGTGTTATTTCAGTGAATCTGAAAGATCACTTCAATTTATTATGATTAATGGGCTGATTACTTATTTATTTTTTGATCATGATGTGGGTAGGGGTATATATACTTACGCACGTACCGTTGCCGTGCCGCGCCCGAGCAATGGACTTTCAACAAACAATTCTTGCACACTGCCAAAAAATAAACGCTGTGGTGTGGCAAAATGGCGCATGGTGGCCTAAAATTCAAAGGAGTTAAAATAAAAAATGTATACCAGCACTACCCTGCGGGAAACTGTGAATATCTTTGGGCTAAAGCATTAACTATGGCTAAAACAAAGGAAAGACGAATTTTGAGCGCTTTGAACACAGTCCAGATGGTTCATGTTAAGCATAATGCATCATGGGATAACCCTGGACCTTCCTCTGAACTCAGTTGACGGGGATCAAAACTGTATCCAGCCACCTTAATCTGGTTATATTTTACTTATTTTTCAGAGATTCAAATATTTTAACACTGTATAGTGTAGAACAAATGTTGTTCTTTCTGCCGATTCCATCGCACCCCTCGTTATTTCTCAGTTTTCTGGATTTCAAAACTATGCTTTTCTTCAAAGGTGTATGAAAGGGGTACCTTTTCAGGCAAAAAGGCATATATAAGGGGTACCTTTTTCCTGAAATTAGGTATATAAAAGGGTAAGGGGTCGAGAGTCCGGGCGGAGCATCCCCGTATGAAATGACCCGAAATACCCCCCCCCCCCCCCCGGGTCAGCAACAGAAACTTCAAATAATTCAGAATGCATGCAGCAGCGGGTCTTATATTTCAAGAGAATAGACTGCCACATAACTCATGTAATCACATTCAAAGCTATTCATAGACTAGTCCCGCAATGGTGACTACTTCGACGATGCTGCGGCCATCTTGAATCTGATTCAATAATGAAAAGAACCGCGTAAGAAAAGCCGGGGGTATACGTAGATTATGATGAAGAAAAAAACAAATCCTGGCTTTCTCTGGCCCTATCATCCTGGTTAAGTGATAATAATAATAATAATAATAATAATAATAATAATAATAATAATAATAATAATAATAATAATAATAATATAATAATAATAATAATAATAATAATAATAATAATAATAATAATAATATGGTTTATTTCGGCCACTTGCAGTTAGAGAAAACTGAATTGCTGGCTGATACAGTATGGATAATGCAAGATAATCATATATTATTATATATCCTAGTCAAACTCGTTTTCTTATTGGTCGAGAGTACATCACGTGGAGGGAAATAAATCTCAATAACTCCCGCGCGGGTAATAAATAATGAATTTTTTTTTGTAAATAAAAAATTTTCAAAATGGAGAGAAAATTTTTCTTCGTTTGACTAGTGTATATAATAAAACACTTAATGACTGATCCCTCGGGAAATCAGTTAGTTTCGTTTCCCTCGAATCTCAATGTTTCCCAAGGCCGGAGCCTCGGGAAACATTGAGATTCTCGGGAAACAAAACTAACTGTTTCCCTCGGGACCATTCATTAAGTGCTAAATATACAATATAATCAGACACATAAGGGACACATAAGCTACGGCTGGTACTTTACAGTAACGAAGTTAGCAAATCGTTCCGTTCGGGTGATCATGGGAATCGCGTGCTTCCCTGATTGCAATGCCAAATGAGTGGTGGATTTCACAACACGGTTGTGCATATAAGGGGAAAAAAAGTGGGTTACCTGGCTCAATGTTTCTGACAAAATCTCTGCACTTACTGTGCAACGACTTCAACCGAGGCCACCCCGCGATTTCCAGCCAATCAGAAACGGGCAGATTTTATTTTTAGCTACGTATTAGCCAATCAGAATTGAGCAATATTTCATTAAATTTGTATTTTTTTTAAAAACAAATCGGTTAAAAAACCGCTTTTATCAGTTTGTAGCTGTAAAAAGAAAATGGCTGTACAACTGAGAATTAATCAAAACGGCGGCTTATACGATAATGGTCGTAGCCTACCGCTTTATATTCGAGAAAGAGTCTTGGACCTCCATCATCAAGGCGTATCTCAGAGAGCGATAGCACAACAACTTTCAACGAGTCGACATTTTGTTCAACAAGACCCTGCGGGCAGGGTAGACTGGGTTACCTGGACCGGGTGAGACCAGGGGCAGGGGCAGGGGCAGGGGGAGGGGTCCTAGGGTGCCCTTGACCCACCCTTTGTGGAAAAAGAGTGATCAATTATAAAATAAGCTGACTGGAATTTGGTTTTTAATGTTTCTGATGTATCGTACTGTCGAGGCCCTCGTTTTCTTTTTTCGTCGTTTTTCAAAAGACAGTGAGAGACTGCCTACTATAAATGTACAGTGAAAGCCATTTTGGAAAAAAAAGTTAAATCAAAAACTAAATCATCGAAAATACCCATTTTGGTGAAGTCCAACTTCCATATCCTTAATTCCGATTCCAGTCCGAGTTTTATCATACGTAATTAAGTCGCAGACGGAAAGTCTGCAAAGCGAGCTCACCGAGACACGTTTGCTTGAGGTCAGCATTATTTGTTTACTACATGAATCCTTCGTTTAGAACGGTAAGACAAGCAAATAATTACTCAAAACTACTCTCAGGATTGTTTTACATTTTATAATTTTCTTTGTTCGTATATATTTGTAAATCAATCGACAGTTCGTAAATGTTTGACGAGTGAGCCGCGAGTTGAATGACTTTATAAGAGATCGATCTGAGAATCAAAATACATGCGTTCGATTTAACAATATTTCTCATTACTCTTCAGTTCTTAATATCAAAATGAAAGCCCCAATAAACTTCTTTGTACCTCATGTTTATTTGTAGTAGTCTTGTTGAGTCAAACCATTAAATAAAGCATCCGAAAATCGTGTCGGTAAAACTCGAATGAAGTCAGGACATCCCATCGGTTTGATTTAGCTTGGAGCGCGTAGAAATTCTTTAACACAAGAATTAAAAATTGGCCATGGCTAGCTTTTTCCTTTTGTACTTATACTACAGATAATACTGCTTTAAATAGCTGAGTCAAAGCACGAGTTAATCAAAGTAAGCCATTTGCCGTGAGCAATGAAAATTCTTCAGAATTCCTGGCTCGATTAGAATTACCCTTGTTTACGAATAAATTAAAATATCTGACTCGGCTCGCTCTTTAATTACAGCAGTCAACGAAATAGAGCATGCGTAGACATTAATTTATGTCACGTGATAAGGTAGCTCCGCCCTCTGTTAATCACTTAGCAACGTAGTGACATTGATTGACAGTTGGCACATGCTAATTGATCGGACTATAGACAGGAACCCTGTATCAGATGCTCGCTAAGGCCTCTTGGGTAAAGTTCTGAAGACCCCTGGGTACTATTGCGCAACATTGCCATTTTGTCGCGAAGGAATCATAATGGAAACAAGACGCTGGTGGCAGCGTGCACTGGGTTACCTGGAGGGGGTGGGACCAGGGGCAGGGGGTAGGGTGAGGGTCCTAGGGTGCCCTTGCCCTTGATTATAAAATAAGCTGGACTGTAATTTGGTTTTTAATATTTCTGATGTATCGTACTGTCGAGGCCCTCGTTTTCTTTTTTCGTCGTTTTTCAAAAGACAGTCAGAGACTGCCTACTTTAAATGTACAGTGAAGGGCATTTTTACGGTGGCCCATAAGTGCAAAACACAACACACACATTGAAAACACAAAACATTTATCTAAAAACACAACACACACAGTGTAAACACAAAACACTTATCTGAAAACACAACACACACATCGAACAGACAAGTTACGTATCTTAAAACACAACAGACACAGTGAAAACACAAAACACTTATCGGGAAACACAACACACACAGTGAAAACACAATGCATTCTGTAGGTATATACCTCATGCTAACCAACCATATAGTCTCCCATGCTTATGACCACCATCAGCCATCCTCAACACTCCTTAGCCATCCTCAACCAACCTCAGCCATCCTCAACATTCCTTAGCCATCCTCAACCATTCTCAGCCATCCTCAGTCATCCTCAACCATCCTCAGCCATCCTCAACCATCCTCAACACTCCTTAGCCATCCTTAGCCATCCCGGCTTAGTCATCCTAAGGATGACTGAGGATGGCTGAGGATGGCTGAGGATGGCTGAGGATCGTTGAGGATCGTTGAGGATGACTGAGGATGGCTGAGAATGGTTGAGGATGACTGAGGATGGCTGAGAATGGTTGAGGATGACTGAGGATGGCTGAGAATGGTTGAGGATGACTGAGGATGGCTGAGAATGGTTGAGGATGACTGAGGATGGCTGAGAATGGTTGAGGATGACTGAGGATGGCTGAGAATGGTTGAGGATGGCTAAGGACCGTTAATTAGGAGCGTTGAGGACGAGTAATGATGGTTAATGACTGTGGAGGATGGTAGGGGACTATATGGTGGTCATAAGCATGGGAGACTATATGGATGGTTAACATGAAGTATATACCCACAGAATGTATTGTGTTTTCACTGTGTGTGTTGTGTTTCCCGATAAGTGTTTTGTGTTTTTACTGTCTGTTGTGTTTTAAGATACGTAACTTGTCTGTTCGATGTGTGTGTTGTGTTTTCAGATAAGTGTTTTGTGTTTTCACTGTGTATGTTGTGTTTTCAGATAAGTGTTTTGTGTTTTCAATGTGTGTTGTGTTTTGCACTTGTGGGCCACCGTACATTTTGGAAAAAAAAAAATTAAATCAAAAACTAAATCTTCGAAAATACCCATTTAGGTGAAGTCCAACTTCCATACCTTCCGATTCCAGTCCGAGTTTTATCATGCTTAATTAAGTCGCAGACAGAAAGTCGGCAAAGCGAGCTGACGGAGACACGTTTGCTTGAGGTCAGAATTATTTGTTTACTACATGAATCCTTCGTTTAGAACGGTAAGACGAGCAAATAATTGCTCAAAACTACCCTCAGAATTGCTTTACATTTTACAATTTTCTATGTTCGTATATATTTGTAAATCAATCGACAGTTCGTAAATGTTTGACGAGTGAGCCGCGAGTTGAATGACTTTATAAGAGATCGATCTGAGAATCAAAATACATGCGTTCGATTTAACAATATTTCTCATTACTCTTCAGTTCTTAATATCAAAATGAAAGCCCCAATAAACTTCTTTTTACCTCATGTTTATTTGTATTAGTCTTGTTGAGTCAAACCATTAAATAAAGCATCCGAAAATGGCGTCGGTAAAACTCGAATGAAGTCAGGACATCCCATCGGTTTGATTTAGCTTGGAGCGCGTAGAAATTCTTTAACACAAGAATTAAATATTGGCCTTGGCTAGCTTTTTCCTTTTGTACTGATACTACAGATAATACAGCTTTAAATAGCTGAGTCAAAGCACGAGCAGTTAATCAAAGTTAGCCATTTGCCGTGAGCAATGAAAATTCTTCAGAATTCCTGGCTCGATTACAATTATCCTTGTTTACGAATAAATTAAAATTTCTGACTCGGATCACCCTTTAATTACAGCAGCCAACGAAATAGAGCATGCGTAGACATTAATTTATGTCACGTGATAAGGTAGCTCCGCCCTCTGTTAATTACTTAGCAACGTAGTGGCATTGATTGACAGGTGACACATGTTAATTAATCGGATTCATAGATAGGAACCCTGTAGCAGACGCCCGCTAAGGACTCTTGGGTAAGGCGGCAATGACCCTCTGGGTAGTATTGCGCAACTTTGCCATTTTGTCGCGAAGGAATCATAATGGAAAAAAAAAAAAAAAAAAACGAAGGTATTTTATGACTGGTTTACCACAGGTAACCCAGTAAAAAAAAAAAAAAAAAAAAAAAAACGAAGGTATTTTATGACTGGTTTACCACAGGTAACCCAGTAAAAAGTTATAGAAACGTATGATTTGATAAACTCATGTGTTCCGCTGCCACGAAATCACAAAGGACGAACAGTTCTCTCACAAAACGTGATTGATTGTCTAGAGATTGAGAAAGTTAGCAAACCAAGCATACGCTCTTCAGAGTTACAAAGCAGGTTAGTGCTCGACGGAGTGATTCATCCAATCGATGTTCCACATGCCTCGACGATTAGCAAGTTTTTTAGAAATGAACTTCTAATGACCAAGAAAAAAATTCAAGCCATTCCCTCTGAGTCTCAATGCCAAAATATAGAGGACTACACTGATTTTTATTTAGATCAGGTCAGCAATCTGAACGTTACTTCACTGCATTTCTTCGATGAATCTAGCGTAACAAAAACAACTATGAACAGGCGATACGGGAATGCTACCATTGGGCAGCCAGCGTTTGAGATCCAGCGGTCTGCATCAAATGCAACCTTTACAATAAATCTTTTACATTCTTGCTTAGGAGTTGATTATGTCGATGTAATTGAGGGCGCATCGAACGGGAATGAACTTCTATTATTCTTCGAGCAAGCCGTGAACATTACAAGGCGGAATGGTTCCGTACTACTGGAGAGAGGCGACACAGTTATTATGGACAACTGTCCATTTCATCATGGAATATTCACTGAACAAGTTTTGAGAGGATTACTTGGTGAATATGGCGTGAATTTACTGTTTCAACCAGCGTACTCCCCGCATTTGAATACATGCGAACTTTGTTTCAATCAGATGAAGGCGTTTCTAAACAGTAACCAACTGTTTGCAGAAAGTGAGACAGAAATCGCCATTCTCGAGGCTTGTAACCAGATTTCAGCACAGAACTCGATGGCATATTTTAGGTATTGTGGATATGCTATTTGAAAGAAATCACTTGCCGATTCAGTGCGAGTTTATTTACATGTATCTATGAGAGACGAAATGTACAAGTTTGACAGACACATATATGAACCCTCTTCGTCAGTAGTAGAGTGTATTCACGTACTGAAACAGTTTATATAGTACATGCTTACTGAGTACTAACTGATATAAAGCATTGTAAATGATTTTACTAGTAAAAGGAAATAAAAAGAAATAAACTTAAACTCTTGTGCTATAAATTTCGAAGCCCTGATCACCTTAGCGAAGTAATTGAAATCCACTTTCCGTCTGTCAAACCGCATCAAAATGACATTTGGATGGCGGCTTGCGCAATGTGTTTACAAATTGATATGCTAGGCAAAAAATTCCCGCCATTTTACATTGTGACATAGAGCCAAAGCTAGCACAATGTCAGAAATTTATAAATGGTTAGAATCTATTTCTAATGGCCTTCATATGGAAAGATTATCAGAACACTTAGAAACTAGGGGATTACGAACAATAAGTTCTCTCAAGTATCTAAAAACATCAGATCTAGATGTTATTTTCCCGTCGCCCCAGAAGTTGACAATGGCGGAAAGAAGAATTATCGAATGTGAAGTTGAAGGGATAAAGAACCAAGGGTCTCTTGAGCCACGAGAACTTTTCCCTACGAGTTCACCAGCTACGTATGTTTCAGCGCATTCAATTCAATCAGGTACCGCATGTACTACGAATATATTTAGCCCCACGCCAGTTGGTTTGGTAAACCAGCATGGCGAACATTCAACTCAACAAGAAAATGTCGATCCTCAAGCTGGCTCTAGTCAGACGAATAATTCTTATCTAAACAAACGAGAATCTGATCTGAAAGAAGATGGACAGCTGCTTCAAGCTCAAATTCAAAGTGTTACACATCTGTTAGAGCAAAAAGTTCGTGATTATGATAGTTACGTTACAAACAACGAAACGCGCCAAAAGCAATGTTCTCTATGTCATGTTCATGGTCATACTAAAGCCAAATGTTCCAATGGACCATGTAAAGGTGTAACATTTTGCAAGAGTCGAGAGAAACATCCCGAAATAAAAGGGGAAATTCAAGAACTGAAAAAACTTTTGAAAGATCTAGAGAAAAGAAAGGAAAAGTCGAAAACCGAGTACGATGTCTTCAAAGCTGCGAGGGAGCGCGCCGCAAGTAGTTTTTTTGCTGTTATGAGGCCCAGACTACGAAAACAAAATCACATAAGATACGTTGATAGATCAGCTTTAGATAAAGATCTGCTAATACTCAAGAAAGCTCTGGGAAACAAAGTACCAGTGGAAGAAAGAATGGACTGGGAGCTTCCTTATATAATTGAACGTTACAAGAGAGCTAATGTTGACATCTATAATTCTCTGTAACTAGCGATTTACAGTACAACTCGTAAACGCTGGTTGAGACTGAATAGGACTAATTGCTGCTACCGTTTGACATTTACCGTTACTGAAGGACTTTAAACAGTTCATTTATATATCGTTATACTAATTGTTCTTACATAAAATGTAAAAATAAAATTCATTTTCAGTTGTGTTGAAAAGCTCCTCAGTTGTATTTGAAATACCCCGTGGTGTCTAGAAATGCGAACTATCGTTTATTTACAATGCTATCTTTCACAAATTACTTGATTTTCAAATCCTAAAGATATAAAACAGCGTATTTTTTTATTCCTGAAAAATTATTGATAAAGTAGTCTGCGGAGAACGGGTGTCGCATATGAACTAATGTTATGATCCTTTGTTCAAATGTTCGGTTTCTGATTGGCTGAAAATCCCGGGGTGGCCTCGGTTGAAGTCGTTGCACAGTAAGATTCCGCCATTCTTCTAGAGATGAAATGCCTGCTAGTTAGTGACAAGTGACAAGCATTTCAATTTTCTACGTAGTATCAGTCATTCCTTTTAAATCTTGAATCGCAAGGCATTATGTAGGGGACAAAACAGGGGGCAAAACAAAACAGAAATGTCGGATAAAATAGAAAGTTTCGTTTATTTATCTTTCTTTCATGTCCATCTTCTTAATACTCCAGTTTCACATTCGATGGAAACCGCTGTTTTTGAAGACCACAGACTCATTTGTACAGGCTTAGCCTCGTTTATAAGTCATCTATTCAACGACGTTATTAAAAGTCCGTGGGATTTCAAAACATTGGTATTGTTCAACTCACACATTCTTTACATTACGGTTGACTTATGCAAATCATTAGCAACAGCCAACTGTAATGTAAAGAATGTGCAAGTTGAATAATACCAATCCCACGGACTTTTAATGGTGCCTTTGAATAGATGACTTATAAACGAGGCTAAGCCTGTACAAATGAGTCTGTGGTCTTCAAAAACAGCGGTTTCCATCGAATGTGAAACTGGAGTATTCATATCTTGTCAAGTTGTCTTGTGGTGAAACGCCATTAGTGTAACAAATGCAAAGATTTGTATATTTGCCCCCTAACAAGATGGCCGCCGTATCTTCGAAGTAGTCCATTAGTATCAGTGATCTAGTTAAGGTCCAGAAAGCTGCAAGATGTACGACTTATGCTCTAACGACAGTTTATCGCTAGAACCTCCAAGAGGCAAATTGCTAGCAACATTAGGGGACAGGTCTTTTATAATTAACGCTGCGGCGCCGAAACTGTGGAACCAGCTTGCAAATTATATATTATGAGCTGCACTTGTATAAACACTTTTAAATCTCTTTTAAAGACTTATCTTTTTATAACCGCTTATAATAAACAATTATTGGATGAGGTTGAGCATGATATATGTATAGGTTATATACTGTCGTTACCGAGGTGGATATTAGATATATCAACCTGAGGCGAAGCCGATATATCTCATATCCACCGAGGTATAAGCCGGGGGTATAAGGTATATAACTGCCTTATATCATCAGTGGGGAAGTTTCTTAAGCACGGGGTTGATAACTAGATATCAACCTGGATAAGCCGCCGTTAGGTGAATATGAAGGATAAAGACCGCAAGTGAACAAAAGAAACTAACTCAATGATGATATAACGTAAATTATCAAGACCAAGGCCGTGTTGTATGCCGAAGCCGTAGGAAAACACCCTGCCCAAATCGCCGAAGCAAAAACAAAAAGCAAAACAAAAGAAAAGGAGATGCCGTGGGGGGATTCAGAATCGCCCTTAAAAAATGGGGGTGCTCAGCCTCCCCTCCCCCCACCCCCTCCCCCATATCCCACCCTAGCGCGCCGCCTATTCGCCTATGCATGGTTGGTCCTCCCTCCCCAACCAATCAATCACTACGCTAGTAAAATTCCACGTCATCCTGAGTCAACATATACAATGAATGGGCTATATTTGCCAAGACGGAAGATCATGGATTTCGATACAGCTTTGAAAGAAGTCGGCGAATTCGGCTTCTTTCAGAAGAAAGTTTACTTCATCACGAATATTTTAGCCTTTGCGGTTAGTGTCCAAATGCTGATCATGGTTTTTACTGCTGCTAAGCCAGAGTGGACTTGTGCGAACTCTGCTACACGTTGTAATGCAGACGGCTCGATCTGCTCCAATGCTCACTTTACGACAAATTTTACTTCTATTTCTACCGAATACGGGTTAGTTTGTGCAGAATCCTACAAAGCAGAAGTAGTTCAGTCCGTTTATATGTTTGGTACTTTGATCGGAGCGCCTTTGACTGGGAATCTTGGGGATACATACGGTAGAAAGAAACTATGGATAGCCACGTATATTGGCACTTGCATCTTTGCTTTCATATCAGCCTTTTCCACATCGTACAACATGTATTTGGTCTGCCGATTCTTTGTTGGATTGCTCTACGGTGGTTGTGGATTGATAATCTTCGTTTTGACAACTGAATCTGTCGGGATAACGTATAGAGGTTAGTTATAATACTCTTGTGTAAATATTATGAACCTTCAGTCAAGCGAGACCAATAATTATAATAATTTTTAATTCAAATTATAGGATCCACTAGGTGGCTCTTCGCCTATTGAAGAGCTAAATATATTATGGAAAATTTAAAACTATTTATAGTAAAATATAATTGTGACATAATACGCTAAAAAATATTTATATTGATACAATAAGAAATCCTCTAAAATAGCCAAACGCCCCGACCAAAGCCATCACCAGAATGATGATGATGATGACTCCGGTCGAAAACGCTCGACACATCACAAGAGATTTCTTTGCGAAACGCAGAGTTTTTCCCCAACTTGAGTTGTTTATAACCGAAAAAGAATTTTAATATGTTGTGCTAAAATGTATATACAAATTCGATTTAGTTATCAAATATAACTTATTAGGTAACATTATGAAGTACCTTTGTCTACCACAGCATGTAGCTGTAATGTATAACAAAGACGTGAAAAGATCGGGATTTATCGTATGCATTTACAAAAGAATATTACCATATTTTTCCATTGCCAGATTTGAAGAGGAGGGTAAGGGAGGGTTAAAAATTTAGCTGTCAAAATAGAAATTTGATGAGACAAGAGTATATAGGTTTTTCACCATCGCGTGACGGTTGGACTCCAGGGAATTGAATTCTTTCTCATGTAAAACGATTATAGTTCCGCAAACACAAGGATTTTAAAAGGTCTAATATTGTCCCTGACTGCTTGGGTCTCAAGTCCAGTCACAGAAGGAAGGGACAAATAATATTTCTGCTCAATATATGAGTTGAGGAAAAAATTAATTTGCGTTGTTATTTTTAGGTATCGTTGGTATTGTGCAGCAGATGTTCTTTTCCATATTTCTTGTGACTCTTGGTGGATTGGCCTACTTGATTCGTGACTGGCGTCACTTGACACTCATTACTCTCCTACCAGCAATCATCCAAGTATTTTTCTTCGCGTCAACGCCAGAATCACCAAGATGGCTTGTGTCCAAGGGAAGGAACAGAGAAGCAGAGGAAATTCTAAGTGAAACAGCTCGAGTAAACAAAGGTCACATCATTAAGCCTGTGCTTCGCCGTCAAGCTGAAGCCAATAAAGATGACAGCAGCAAAGGCATCATCGGCATTTTTAAGCACAGGGCAACATGCTTGATCACTCTAAATTTAAGTCTTTTATTTTTCGTTAACAGTCTTGTATATTATGGGTTGTCACTAAATGTTAAAAATCTTGGTGGTAGCCTGTATGTTAATTTTATTTTCAATTCCTTGGTGGAGGTGCCATCCTTACTTGCTACGTGTGCCTTGATGTCTTGCTTGGGTAGGCGCAAAACCTTGTTCCTTTCTATGATGGGTGCAGCTATATCGTGTTTCACATGTATGAGGCTTCTAGAGTCTACTTTATCCAGTCAATATCTAATATCAAGTGTTGCTATCTCGGGAAAGTTTTTTATCAATTCCTCTTTTTCAATAATCTATGTCTATGGTTCAGAGCTTCTCCCAACAGTAGTTCGTAATTCTGGGTTAGCAGTAGCTTGTGTAGCTAGCCGATTTGGTGGTATTCTATGCCCAGGTGTTGTAGCTTTGGGTGAACACAGCAAGTCCATACCAATGTTGGTCTTTGCTGTTTGTATTTTGGTTTCTGGTGTAGTGGGTTTAAAACTGCCAGAGACAAAGGGCCGTGCTTTGCCTGAGACATTTGAAGATGTTGATAACCCTTCAAGACTTTATGTGAAAACTTGATTACCAATTCAGTCTATATAATTATGCTATTATTTAAATACAAATGGAGTCCCCTTGTAATTTGAATTTTGGATGTCTTGATTTTCCCATTATCTCTAAGGGACTGATAATAAGTAAAGGGGGATCGAGGTGGGGTAAAACTGGATTAAATTTTAAGGACTTATTTTTATGCTGGTAATAAAGTGATAACCCTTACCCAGTTTCATGTAGGAATTGCAAATGACCCACCCCTAAGAATTTGAAAGTTGTGTGACCCACCCCCTGTTTTACTCAACCCCCACCCCCTTTATTTTATGACCAGTCCCTAACTTGAGAAAATCCTGTTCTGAAGCCCTTGAAATATGTGAGGGTAAACTAGGAAAAATCTATTGTTCAAGCCAAGGTGGTTGTCACGGGACAAAGTCCAATTTAGTGCTATAAGGTTTATAAGCATTCAGATAAATTAAATGATAATAAAAATATTTTATGTATAGATTTTATAAGGAATAAAATAACTAATGTAAGTAAGTTGAGGGCTATTAATGATTACAGAGGGTCCTGAAGGGGTAAAATGGGAGCTGGAATTCACCTTTTTGGGGGCTGGGAAAATGGGATTTCATGCACTGGGACTTGGATTTAGCCATTATTGTGATTGGGATTTTGCAAAATCTCTAACTCTAGCTCAATAACTCTGACTGAGATTTTGCATGATTGGGACTGGGATTTTGCAATTTAAAAAAAATTTGGGCTCGGAAATGGGATTACACAATTTCAATATTTTGAGTCTACTTTTCTTCTCCATTCTCAACAACACTGCATAATCCTTAAAAAATTATTTATGTATAATCCAGCTTTGCCATTAGGCTACCTGCATCCAAGCATTATAACTGTGGTTAAATTATTAAAAGTAGGGCTGCATGCAGGTTAGCTTCCCATAAACATAAAGTAATAATGAAGTAAGCTTATAGAAAAATATATAAGTTTACACACAGATATTTAAGCTTATATACACAGTGCAGGTCCCATCCCCTCACAAAGGTCTGACAGGTTTTTTTTTAAATACATGTAAGAATTTGATTTTTTTTTTATATTCCTCTTAGTAATGGTAGCAATAAAGCAAAATGAAAGAATAAGAGAAATATAGATATTTATATATACCTTCATTATTTGTCCAGTCTTATTATTCTGATTTTCTGTCCTTCAAAAACCGCTGGACAAGAATCATACTTATCACTGGCTCAAGCTAAATTAGCCCACAGTTTTTCAGGCCTTTCATCGTTACTGGGGAAACCGAGGAAACCAGAACGAGGAGAGGAGTACAGGCTTCAAGTAGTAAATATTTAGATAACGAAACAAATTATATATAAACATTTAGAGTCCTTTTATAAAACTGATTAAAAACGTTCTAGAGGTTATATAATGCAAAAAGATTAAATTAATTCAATTTTATATCCGCTTACATGTAAACCAAGCTTGGGGTCCCTGTGGAGAAAACTTTCAAGGTTCGAAGGCAGGGTTCGAAGGCAGCACTCTTTCAAATATCGGCCCGTCCTATTGTCTTTATATAAGACAAAGAAGGTCCTTTCGGCCGTCTTGAACTCGTTGTTGACCCGAAGATCGCCGATAGTAGACCATTGAAGGTAAAGCAACATGGAAAACAATGAAAAAGAATTCACTTCGGCATGTTTTCAGGTGCCCTGGGGCGTCATTGAAGCGAAATGTTGGGGAAGCAAGTCAGGTAAACCATTTATTGGTCTACATGGATGGCTTGATAATGCCAATACCTTCGATAAACTGGCACCATTATTACCCAAAGACACGTATTTAGTGGCCATTGATTTCCCTGGACACGGTAGGTCGTCTCTCAGACCACCAGGAGTACCGTACACGTTCTTTGATTGGGTAATCGATGTTAAAAGAGTCATCACACAGTTAAAATGGACAAGATTTTCTCTGATTGGGCACAGTATGGGGGCTGGTGTTGCAGCCTTGTATAGCGGTGTATTTCCAGATGAAGTAGAAAAACTGATCTTACTGGAATACAGGGGCCCCTGTGTTGTTGGTTACGAAGATGCACCATCTATTCTAGCTGCCTATGCAAAGCATATAATCTCAGACCAATTCAAAAACAACTTCAAAGTTTTCCCAGATGTCAAATTATTGGTGCATAAGATTCTGCAAGCAAACTCTGAGTTAACTGAAGAGTCAGCCCGAATACTTGCAGAACGAAAAGTTCAAGAAGTTGATGGTGGTGTAGTTTTGAGAACGGAACCTAGATTAAGAAATACTGTATTGGGGGGAGTGGGGGGAGTGGGGGAGGATGTGAAAGGAAACTACATAGTCTATACCCAGTCATTAGTGAATTCCATCCTGTCCCATATCAAGTGCCCAGTTCTTGTGGTAAGAGGTTTGAATCCTGCAGCCATGTTTCGACATCAAGATGAATATATGAGAGGACGTTTTGATGTTATGAAGAAAAATGCAACGTTTTATGAATATTGGGATGTGGTTGGGAATCATTGTGTTCATCTGAATAATGCTGGTGTTGTTGCTGAAAAGATTAATAGTTTTTTGAAAAGATGTGACACCTTGAAGAGTAAACTTTAGAACTTTTGCTCAAGAATGCCAAAAGGATTTTCAAGAAACATTCTCAAATTAAACCCTTTTGTATTTATCTCACAGTAAATTAAATTTTTCTAATTAATATAATATATGTCATATACACCAAATTCACAAAAAAACATTGTCGGGTTGAAAAGCCATCAAAGCTAAGACCAAGGGGTAATTCTGAGTTACCCTTAAAGAGCTTTGAATCGAATGAAAAAAACAACTTCTGGGTCCAAAAGGAAAAGCAGTTTTATATAGATTATTTTTACTCATCTCTTCATGACAGGATTTGTGGTCCAAAGTTCTAACTGTTTCAGGTGGAGGTTGAATAATCGAGAACACTTTTGCTTTATTTTAGCAGTTTTTATGAGCGGTTGGACCCAGAAACAGGTCACAACTTAACAGCTCTATACCAAAACAATCCTGATTTGCTGCCAAAAATAGCATGATATCGATGATTGTTTAACCTCAATTCTGCCTCGAAATTACTGAACTTCCAGTTATATTTTATCCTGATCCGGTCCCAGGAATCATGGTTTCTTTCTTTCTTCCTTCCTTCCTTCCTTCCTTCCTTCCTTCCTTCCTTCCTTCCTTCCTTCCTTCCTTTCTCTCTCTCTCTCTCTCTCTCTCTCTCTCTCTCTCTCTCTCTCTCTCTCTCTTTTTCTTTCTTTCTTTCTTTCTTTCTTTATTAAATTTACAACCTCTTTAAACTGGCTTATGATATTAGCCTCATTAACTGTTTACCAAGAATACCCTTCTGCCTTAGCTTTCAACCTGACAGTGTTTTTTCGAAGTGGTGTATTTATAATATTGTTTATTATAAGGATAATAAGGAATTATCAATTATCAAATGTATCAATATATATATATATATTCAAATAAAAAGAAACGTATTGTAGATTTAATTTAAAGTAGGTTCATAAAATTACAGGCATTATGCATCATTATCAGTTGAATCAACTGATTGTCCATCCATCCCCTCTTCAACCCTGTGATTTGCGTAGATATGTTCCCGTTGAGTGACAAAATAAAAAATCACAATGAACTGTGATTGGTTAGAAAATTTAATGCAGCTCAGCTGCCCGTGAAGAATGGAAAAAATACATAAGTAGCTGGTCAAAAATTGAAATTCCTCTGCTTATAAGCGTTCTTATCCATATTATAACTCATTACTCATTGTCCCCCGCCCCTGTCAAACCTCCCCCTCCCCCCTCCCCTCACAGCGCCAAACCCAGTCTGTTGAAGCTACTCGGTCAACATGTAAGCGAGGCCTTATGATAATCACGTGAATCAAGAGGGCGGCCATGTTGGATTCTAATAGAAACAGCTAAGGAAATAGGTCGAAAATAATTGAAAAATGCTTCGAATTTGTGGACCAAAATTATCAAATTGCTGCTTTATCTTAAGCTTATGGGGTGTTATCATGCTGGTAAGAATATCTTGAGTTTTAGTCCCTATCAAAGCCTTTTTCTTGAGGCTTCTAAAATTCGGCTTTGAGCTGAACGACTATCGCCTTTGTCGACAGGTTCTTCTAGGAATATTCTTTAAAACAAAAAGCGTTGCTCTACTAGAAGACCAAAATAAGGATTTTTCAAGCTCTGCAAAGTAAGCCAAAATTTTTCTCTTAGAAAATGAAATAAAATTCTTGTAGGGTTTGGGAACGGATAACCCAATTTGGGTGTTTGACAAGGTAAGCTTATGGAGCTCATTTTTTAAATCTATTTTTTTTCCAGGAACTGTTTCATAGGAGCTGGTATTTATGGAGTTACTCTAATAATATCTATACACCAGAAATGGGTTAATGCGAGAACGGGAGATACACAGAAATTGTGAGTAATATGATGGGTTAGCTTACGTATCATAAGCCTTATGTTAATATTATTAATTTACATTCTTTCTTTTGTTCTTTCTCTACTCATTTTCGTTTTAGATCTTTAATTCCCTTTTGAGGATAACCTCCATTCTAAATAGATTTTCAAAAACAACCATTATAGCTCAAGTGCCCCCCCCCCCCAAAAATGTCTTTTTTTTAATACCCCCCCCCCCACCTTCATGAATTTCTCTTCTCTTGACTTTTAATCCCTAACTAATGGTCAATTTCAAAAGGACCAGGCAGTATTTCTATGTTCCGTTGTTTATTTCTGAAATATACACAAGGTTTTCCTTTGTCATTGGCCTGAACCTACTTTCATCACAGTTTGCTCCAGTCCCTGGGTAAGAGGGGTGGGGGTGGGTCTCAGAAAGTAAAAAAACATTGTTTGGCTTCAGGGAGATGAAAAACTAATGGCCAGTCAACAAATAATGTCTAACAAAAATTGGCACTTGTCTGGCCAAACGCCTCTTAGGCAAGTCCTCTTGATTGGTCTATTTGAGTAGTCACATCTTGATCAGTCTGTTGTGGCCAGTCATCATGTCTGGCCATTGAGCAGCCTTGATTTTAACTCAGATATTGGTCTAGCAATACAAGGTACTATATAATAAACCTGATTTTCTTTGTGAAGCTAGACCTGATATGTTATTTGGTTTTCTATGTCAACAATAATTTATATTTCTAAATTTATTCCCTGAATTGTACAGCATGAGAATATTGATTTCACATGGTTGTCATATATATTCTGTTGTATGTGTCTTTCTTGCTTTTCTTGTACCCAATGTACACAATTTGAGCATTTTAAAGCATAAGTACAAAATTAATCATACTATAAAATAAAAATATATACAAAAGTAATATTGGTTTATTTGTAGCTATCTTGCTGAACATGGAATATTTTTTGAAGTACCAGTAGTTATATCATTTTGTGAAAACTTACAACCATTCTGTACAACCATTCAAAAATAGATTCAATGGGTAAATTATTAAAGCTAAAGTATTTCCACTAAGAAAAATAAACATTAATTCAACATAAGAAAAAAGATTATGGAATATTACTGATGGAATTTTCAGATATATTAAATATCAGTAAGTTGCATTCTCTTGTACATGGTTTCTTCTACTCGTTTTCATAATTATGCAACCAAGATATCATCAGGCAAAGTCAAAACAATTAAAGCTGTATGGTCCAACTGTCAAAAACTTGATTCCTGCGATGCTCACTGTTCTGCGAACTTGGGAGTTGCGAGTTTCCCATTGGAATTTGGTTTTTCACTGCCGCCAGTCAGAAGCATAAAAGGTACCGACTGATTAGTTTTGATTGACGGCAGCGAAAAACCAATTTCACAACAAGCTGTTGAAATGTCTGAGTTCGCAGAATATTGAGAATCGTGGTAATGGAAGTCTAAAACCCAGACATCTGGAATTTTAGCTACATGTATATAGTTGATGATCTTGTACATAATGATGAAGATGAGTAAGTTCTTACTTGAAGCTTCATGCTAACCTAGTGTAATTTGATTCTTAAACATAGTGCAAACTGATTTTATCACTAGTTAATATTATTATTAATATCACTGTTAATTTGCTAGAATTTTAGTTGAATTTGATATACTACTTTAAAGGTGGATGGAGAAACTATTAGGGTTTACATCTCATTTACCAGGGCTCTGAAAGATCAAATTAAGAAATATTTAGAAGTTAATTTTTGTGGAAATGTAGACCTGTAATGTAAATTCATGTGAAAAATTCTGTAATATAAATGTATGCTGAGATACTATGATTGTATACATTTACATGGAGATTCTAGATCTGTAAAATAAGCAGTGTTCTCACCAGGATTTTTAAAATTGGGGTTCACAGGGTCCATAGAGAATCCAAAAGAGAATCATTTTTGATATCAAAAAGGACTGAATTATAATTTAACACAAGAATTTATTTGCATAAGAAAAATCTTTGTGCCCTCTGGACCCTTCAAGCTCTTTCTACTGTGTCATGTTTTAAAAAAAGTGTGGCAATGCTGGTAAGGACACTGGATAAGAAGTCTGGTGTTTGGTAGGTTATTTACAACTTGGTAAGTTGTCAACCTACCATAGACATTTTTAAAGATTTCTATATCAATTTGATTGTAGTTCTTTAACACACAGGTAATATGGTTTTCCAAGCTGTCAAACAACACAACATTCTGCTTCTGATGGAATTTAAATCAAGAAATCAATATAATGTAGAATTTTTACAATTATTTAATCATCAACTGGTATTAATGCAAATAATGTTGGGGTCCTATCTAGAAGAATATTAATAGGGAAAAATACTAAAGCAAGCAACGATAATATACCATTAATATAAATATTGCACTTAGATACTAAATACCAATGTCATACTCTAAGAAAAATTGCACTCAAATATTCATGTACAGTACAGTATGGGCTTGTCTGACGATAACTGAACTGCAAATATAAAGACAGACTTCTTACATATGTCATTAGTCTAGTCATATATAAAGTCTATCATCATGCACTTAAGATATTTTAAGTGAAGCACCTGTTTCTAAGATCAAACTCGTACGTTGGAGGTCTATATTTATAAAAGTATAATAACTATATAGTAGTGAAATAGTGAATCTGTTATAATCTGTTTGAAACAGATATTTGATTCTGGGCTATGAAGTTCAGATCAAATTAAAATTTGAATGATTTAGTACTCTCAGAACTACCTTTTTTTTTTATTCACAATTGTGTACAATGAAGTTTATTTTTTTACTATTTAAAACAAAATTGTAAGAGTGGTTTTCAAAAAATGCCTATTGTGTAATAGTTTTTTGTTAGTAGATCGGAATTAGGTTGTGAATTAGGGTTTAAATTATACGAATCATATATTGTTTTAAAATAAACTTGAAATGAAATTTACAGTGACTTTGCTTTGTTTTATTGCCTATAAACACTGTATTGAAATCAAATTAAAATCCCCTTAAAAAATGAGTGATTTTGTCAAGAGAAATATTAAAAATAAGAAAATATATGGGAAGAAAAAAGCTTTAATTTGGATAAGGGTTTGAAAAAACATCCAGTGTTTTGGCTTTTTTTTTAAAACAATGAGCTTTTAGAAACTGGGTGATCTTACCAAAAGATTTAAAATCACAAAATATTAAAAATAAGAAAATACAAGGGAAAAGAAAAAGCTGTAGATAGGGATCTAAGAATTTCTGTTTTGGCTCTTATTAATCTATGAGCTATTTTGGACTTCAAAAAAAACTTTAAAAAGGTTTCCTAAGAGCAGGGTGATGTCAACAGAGTGATCAACCTGTAATGAAGACAACCTACACTCATCGTTGCTTCTTTTTATACCTCATAAATAATTCACGAGCATAATGATTATAAATTTATAAGAACAAGTTAAAGATCAATAAGCCACCTGTCAAAGATAAATCAAATAAAGGAATAAATAATTCATAATGTAACTTAAAACTTTTTTTTAGTCATAAAAATGCAATATGATAAACATAGTTTTACTCATTGAATGGTTGTACAGTAAAGTATTTGTTTGGTTACTGTATGTGTTTTTTATTAATTTTTTAATTTACAAGATTTGGGCTTAATGTCACAGAAGGGGGACAAGAGGACACAGGGTCCCTTACAAGGCTTAACTTCAGAGCTCTGGGCAATAGTTATAAAAGCTTGCCTATTGTTTCTACTCATTCAATTTGATTGGCATAAACTGAATGACATGTTTTTCATTGCAATACTTGAGTTTCCAATTCTCTGTTGCTCAGTGATAGATTTTATGTAGAACATCCATACATTAGGGAGAAAAATTTAATAGGATTTACGGCTTCTTATAAATGTCCTATGAAAATTACACCTAGGGTTTACACAGATTCTGATTTCCTTTGAACTGCAATATATTTTTAACCCCAATAACGTTAAAGCATTTATTACATTGTTTCCATGGTAACATGCCATTATTTTGCTGGTTCACAGGGTTGTGGCTTAGCACAAGTCCAAAACAAAGAATCAAGAATTTAGTTACATAGCTCACTACACCTCTCATCTATAATTATACTCTGAATTATATAATGATTAGAATCTAAATTTTCATTCATTTCTTTTTCCAATTCATCGGTATAATGTAACATATAGTTAATAACGTAGAGGGCACAGTTTCTGATTCTGATGGCTAAATCCTTGAATCACATCTCGTGCATATAGGTGCACCAAAGCTAGCAAATTTTTGTATCAGAAATTGTGCCTTTTCTTCATACTCCGTTCCAGGGAGAATATGTGTGACTGTGTGTTTTGAGGGGGAGAGAGGGTTTACAACCTCGAAAGCCTTTACAAGATTATCATAGAATCTATACAGTCACCTAGAAAAGGTGTAAGGTTGTAAGCTAGCTGTAACGGTTGTTAAGTCCTGCATTTCTAGGCTTATGATTTCATGTTTTACTAAAATGTTTGAGATAATTTGAAATTTGACCAAGAAAATACACATTAAAATTGAATGCAAATGAGGGCAATAGCCCACTTTCCATATTCTGGTTAAGTGTTCATGTACAAATGAATTCAAGATGAGGCTCGGGGAAACAAAATTATATACTAGGATTACTCCATTGTTTCCCCAGAGCCTCATCTTGAATTGCTTTGTTGAATTGCTCAACCAGAATATCGAAAGTAGGCCATTCTGTATTCAGTTTACAGACTTCTACTGGGTGAGAAATTGATGCTATGATTATTCAGTGTACATTCAGTTATAATAATGATTAGGTTAGTGTAGTGTAAATTAAAATTAATAAAATTGAACTGATGCACATAAATGACAAATACAGCAAACCTTTAATTTTTTAAATTTTTAAATTTTTTTTTGTGGTATTGGGAAATTCAACTCAAGCTGTAACACTGTTTTCTTATAGACCCCTTGAACATGACGTCAGAGCACCAGCTCAATTCGGAGGGCAAAACAAAAGAATCTTGATCTCCTGGAATTGGAATCTATTGTTTTGCCCTCCAAATTGAGCTGCATTCTGATGTACTGCAAGGTCTATATCTCTTTCTAATTAATGCTTAATAACAAAACCATTGCATGTGCTGACATCAAGTTTTTGTACAGTACTAAGGCAATTTCAGAATTTAATTCCAGTTTTTGTTTTCTTTTCAGTCTTGTTCCAGCATAATGAGATTAATATTGATATTATAACATTTATACAGTCAGGCAGAAGAGGTATATACCTATAACTAATAGAATAATATGTCTAGTACTTCAAAAGTTTCTTCCATCAATTTTATATAGTTACAGAAAATATCTATACCACAGAGACAGGGTTGTCGGAAGAACATATTTTGGCAATGCTTCAAAATTATGGTGGGTCTAGCATTAGACTCCCTTTTTTGAGTTTATTCTTAGGTTCAAGGTGCATTATGGTCTAACTTGGGTACAAACATCATATAAAGTATGCCATTAAGCAAAATATGTTTTTATCCAAACTAGACCAGAATGCATGTTTAATGAATTTAAAATGGCCTGTGGGGAGGGGAAGTATGGATATTTTCTGGAACTATATATACATAGTGACTAATGGAAGATACATTTAAATACAAATTTGATGTCTGATTGAAGACACTCATTTCAAATACTTTGTTCTTCAGTACACCTCAATAATTGTGAAAACAATCAGATATAGACTTGGATGACAACATGACATGCACTTAACTTAACATCATGTCGTACTTAGTGTATATAGCACTTGATGCAGTCAAATGAATAGTATACTATCGAAAAAATTGTGACATGGAAATAATTATGTGATATTCAAACAATACATACCTTCCATTCACAGGCTGCAAAAACACGTTCATTCATTGTTTAGAAGTTTTTTTAAAGACATTTTTGCATTAAA
This sequence comes from Anthopleura xanthogrammica, assembly GCA_964019055.1. NCBI lineage: Eukaryota > Metazoa > Cnidaria > Anthozoa > Actiniaria > Actiniidae > Anthopleura > Anthopleura xanthogrammica. The sequence continues at coordinate 6,919,796 of OZ025206.1, read as the reverse complement.
TGTGGTTATTCCAGGATATTCTTGGCCTTAGTAGGTGTTCAGTAGATTTCATGTTTTAGGTATATTAGGAAATCCAGCAGTAGGCTTGCTTTATTCCTAGCGGCCAGATTGGTTGAATATAACAAAACATTTGTCACTAGTTTCTATTTGTTCTAACGACCAACATGGCTGCCATGCCTTTTGTTATAATTCCATTCTGTTGGGGATGATTAAAACTACCTGTGGTATATGAGGGGCATGTTTGGAAAATTATGAAAAAATTTAAAGAAACAAAGTAATTAAGAGAGATAAAGTTAGAAGACAAACCCTAGAAAGTAGATTTTAAATCAGATGACTGCCAAAAATCATGGCACAAATGGCATTAAGCTGTGGTGGTACAGAGTCGACTTAATGAAATTTGTGTAACCATAGCAACAGTATGAATATCCATCAATGCCAGCACATTTTGACAGTCACATAATATCTGGATAATGTTAAGCTAGTTGGGAGAAAATATATTCCATATTGTTTGAGTCGCGAAGCCAAAGGCCAATACAGAATATGTTTTCTTCCAACGCTATCAATGTAACCTGTATTGGCATCTCAAAATCGCAATAAGTATTGTATCAGGATTCTGAGCTGACAATATGGGTTTATATTGGAGAAAATGGAGAATTGCAATACCCCAATTTATTGAATTTGATTAATAGTAGAACAAGGTACACTCTTTTTGCATTTTTGCACTCTCAAAAAAAAAAGAGCTAGTATTGATGTTTTTAAGCCATACTTATGGAAAATCCATGGAGAACCATAGTGTTCATAACATGAAATCAGTCCATATATTTCCAAAATCTAACAGTTTTGGACTTGCTTGATTTTGAACTTTCTTTTGAAAAAAAGGTATAAAAATTATGGAAAATGATTTTTTGAAAATTAAATGTGCTCTTTTTCAAAATGCCACAAAGTGACGATTTTTCGGTTAAATTTATCAATTTGTATCATAAAACCCACAAAATCTTAGGTGGGTGCTGAAATGCTAAAACAAAGTGTGCCTTGTTTAGTCTATCACCCGTTATCCTATCTTGAGAGTTAGTCTCAACCAGTGCATTGGTAATGAAAACAGTGATAACTTCTTAGATCCTCCTTCACTAGGGGAATAGACCCCTTGCAGCATGACGGAATGCAGCTCAATTTGGAGGGCAAAACAAAAGAATTTTAAACTCTTGAGAATTGAAACCTATTGTTTTGCCCTCCAAATTGAGTTGCATTCCGACATGCTGCGAAGGGTCTATTGAAGTTACATTTCAGTAATGATTTTACTATAAAATGAAAAGATAAGGGGTTGGGTATAGTAAGATTATGGAATACAGTGTTTTTTGTGAAATAAAATAGAAATAAACATCAACTCTAAAAACAAATTGTGTTATTAATACTTATTTAGGGATGCCACAAAAAAATTTTTAAAAATTAATTTCTTTAATTGAGAAATAATACTGTACATTCTACATTTTCAATATAATATTATTTTTCTGGTCAGAAATAATATTTTCTATAATCTTATTCTCTGAATATTATTTGGCTATGACTAGCTATTATCTTTGAATCCATTTTCTAGTAATGATATTCTTATAAATTTCTACAAACTCTTTAACCATCTCTTTATTATCTCCTTTAATTTTAGCTGCAAGTTCTTTCGTTGTTCCATTGATATTTGTTTCAATTAGAAATAAGCCACCATCATCTTCCTGATTAAATGAAAACAAGGCTTGGGTAAGAATTAGGACTGTGGTGATGTCACATTTGTGATTATTGAGTACATGCAGCTTAAAGACACCCTGGGGTCCAGAGGTTATTCTCACTCCAGCATTTCCTGTTTAGACAGGAAGTTGTGAGGTGCTTGCCTAATCCTACCCAGCTTAAAAACCTCACCAAAAGAATCCAGGTTTTTTTTTTTTTGCCATGCCTCTTGCCCTAGACAACTTACATTCTAAAGAAAATGTGACCATAGTCTTAAAGGCAAGTGGGCTTAGTTTTAAAGTTGACCATTTCTTGGGGGATAAAGAACTTTAATAACACAGATGAGGGTTGATCAAGTAAATCAAATTACCCAGTTTCCTACAGAATACTATGAGCAATTCTGTTTCCCTTGGTCAATGGTGTTTGCTTTGGTTAATTTGGCTGAGTCAGGTTCAGTAGCTAGTCTGACAAATACCCCAAGTGAAGAGGGTTAGGGAGTGAAGGATAACTCACTCTGAAAACCAGGGAGGGGGGGGGGGGGGGTTAGTTTGGTGTTTGGTTAGTTTGGACCATAAAAAATAAAGGGAAGTGCTCATAGTTTACTGTTGGTAGATTAGCATACTAGATTAGCAAATTACCTGTTGTGCATAATGAAAGTATTTTTGCATAGTTTGTCCAGTACTGTAGGCCATCATCAGGATGTGATATGACAACAAGATTTCCTCAAATTCATTAGGAGTACTTGGTGCCTTGCCTAATGTGAATGTGATATCTGAACTGGAATGAAAAGTATTGATAATTGTAGAATGAGAGGACAGTTTGGCACAAAAGAATATTCAAAGAGAAAAAAAAAAGTGCTTTGATGAATAGATGGGTGGATAGGTAAAAGAAATGATGAATGCAAGAATGGGTATCCATGAACAAAAAGGAAGAAGATCTAAGAAAGGAATGAAGGAAAGACAGAAGGGAGGGATGGGTTGAAAGAAGGAAAGAAAAGGGGAAAGTAAGTGAGGGAGGAAAGACTGTATAGATGGATGGATGGATGAATGGATGAATGGATGCATGAATAGATGCATGAATGAACAAATATTATAATAAAATCTACCTTTGTGAAATTGTAGTCCATTTTTGTTGAAAGTCATTACGTGTCACAACTGGATGAGCTTTAAGGAGCAGTTTGGGTTTTAAAACAGCCTCAGCAGTAGAGGTAAGATCACCCTGCAATAGAATAGAAATAAAAAGTATTTGGGTAAGTGATGCATGGACAGCTGGAAGAAGAAATGGACAATGGGGCCATTGCTACACATATATATTGGGTGCTTCTGAGACAGGGGTGAATTTTAAAAATATTCGAAGAATACAATCCATACCTATTGCATGAAAGAAATAACTGAGGGCTGTCAAATTTACTAGTACTAAATTACTAGGTCATGATGCACACATGTGCAAACATGTTGTTAAATTCTACTCTTCCATATTTAAATATGTCATTGAATACTCACCAGTAGGTTCCCTACTGACACCTCTGAAGGATGAGACAATACACAGTTCTGTTCTGGTTCTCTGTAAGCTACTACAGGGATGTCTGAAACTAGATATACATGAATGAAATAATTAGTTTAAGTTCTAGTACATATATTCTTTGTGAAAAGCTCGATGGTGCCTGATGATGGAAACGGAAGGGAAGGGAAGGAAAGGGAAGACAGGGAATAGGAAGGAACATTAAGGAAATACAGGAAATGAAATGGAAGGGAAGAGAAAGGAAGGGAAGAGAAAGGAAAAGAAAACAAAGGAAAAAGAGGAAAGGATAGGGAAGGAGAGGAAAAAAGAATGGAATGGAAGGCAGGGCTTGAATAAGCGGCCAGTCATCAGAAAATGCATGTGGAGCACACCTTGTGACATTGTGTTTTCGAAACTTTTTCAAAGTATTTGTTAACGCTGTCCACATGAGAAGTCATGAACGTTTTCAAAACTGAGTATCCACTTTGGAAAGCATGATCGAAAGCATACGTTTACAGTGAGCTTTTTCATTGTTTACTTGTGGACGACGGAACCAGCTGTAAAACTAAGCACGAAAAGGAATATCTTTGCAGAATTCAAGGAGATGGATGGCAAAGAATTGCTTTAATATTTTATACATCACGTAAATTCTTTATTGGGAAGAGACTTGGAGCTTGGGCCACTTGGCTAAGTATCGAAGCATGCTGTGATTGGTCGGTTTGTGCATGCATTGGACACCTGAAAGGGCTAAACGCATCAAAAAGTAGGCCTCAGATATTGTCAGATATTGTCACGGCGCTACAAGATCAAATTGCAAAAGATATTGTTCAAGCCTGCCTTTCAATCTTTTGCAAACGCAGCCAAAGAAAAGAGTGTACTTTACTGGGAAAATATTCATTTACTTGACAAAATTCCTTTAGATATATTATTCAGCTTGTCATTGGTCCATTTTAAGACTGGGCTGACATACGCAACCCAGTAAAAACCTGGATGATAAAGTGCAAGCATAAAACCACAAAAAAACTACAAAACGTTACAAAATGTCTATCGGCAAAAATTGAGCTTGAATAATTGATTTATTATACATTTTGTAAACAAAGAATAAAAATTTATTTCTACTTTCGGAAAAATAGCGAACGTATTTTAAGAAAAACCTACAGATAATACATTTATTATGTCGAGTTCACACGATATCAGGGATTGGCTGAAGGCTTTTGGCAAATCAGAAGGGAGATAGTGAGAAAAATGTATAATAATACAAATTAATACAAATTAACGTATAACCGTTATCGCTGAAGCAGCCGTCAATTAAAATCCTTTTTTTAGGAAACTCTCCATCGCAAACTTTTGTCATAAATACAAGGCATGTTTTTCTAAACCAATAAACTCGTTCCCAGTATTTTCGCGGGTCGCCCTTCAACGATAAAGGTTATAACATTCTCGTTCCCAGACCCTACTCATTATCCAAATCGTAGGCAGAAATATTGGCAGAAATTACGATCTTTCGTTAGAAAGCTGAGAAGGCTCTGGCTACGAGAATGAGGATATGAATTACTGCCAGCTGAAAACCGATTTTGCATCAAAATGCCTGCAGGCCATTTCAACGCGGTTCCAAATCAGTGATTATAACTAATATTACACATGCATAAAGATGAGGATTTTGCGGGTGAACGCATTCGGCTATATAAAAATGTTCTGTGTGAACAAATGCTGTTTTTTCTAAGACGTGATGACATTTCTGTGTATCTAAAATGCCCCTCCCTTCCTCACCACGGACATTCCCCTCCTTCTAGCTTGGACTTTATCTACGGTCAATATGAGTCACGATCTAATAGTGTCTGAGTCAGAACCTGAATTATTTATCACGCAAATTTCAATTTTTGAAAAGTTGCACGATTTTTAGTGATTAGTCCATTACATGGGGCTGCTTATTCGAATAGTCCTCCAAACAGTCCTTGAATAGAATGATCAGGGCGAAACCAGTAATCAAACCCGACCTTGCTCAGTTCCTCTCTGTCAATCCTGCCATCCTTGTTGGTGTCAGCTGCATTGAACCATGCTTCTCCTGCGTCTTCACCAAAATTACAAGCTTTCATCACGGTTCGCACCTCATTCACTGTAACTGTGTCATCATTGTTCACGTCGATGACATCGAAGAAAGCATTGTTCTGTCTGCTGAGCAGACTAGGCTTGTTTTCTGCGCGTCTTTTCAGTTCTTCGTTTGCTAGTCGATCAAAGCCCTTGACAAATTGCTTCTTATCCAACTCAGCACCAGGGACCAGGCCAATAACTCCCCAGAACATTTGCATGACCTCTCTTAGAGCTTTGGTTTCTCTCGGAGTCACCTTACAAGCCTTTTCCAAGTTGTCTGCCCACTTCAGAATTTCAGTAATGGATAATAAGCCGTTACTTTTCATATCCACAGCATCGAAAAAGCCTTCAACGCGCTTCACCCAGATAGGATTCCTGGTGAAGTCGACATCGGTTGCCATATTATTGGAAGCGATTGTTATCTGGGTCAGTTTGTTGCCTAATACGAACTATTATGGAGATCACTCTCGGTAGGACACTGATGACTTTATTGGTCTACTAAGTCTAAGGTCAAACATCGCATTTCATACAAGACGCCCTAAGAGCGTAAACTGGGTTGCGTTAGGGTATGTCACACTACTCCTCAGCTTGTCAGACATTGTCATCAAATTGCTTAAACTTGCCTTTCGATTGTTTGTAAAAGAGGCCAATGAAGTGAGTGTATTTATCTCAGAAAGTATTCTTTTACTCGCCGAAATAAACCAAGTCTTTTTACAGATTCCTTCATTAAAGCTACGGACACACTGTACAACATTCGGGTCACGCGACACAATTTGCTGAACGCAATGTTGCATGTCACGCGACACAATTTGTTGCACGCAATGTTGCATGTCACGAGACAAAATTTGTTGCACGCAATGTTGCATGTCACGAGACAAAATTTGTTGCACGCAATGTTGCATGTCACGAGACAAAATTTGTTGTACGCAATGTTGCATGTCACGAGACAAAATTTGTTGCACGCAATGTTGCATGTCACGAGACAAAATTTGTTGCACGCAATGTTGCATGTCACGCGACACAATTTGTTGCACGCAATGTTGCATGTCACGAGACAAAATTTGTTGTACGCAATGTTGCATGTCACGAGACAAAATTTGTTGTACGCAATGTTGCATGTCACGCGACACAATTTGTTGTACGCAATGTTGCATGTCACGAGACACAATTTGTTGTAAACAATGTTGCATGTCACATGACACAATTTGTTGCACGCAATGTTGCATGTCACGAGACACAATTTGTTGTATATATATGGGAAGGTCTGCAACAGCGCCTCCAAATTTTTACACCGACCCTTTACTTCAGCTTCATATCTCCGAAATAACAAACGTATTAGGGAGGGGACAGATAAAACGTTGGTACCGGAAAGTGATGCGCTGATGCGACTGAAAGTCTAGTTTATCATATGACCGTATTTCACTGTACGCGTCATTCTAAAAAAAACCTTTGGGGAAAATGTCGTCAGCAAAAAAAGTACGCTTTTCCGAAAAGTGTAATAATTTCCCGTTCGGACTCGCCGTTCGGACTCGCTGCCGTCAATCATGTAAAAACTACGCATTTTGATTCGCATTTATTAAAAACGCTTTGAAATCGATTTTTTATATGTGGTCATATGATAAAATGCTTATTGACTGAGTTAAGGTCGGTCCGAACGGGAAAATATTTGGCTCTCGGTCCTTGGCACGGAACTCGCTGCGCTCGTTCCGTACTTCAGGACCTCGAGCCAAATATTTTCCCGTTCGGACCTCCCACTCAGTCAATAAGTACATATTATTTAAGACTGAATTAAAGATTTTTAGTTCAGTACAAAATCTCTCTCAAGATATTGTTTATTTTTAAATTAAAGTTATTGAATTGATGGTCGTCGAAATGCTAGTTTGCAAACGAGACATCAAACGTCCGGGGTCGTACTTCAACGAAAACGAAATAAGACAATTTTTTTCTGATATCGATGACTGGAATGTACAGAATGTAGTTCACGCGATTTGTAACGGTCAGATTCTATGCAATTACTGTATTGTTGACCCAAATGCCTCGACTTTAAACAATTGTTTGAAATTTGCACCTCGCATGTCCCCTAGAAGCTCTCGAAAAGTTTTCTGACGGAGGAAACAAAGGCGGGGAAACGCGACACATTTTAAGAATGAGCTGCCACAGGCAACCCAGTAATAAAATTGCCAGAAACCATACGATTGCCTGATTCATTTGTTCCGTAAGCAATTGAATACGACGGCACACATAAACGCGATCACAACAAGGCTTGATTCTTTACACTTTCGAAATAGGAAACAGTTAACGCTATATCTAAATATCAAAAAGAAAAACATGCCATCTCACATACTTGTTGGGTTTTAAACGGTTCGTTTTATCGTTAGTCAACTTCAGATGGCCACACGCAGGTTTAAATACATGCATTTGTTTGACCAGCCAGAAACGAGGTATGACCGAGCTAAAACTAATTTGTTCGGTCATCATGACCAGCGACTGACTGGCTGTTATTTCAAGGAAGGAAGGAAGGAAGGAAGGAAGGACAAGAAAGTAATGGAAAGGAAAGAAAGGGAAGGAAAAGGTTAAATATAGGTCTAATATTCAGAAGATGAGGCTTACCATTATTCTCAGTGTATGGTCTGCCTTTGATGTAAGGGATGGTCTGACAAACAAAGTTCACTGCGGTTTGTCCATATACCACAGAAAGTGTATTGAACTCACTGAAAAGGTGTACCTAGTGTGATGAAAAAAGAAAAAAAGATCAAGATTTTTTATTCTGAGGAAAACCCAAGTTCTTGGAGGATATGAGCTCCATGTCAGAAACAAATGGTAAAGTTTCTAATTTGTAGAATAATAGCCCACTTTGGATATTCTGGTTGAGTGACCACGCACAAAGCGTGGCTCCGGGGAAACAATGAAGTAATCTAATATATTCTTTCGCTTCCCCGGAGCCTTGCCTTGAATTGCTTTGTGCGTGGTCACTCAACCAGAATATCCAAAGTGAGCTATTAATAATTTTCATTCATATATTTCATTCATTCTTTGTATTTTGATTTGCAATTAATTAATTAATTATTACAATAAAAATTTATGAATTGCAAATCAAAATACAAAGAATGAATGAAATATATGAATGAAAATGGATGAACATGTTGAATTGGAAGAATATAGGAACTGAAAATGATTATACATAGAATTGGAATAATGAATAAAATCGGACGAATTCTTAAAACTGAGAAAACGAATGGAAATGGATGAAAGAATAAGAATGGGATTTGTTATAGTTATGGTTCATTCTGTTTCATAGTTACCTTACTGTTATTTGCTTCTTTATTATCAATATTGTTACTTGAACAAATCCTTCCAACTGAACCACAAACAACTTTCTCTGCCTGAAAAAGGTTAAGGAGATTTAATAGCCAATAATGACTTGGTTTTCAGGGTATTGATTTGGAACCAAAGATGGCATAGCCATAGTGTACTGGCCTCTGTGCCGACATTGATCAACCCAGTGATTGTTTCAGGTTTCAGGATTGTTTCATCAATAAAATTGGAAGGTTGTGGTGGTTATGTTCCTCAGTGGGCTATTTTAATAGCTCGATAAAATAAGCAGTCCATTGCGTTATTAGATGGGTGTATGATGACATAATTTGTATATCAATATTTGGTTGTTATCAATTCCCAACAAGAAATCTTCATTGGACAATTCAACAAATTAAAGGTGACAAAACCTATGATAATAGAGCAGTTTTCGTATGACTATGAAAAGCTTACAGCATGGACCACGCCTTGCTGTGACCGTGTCAGTGCTGTACCATGTATGAAAATAGTTGACAAATCTGTGCTTTGTCTGTGCCATAACAGGCTGTGTATATGACTTTTTCAGACTCATAAAAAATTTGCTCTATATTTGTTGAAATGGCTGGCACATGAGTAAAGTTGCTCATTGGTTTTCTCAACCTGTGCTTTGATGGTTTTCTCAGGTTATCTGGTCCTCCTCCCTCTACAAAAAATCGATTCTAAATTTCAATTCGAATTCGTTCATGGAATTTGAATGAGGGGCATATGTTGTAAGCCAAAATTGATTGCTATTTTAAAAGTGCTATCTTCATAAAATCTATATCTTACCACATCAGCTCCTTCTCTTAGCAGCCTGTAGTACATCAGTGCTCTATCATGGACATCCATGTGTGTCTCAGAATCTGGTGAACAGATGGGCATTGTAAAAAAAGATATACTAAGTAAATAAATAAACATTTAATAACTTTTTGGAATTTGTGGCCTGGGAATAAAAATCTCATCTCTGCCTGATTAGTAAGTTTATTTTAATTAGTGGATTTAACAGGGTTCCCACTCATCCAGAAAAATTAAATTCCTTTACATTTCCCAGAAATCCATTTTTCACTGACCACACTGTGCACTTATTTTGTGAAAATTTGTTATCGCGGTTCAACCAAAGGAAGCCCAACTGAGAATTCTGACAGAAATTCCCTGACTTTTCACTGACTCTTGATTAAATTGCAAAAATTAACTGACCAAAATTAAAATTCCCTGACCTTGAAAAGAAATTCAGAATTTACTGAGTTTTTCCTGACTGTGGGAACCCTGTTTAAATTGTGCCTGCATGCATGAAAAGTAGTATAGGTGGGAATCAGACTTTTTGGAATGCAAGTAAGTTTGAGAGTTAGTCTACAGCAGTTGTCCACTTGCCTTTCACCCCTCTGGGGTCTCAGGTTTGATTCCTGGACTCAGGATCACATGTTCAAGTAGAGTTTGTTAGGCTTCTCCCTTGATTCAAAGGTTTTCTCTGAGTTCTCTAGTTTCCCCTCCACCATAAAAACCTAACACACTAATCTGGGTTTGATCTGTGAGTTAGCTGTGCCCTTACTTTGATCAGCCCAGAGGTTGTTTCAGGGTTTGATCTGTAAGTCAGCTGTGCCCTGACTTTGATCAGCCCAGAGGTTGTCTCAGGATATCAATAAAATTGAAAGGTTTAGAATGTGGCAAAGATACTAGACACAAGAGAGCCCCCTCGATGAGCTTTTGCTCTTGAGACAAACTAGAGAATTCATGAGTCTAAGTAAGAAAAAATACTAGTCTCCTCAAGATCTTACCAATGCAGTATGCCAGTAATCTACCCAGGGTTTCCTGGCATTCAGGAGGCTTTCTAAAGAACAGTTTCATCATTGCTGTGAGGAGCTGTAGTTTTATTTCTGAAGACTGTTCTTCTTCTATGCTATCCACTAGTGTCTCTAAAATGTAGGGGCTTTCTGGTATACCCTATGAAACCAAGATATCAACAATAATATTGTTTAATAAAATACATACATGTATCTATAGCCAGCATGTCTACATATTCATTCTATAAGGTACAGAATTTGTGTAGTTTTGCAAAATACTAACTTAAATAGAGTTAGAATTTCCCAATGGTGGTGAGGCCCAGAGAAAGGTATATGGTACTGCAATTCAAAAAGTTTATTTCATTCCAATGGTAATTGGTGAGGATGGTCTGTCAATTAAGGCACTGAACTGCAATTTTTGACATAGAACCTAATGCTCACAAAGAAATATCCATGAGGTTGGATTTAGTTTGAGGATACTGAGAAGATACTGAAATGGGGGACTGGGAATTGCATGTTCTACCAAAAGAAAAATGGGATGAATTTGTTGTTCTGCAATAATTGGGATTTAGAGTACTGTAGTAGCAATGGAAAATAAAGAACACTTCATCAGTAGGTTTTGATAAAGTTTGGCCTGGGAGATTCCCCTTTGGTGGCTACCCACAAGCTGTGAATCTGTGATCTCATGTCTTTGACTCCATGACAAGGGGGCGGTACTGTCAGCACTACAATACTCACCTGCCCATACTCTCCCAGCATCCATATTATTGCAGCTTTTCCCTTTGGATCCTGAACAAGATCAGTGCATTCCTTCAGTTGCGGAAGCACTGCTACAGCATTTTTTTCATAATGTGGCAGAAGATCTATTAACAGGCAAATAAAATATATAGAATTAGAATAGATCTTTTTATGTCTCCCCAATTAGCAAAGCACTTGTGACAAGCTAGAAGATTGAGATATTAATATATATTGTTTTTGCTGTTGTTGGTATTTAGCTTTCATTGGTGTATTGTTTTCCCATTTCAGACCACATGTCATTCTCTCGAGAATAAAATTCATGTGTCTTCTCATACATGTATGCAGTTACCGTTAAACAAAGAAATGTTACTCTAGGGAATTTAGAGACATGTGGCCTAAAAATTAAATGGAAAAATACTATCCTCAAGCTACAGTAAACAGGACTGTGGGTTGAGGGTCTGGATATGTTTCAGTGTTCTTGTGTAAAAGATACCCCACGGCCTCCACAAAATTAAAAAATCAACATGTGAGTTGATTGCATAAGATTTATTGGTACAGTAGTTTGTGTGAATGATAATATCCCCAACTCAATCCTTCATTCATTCATCCATCCATTCATATATCTATCCATCCATCCAAATATTCATTCATTCATTTGTTCATCCATTCATTCATTTGCTGATCCAATAATTAACCATCCACCTACCCTCCCATTCACGCATTCATTCTTCAATCCACTCATTTATTTCCAATAAAAACATAACTACTGACAGAGAAGTACTTATTATTTTTTTGTTGTAATATTACTTACCTCTAATAACTATCAACGTCTGAGATGTGATACTCTCAATCTCCCGTGACAGGTAGCTCAGTAAGGTGTCTATACAATACTCTGCAGCCTTGGGGAGAGCAAAGGCAATCTTTCCAATGGCCTTGATACATTCTTGTGAAAGTTCCACATCTATATCATGCACAAGTTCACTGCAAAATAATGAATAGGAATAGACCTCTTTAACTTGGGCATAATGTTTTCCCATTTAATACCACATGTCATTCATTTGAGAATAAAATTATTTGTTTGAGTTGTATCAATATTCATGTGTCTTCCTTCTCATGTGCAACCATTAAAGAAAATGATATTCAAGGGAATGACACATGGTCTGAAATGGGGAAACATTATGCCCAAGGTAAAGAGGTTTATTTAACAGAGCTGGTTGAACAGATTCCCCCCCCCCCCCGGATAAACAGTTAAGGTCTCTCACCAAAGTGTTTTTCTAAAGGTCCCAAGAAAATCTAGAAAGAGTTGAGTCCTGCTGTAAAAACCACCTTCAGCAGCTTTCTTGAAACACAGTTAATGCACTCCTCTTTATCTCTAACTCTCTCTAACTCTATCTCTTGCAAAGTCCAGCCCCACTACTACAGGTACAGTACATGTGTGAAGGCATGGTTGTCTTTCATGTTCTAATCATGTAATAACTATAGTGTCAAAGATATAAAATACCTCATTTCAGTGACTATTTCTTCCACATTTGATTCTGATGCTATTGTTGTGAGAATCTGAACTTTCTTTCGTCTCAGAAACAAAGGGTCATTAAACCTATGATAAAGGAAAAATGAACATTCAGAGCTGAGGCGCTTGGTATTTATCTTTACCTGATTTATAATTATTTCTGAATGAGTTTAAGAGGAGAAGGCAAAGGAAAAATCTCAATCCAAAGCAGAAAAAGAAAACCTTCATATTTCATTGACACCCTGAAACAGCCTCTGAGCTGAACAAAGTCAAGGCATGACTGACTTGCAGATCAAATTAGAATTTAGGATGTAAGCTGGTTTTGTGGAGGGCGGAAAACCAGAGAACCTGGAGAAAACCCTAAAATCAAGGGAGAGACCTAACAAACTCTACTCCCATGTTAGAGGCAAGTGTACTACCCTTATGCCACCCTTGATTCCAACTAAGCAGAAACCAAATGATCCCTGAATTCATATAATGCCATTCCTACCCTGGATTCCAGAAGCATTTTTTTGCTACAATTAGGGTTATAAGAATGGAAGTTAAGAAAATCCTTCTGGAACCAAGAATCAAGACCCCAGAGTGAGAAGCAAAATACACTACTACACTACTGCTACACCAATAGTAGTTTATTTGTCAGAATCTTAGACATTACCTTAGGAAGAATGTTTTGTATTCATTTTCAAAGAGATTAGGACACTTAGCAAGCAATAGTTCCATGTGACAGATAGCAGTATAAATAGTTTCATAGTTGGTAGATGACATCATTGAGATGAGAGGACCTGTGGAATTTTAAACAATATCATTTGAAAACCAGTACTTAAGATTGATAATGTAATGTTAATATAAAATGTTGACTCTACTTTTTGTCCAAAATGTCAGTAAAGTTGCAAGTCTTTTCACATTGGGTTAATTTATTGTCAATTAATTTTAATGTGAAAATACCCTTAAAATCTCATCAATACTGTACTGTATAGTACAACCAAACAAATAACACATTCAAGTAAAGCAAGCAGATTATATTAACATACCTTTGACTCTCTGCAGAACATCATTATGAAGCTCCTGATTATCTTTTGAAAGGTGTAAGAACAATTTGATTGTTGCCATGACAACTGCTCCATTGGGATGCTTGAGCCGAGCATCAATAAGATTCTGTTCAACGAGCATATCACACATACTTAGAGATATATCGTATCTTGTGTTTGAGATAAAGGTGAGAATGGATGCTGAATGGATGGAGGGATGGATATGAATAGATAGATGGAGGAAGGGAGCATGTTAAAATTTTGTTTGTAGTTTTCTTCTGCTTTGTTGACTTAGTTAGGGCGTGTAATCTACAGTGTGACAGAGTATGTGACAGGCATTCCTTGATTTGTAAGCGTGCACTGTGAAAGGAATCTGAAAGGCCTACAATCCTTCTATGTTCACGATCAGTGTGAGGAAATAGCGGAAAGACGAGTATAAGTGGAGCTCACTAAAATCATTATTAAGTTTACCAAGTTTTAGGATGTTTGCCAAGGCAAAAACTTATGGATTAGCAGGCTTTTTTTTTTTAATTGTTTAAAAACAAATCATAAAAAGAATGTATGGTTTTGGGAGATGCTGTCCTGCATAATAAAACAATTATTGAATTCAGTTTTGGCATGATATCATAAATTATCGAGACCTTGGTCGTCTTATCCACTTCAGTCTACGGCTTCGGCAGATAACACAGCCTTGGTCTTGATAATTTACGATATCATGCTCAACCTCATCCAATAATTGGTTAATAATGTCCCATAATTCTAAATGTTTGATTCCATTACCATGATCTCATAGATTTCATTTGTTTTAGCAGGGGAATAATGTGTCAGTACTTCCAACACCTGGCACTGACACCATTCACTCATAGCCTTGAGTCTTAAGAAAATAAGAAAAAGAAATGTTAATATATTGTAGTTGCAATATCAATGTACAGTACTTGAGTTAATGTCCTCCATTTCAACCAGGAATTTCATTAGAAGCTACAGTAAGAGGCACATACAGTATATTGAATTGCTTCCCTACCATTAATTTTAATCCCAGTTATTAGTCCAGGGCTTATGGAAGGAAAAAGAATTTGGGATGAAAAGGAAATAGTTTTCTTTTTTACAATGAATCTTTTGTGTGTAATGAATGCCATAAACATGAGATGAACCAGAAGTGGGCTTACCATACAGTAATTCACAGTATTCAAAATTAGTACATGTATCAGGTGAGTAATGGCAGGCTTAGAGCAGTTTTCATATGAGTGGGAAAACTACAGTATGCTATGGACTTACAGCATATACATGGACCTCTGAGCTCCTTAAAAAGTGGTGGGGCTATATAAGAGACTAGTATGGGAAAAGAGAAAAAGTGGAAGGACTATAGCCTTACCCCTACCAGCCCCTCCCCTCGCGCAGTCCCTGATTTACATGGTACGACATGCCATAACATTGAAATGGCTTCCAATTGTCTTCAAGTAATATTATTCATCCAACAATCACAACACATAGTTATGGCCATGGTAAGATATGGTATGGCTACAGTACATCTATGAATTTTCACATACAGTATTGCTTCCCACTCATAGGAAATACCCTCTATTGTATTACCGTTTAAGCAAGTGGTGAGCCAGTGCTTGGTCAATTACTAGCCCTCCTTCAGCTGCAAGGATTTCATCTAGTGCAGCTATGCAATTACAGACAACCTAAAAAACAGAGACACTTTTTTGTAACAACCAATAGGAACTATGTTTTTTGATTAAAAACTACCCATCATTAATGAGGACAGACCATTAAGAACTGCCAGCATCATCCTCCTCTCATTACTCTGTATAGGGTGAAGTAAGGGTTGAGACCAGGAAGTATACTGTATGGTTGATATCCCAATAGCATATTGTGGTAGGGTTGCTGGCCCCACTCACAGGTTTGCCAGAGCTTTGCTTCCAAGCTTTTCTTGTTACCCCCTCTCATGAACAAGGACATAGGGATGGACTTTGAGAGGCTGTGGGCAACTAATCTTGAAATAATCAAGACAATACAAGAGGTATAGGCAGATCTAGTTGGTGGGGTGAGGTTGAGGGGGCTGCATCCCAATAAGAGAATGGTACAAAATCTAGATGCATAATGAAGCCTCCATTAAATATACCAGCATTTTTCTAAGAGTATTTAGGCAAAGTGTGGCTCAGTTGGTAAGTACTACAACTGGATGAACTACTTTCATTATAAATAAAAGATACATCAACTTTACCTAATTTATTTGCATGAAATTGAAAATAACATTTTTATTAATGCTTCTCAAAATTTCAATTTTTTTAGTTCATGAAATGTCACAATAATAACAATTTTCTCATCCACTCATAATATCTAATACCCCTGTCACTACTAACAAAATAATAATGATGTATCTCATAGGTACTAACTAGCTTATGCAAGCCTGGCCAGCTAGGTAGTACTGTAACCTGTTCTTATTGCACTAGTCTGTACATACCTGAGGATCTTCGTCTCTAGTCATTTTTTTCAACTTGTTAATTACATCATGCTCTATTTTGATAAATAAATTAAGAATCAGTTATTATCTAATGACCAAAGTATGAACTCCAAAAATTCCATGTATAAACAATAAAAACTTATTGATTGGTTGAATCATACTGCCTTACCTTCAACAAAGTCAGGGTTTTGGTGATGAAGCTTGACACACCCCATGACTGCTGTACGCCGTACATAATGACTTAGATCATTTAATGCTGTGATGACAGGTTCTTCTATGTACTCCAACAGACCTGGTAACCTGCTGGTTGGGTGTATTCAATCATTAGCATCCATGTTCAGGCTACATTTAAAAGACTTATTAATTTCCAAATAGTTTTTGATTTGAGTTAAGAATGTCTCCCCAATTCACAATGTCTCTCCATCTGACATAATTTCCTTCCTAGTGCTGACCCAGTGTCCACTCATACAGTATATGGTAATACGCAAGATCAGCACCCCAGATCCCATGTCGGGCGATAGACGGCCGTGGTTGGTCGACACCCCACCATTACCCTACCGTTACCTTGCCATTGTGCGGCCGACAGTTTCTGAAGAAAAGATATTTTCTAACACCCGACAGTCGGTCGACAGTCGGACAACAAACGACCGTTAATCGGCCGACAGGGGTTCATATGGTAGAGAAATGAGCGTAAAAACGTAAGACATTTCTCCGATGAATATTTCTCAACATTTATTTTTCATTTCATTAACGTTTATGTTTGTTCTTTTATTAGATAACATTATTAAACCATAAGCATATGTCATTGACTTTTGTTGCATTTGGCGGCTCCTAAAGGAGCCATTTTTTTATCTTGATCACTGCCGTTTATTCGTAAAACCGGTTATCAAAGGTCATTGGCAAGAGTTTTCGTTCCAATCGTAGCTTCGCCATTTCATCTTTGTAAGACCTCACCTGGACCAGTTCATGTGGTTTAGACAGGAGAAAAGGCGAAATGACATCTTCACATCTATGGTTGAGGACATTGCTGCAGGCCATTGATTTACAAAAAAATACAGCTCTTTTCAGAGCCATCAAATCTTTCTAGAGTCAATTCTCTATCTACTTATTTGTTTCTAATAAAGTTTCTTTGTTATTCTTGAAAAATAGCTCAAATAAATTTATTGATTGTTTACATGAACGTTGCCAATCCAAATGACGCAACACATATACTGAAACAAACTCAAACATATTACGAGCGAGTCGTGTTGTTAAACCCCCAACTATCGCCGATATCGTATCGGCGTGTCAGCCGATTAACGCTCGTGGTTGGTCGACAACACACCGTTACACCACTGTTACTTCACCGTCACTCAGCCGTTGCGCGGCCGACAAACGACTGGCGGTTGGCGTGTTGTTAAACACCCGACTATCGACCGTCAAACGACTGACAACCTACCAACAAACTACCATTAAACGGCCGACAAACTACCGTTAAACAGGCGACATGGGATATGGGGTGCTGATCTTGCGTATTACCCTCATATACCATAAATTCGGTAATACGCAAGATCAACACCCCAGATCTCATGTCAGCCGATTAACGGCCATCTGACAGCCGTGGTCGGTTGATACCCCACCATTACACTATTGTCAGCTTGCCGACAGTTTCTGAAGAAAATATATTTTCTAACACCCAACAGTCGGACAACAAACGGCCTTAAAAACGGCTGTTAAGCAGCCATTAATCGGTCGACAGGGGTTCTGTTTATCGGCTCTCTAATGTACAAACGTGAGACATTTCTTTATTTATCCGATGAATATTTCTCAAAATTTATTTTTCATTTTATCAACGTTTATGTTTAATGGCTATTAATCAACCAACATGAGATCTGGTGTGCGATCCCTATAGAAACCAGGCTTTGTCAGCATGTCATTTATCGTAGCAATCATATGGTTTAACGACAGTGGTGTGTTGACACCACACTGTCATACTACCATTACTTCACCATCACCCAGCTGTTTCGCGGGAGACAAATGACAGACTGTTGGCGTGTTGTTAAACGCCCAACTATCGGCTGTCAAACGACCGACTGACGCCCAACAAACCACCATTAAACGGCCGCCAAACCACCATCAAACAGCCGACAAACTAATATTTCCTGACAGCACATGGTGGTCAGTGTTTGACCAACCACCATTTGGAACAGATATTGAGATTCAAAGACTTTGATCATCTGATTGAAACCCAGCAATGTACATGTACAATGCCACTCAAAGCCATGATCAAAGCCCTTTCAATCTACAGGAGTAACCACCCCTCCCCCCCTCCAAAAAACCCACCTAAGATATACATGTATCATTTACAGAAATATGATAGACAAAATACCTTAAAGAAGTCATACTTCTCAATGCAAGGCCTCTTATCATAGAACTACTGTCCTTTATGTCCATCAGCAAAGTATTGACTGCTAGTATCACAAGCTGAGGGTTGGACTGTGCATAGGTGCATATGTACAGATAGACAAGCTTCTTCTGGACTAAGTCATTAGTAGCACCTGCCTGTTGGGAGTGAATATTTATGTTAAAGCAATTACATGAACACAATTGAAAAGACCTCTGGGCTGGTTTAATTAGTCAGAGGCATGGCTAAACCACTGATTGAACCCTGAAACAACCTCTTGGCTGATCAAAGTCAGAGCACTGCTAACTTTACAGATCAAATTGTGAAACAACCTTTGGGCTGATCTGTCAGGGCACATCCAACTCTTAGATTGAACTCTGAAACAACGTCTGGGGTGATCTAAGTCAGGGCATATGGTAAACTCACAGATTGAACCCTGAAGCAACTTCCTGGCTGTTCTACTGTCAACGACAAGGAGGGCAATTTGCAAATGTGAAGGGGACCGCCTAGGGTAACAGACCAATAATAAACCAGGTATATAACTTTGTTAAGTGCATAACTAGTTGCAGAGGATTTACCTTGATCATCTGCATGAAGAGAGAAGACATGTCCATGCCAAGTGTCATACAAGCTATGACCCTTTGAATGACTTTCTTGTACTGCGCGGGATCCCTCTGTATTGCTGCTTCATCAAGAAGCTTCTTTAGCTCACTGACTTCACTTTTCTTTCCTGCTTCACTGAAATATCCTGAAGGAGACGCCATTTTTCGGCATTAACTTAGAAAAATTGAGCTTGAAGAAGGTTGAAGTTTTTGAATTTAAAAGATGGATGTTTTTACAAATGTACTTCAAAAACTGGCTTAAAGGCACTTTAAAAATGTTCTCAAAGAAAGCCTGATATCCATAAGTTTGTGTAAATATCGTTTTGTGTCTTTCATGAAATAAATAATGATAAAAAATGGAAAATTCTCAAAGCGCCAAAATTCACCAAGGAAGCCGCCATCTTGGTTCTGTGGACTAGCATCCAGTCTCTCTCGTTACCTTTTGGTGACCGTAATATCATTGTACACCTGGTACCACTCCAAAACAAAATCAAAATGAAAAAGTTGGTTCAAAATTAGCTTAAAACTTAACTTAAATTGAGACACAAATAACACTTTTACCGCCATGTGATTGTTATTAAGATATATACTAACTGATCGACTCATTAAGGACTGTTTTTGGGACAGTGTTTGGAGTCTGACGGCCTTGAAATTTTTTCAAAATGGCTGCCAAACAGGAAGCCTTCAAGGGTACTACATATGTACAGTTTGTATGTCAGAGATGCTATCGGCCGCTCAAGATCGATCCAAACCTTTCGTCTTTAGATTCTGATACATTAGCTGAGTTAACAGGTTGGTGGTTAGATTTGTTCTAAATCATTTATTTCTCTGTTTCTTGCTTATCAACATTTCGTTTGGTGTTATTAGACTATTTTCCCGGTAGTTTAAGACTTAAGCTTATATCTACTGTCAAACTTCATCTGCAGGTCTTTTGTATATATGCTATATACATACTGTTATCTATAGTCTGGGTTTGCTTAAAAGCTCACTTGTATACCTATATATATAGAGAGTATCATCAAAGGAGACCAGGGGGTGCATGTGTAGGTGGGGGGAGGGGGATGACATCCCCATCCTTTAGGACTTGCCTGTGGAGGTGTTCCATAGTTACAGTATATATAGGGGTGGATACTATGTATCTGGTCCAGAAAGACTTTATTTGAATTTGAAAATTAATTTGCTTTTGTAGCCCCTCTACCTCCCCTCCCTTCAAGGAAAGAAGGCTCTGATGATGGAGCTTCAGTTCCTCAAGATCAGATCATTAATGAGGTATGTCTGCAGTTGAATGAGGTTGGTAAGCAAAATTTACTTGAAGCAAAATTACTTATATGCATGATGAATTTTTAACTTGCTCTGCAGTGCAAATTACTTTCTTCTGCTGTGTTATTGGTTAATAGCACTGCTCTCAGCCAATCAGAATTGATCAAGTAAATTTTTCATGTTTAGCAATGTAAATTTATAATGTTTTTACTTGAAGCCGCAGGAAGAAGGCAGTGAGGATATGGTCATAAGACGAACAATACTGCCAGAAAGGTATATACCACTCAGTTTACTCAATAATTAATGTCAAGTTGTTGTCAAATTTAGCAAAAACAATTCATAGAATTTACATAACATAAACATTTATTTAAATGCTCTGTTTTCAATTTTTGTTTTGTACCTAGGATGTATTCAGTAGAAGGGAATGGATTCACATTAATTGATGATCCTCAAGTTATTCCATCAGACAGTTTGAGTCATAAACTGAAGGTTAGATTAACTTGTACATTGTAGTCTTGCATACAGCAGATTCAGATTGAGCATTTAACACGATCGTTGAGACAGTTAAGCTACACAGAATGCTAGACGTTCCTAGGCGGCTGGGAGCACGATCGGCTGATAAGAATCACTGTTACTGCTATTTTCATAAACATGCAAACTCTGTAGTTGCGAGTTTCCTGTTGGAATTTGGTTTTTCACTGCCGCCAGTCAAAAATATAAAAGATACAGACTGATTTTTTTTTGATTGATGGAAGTCAAAAACCATATTTCAGCGTGCAGCTCGCAGCTACTGAGTTCGCATGTTTATGAAAATAGCAGTAATTGTCAAGTAACAACATCATCATATCAACTTGACATTAAATACTGTCATCATCATGCATTGTCATTCTCTTTGAGAACTCTGTTAAATGAATAAAATATTTCTTTTAATGTTCCCAGGTGACTACCAAACTGTTTGATGTCATGTCTGGCCAGTCAGATATTGACCATCCACTGTGTGAAGAATGCACTGATACCTTGTTAGATCAGCTAGATAAACAGCTAAAAACCACTGACGAAGAACTCAAGAACTACAAAGAGTTTCTTCACAAACTGAATGAACAGCAATTAGCAGGTACAGATAACAGTTCATATACAGTACAGCCCAGAAACATGTACATTTATCATTATTTTTGTATGAGCGGATTGTGAGCAGTTTCCACCATTTGCTCAGGATCTGCTCCCAATTTGTTATCATAGCTCCCCAGGGCTTTCATTAAAACTTCAAGTAGGCGAATGGTTTACTTAATTTAGGCAATTGTGTCAATGAAGGGGCTGTACAATTGGGATATGGGGAATGGCAAAAGTAGACAGCTCTTGGCAGCTCAGATATAGAAAGTAGATGCCAGAGTCCACTGGTTGCTGGCTTCTAATAAAATCCCTGATTCTCCATGATTGTTGTTTGCAATCCTATTGGCAATCTAGTCGGCATTGCAGACATTCCTGGTTGGTACTGGTCAGAGACACCGGCAATACAGAAGCTGGTTTTCTAATTACAAGTGCTATTGTTATATAGCTAATCATTTTGACTATATAACGAGCATTCTCATTGGTTGATAGATGCTCACGTGATACTAGTTAAATCTAACTGTATCCCGACCGGGATACAAGTGCCCAGCGCACGTGATCAGAACGTGAGAAATCAGTGGGGTGATATTATGAACCAATCAGAAACAAGTATGCTACTGAAGGTCATGAGCAGATCACATGCAAAAATATTTCCAGCTCGAGTGAAAATGGAGCCAAAAACGAAAAAGCAGAGATTTTCCAGTCTTTCTAGTGAAGAAATACAGACTCTTGTTGACAATAAGGACTCAGAAAACACCAAAAAAGCTACGAAAAACGCTATCGCAACCCAAGTAGCATTTTCTGATGAAACTGGTCATGAAAATCCCGAAAGATTAGCAAAACAAGAACTTGACGATTTGTTGGTCAAATTTTATCCCAATGCAAGGAAGAAAACTGGAGAATATTACAAGAAATCAGCCTTGGTGTCCATTCGTTTTGGTCTTCAGAGACTTTTCAAGCAGGGGCTTTTTCAGGTGCAAATGTGACCTTTAATTTCTACTGGAAGTGAGTTTTAAAGAAACGGTAACGGTCTTATGTTATGTTGCAAGCTCACGGAATAAAAATTCAAATTTTCTAAATTGACTTGTCTAAAATGATTAGCTATATAACAAAACGCTTAATGACTGATCCCTCGGGAAACCAGTTAGTTTTGTTTCCCTCGAATCTCAATGTTTCCCTCGGCGGACCTCGGGATTCTCGGGAAACAAAACTAACTGTTTCCCTCGGGACCAGTCATTTAGTGTATAATGTTGACCATTAACAATATTTTAATCATGATATACGACAGGGGATGAATCTCTCTCCAAGGAGCTAGACGACCTTCAGAAAGAAGAAAGGGATTTGATTGCTCAATTGGAGAAGGTGGAAGAAGAGCGTAAGAAAGTATCAGAAGCTTTAGAAAATGAGAAGCAAACATCAAGAAAGCTTGATGATGCAGAAAAAGCTTTCTACATAGAATACTGTGAATACCAGAGGGAGCTCTTGGAATTTGAAGATGAACAGCAAAGGTAGATTTAAAGATACAGTAGATGAGATGAACGGTGAGCTTGCAATGATAGAGACCTGTGAATGATTATATAATTGTCCAACATGTTAAAAAAAGGTCTCTATCACTGCATGCTCACTGTTTGTCTCACTTCAATGCAAAGGCATGGTTATCTTTTAAAATGGTGCAGGGAACTATTGAGTATCAGACTGTTGTGCATGAGATCACAGGCCCAATATTCCCCAGCCGAACACTAAGGGTCTTAACTGATAAGATAACTGAGGAGAAAGTGCTGCCTTAAATTTGTAATAATTGCATTGCTGCAATGGTTCTAAGACTTTCAAGTGGCTCAGATGACCACTTTTAAT
This sequence comes from Anthopleura xanthogrammica, assembly GCA_964019055.1. Lineage (NCBI taxonomy): Eukaryota > Metazoa > Cnidaria > Anthozoa > Actiniaria > Actiniidae > Anthopleura > Anthopleura xanthogrammica. The sequence goes on along the minus strand of OZ025206.1, from coordinate 6,896,429 downwards.
GGAGGTCCCATCTCTCCACTCTTTAACCCTTTCACTATCAAAGTGGCCAAAAGTGGCCAACTGAAAATGTGACATTTTTCCTGGAGTGGCCAAAAGTGGCCAACTGAAAATGTGACATTTTTCCTGGAGTGGCCAAAAGTGGCCAACTGAAAAAGTGAAATTTTTCTTGTGGCGAAAAGGGGAAAATACATGTCTTTTTATAGCACCGTCCCCTCCCTTAGTGATAATATCAAGCACACACAAAAAGTAAAGTAATATCTTGGCATCTTATTGGTTTGCTTTTATGTGTTGGAAGCTCTTAAAATCTACTGAG